>CM033473.1:54460037-54862255 GCA_019447015.1 Hymenochirus boettgeri | reverse complement strand
AATAGCCCTAAAATGATTAGTCTTTAAAAAAAATGACTTTGCTTGGATTTTATTCTTTAAACTGAAATAATGTAAACTTTCCCTGTGTGCTGAATGACAATGAGTCCTATAAAATAATTCAGTATCGCCAATACAATGCCACAGTCCATTTAGGAAGCTTCGGAGTGTGCTCAGCACTGAGGGACTAAGTTATGACTTCAACCTTGTTCCTCTAAAAACTAACTACACATGAAGATCCAGGAGGGAGTAGGTTTTAACAAAATTCTTGATCAGCAGAGTGACACTGTAATGTCAATCAATCTTCATTCAAGTTCACTGTATATTTTAGTAGGAAGCATTATACAGACAGATTCTTTCATAAACTGGGTTTTATTAGCATACGGATGCCAGATTGTGGTTTTATGGGCCACAGTGGAAGGCCAGAAGGACTTCAGGCAGGTGGTGACATTATGCACAGGATTATACCCACTAAACAATGTGACTACTTCTAATACAGCTAATCCCTGTGATTGCCTTCAGTGTACCTTTCTTTATCTTCTAAATGTTATGTTATATTCAGTGTCTGGTAGAGGACAGGGTCACCTCCAGGCAGCTAAGGAAGTACTGAAGATCTGGAGTTTTCTACACATATGTACATACACCGATACATCAGTGACCCAAATTTAAGCACAAATATATGTATGAAGTGACCTTTATACTGTAGCTTATTTGGATACAGGACTGAAACCAAACTCTGACAGGATATCTATACATTCTAGGGGAGGTAGGATTGAGCAGTCCTACCTCTCCTTTTAGTAAAAGCAGTATTATCTACAATTATCTGCTCCCCACTTCTGTCTGAGCTGAAGGCAGTAATGGAGAGAATACTGACAGTGGCTCTCACAGTCAGCTCTGAAGGGTGAGAACGTCTGTCAGTATCTTCACTTTACCTCAACCTGACTTTTCTAATGTAATATGAAGATTGAAACCTTTATCTAGTGCTGATTTAACTTTTCAGACCTAGTATTTACCTGATTTAACCTTTGATCTTCTAAAGCTAAAAGGAGATTTCCCTTTTGGGCCATTGGTCTTGACAATTTCAGAATTTAAAGCTCCTGTCACCTGCAGGCAATGGTTAACTGTAAAGAAAAGCCTCCAATTGTTGCCATGTTAGCCCCTGTCCTAGTAGTAATTGGGGCAATGATGTATAGTATAGTACAGCATAGTACAGCATTTGACATTGAATAAAGACATATGTATAGTCCAACCTACTCAAAATACCCACATTTGCTGCTTAACAGTTGATCCAATGGAAGGGAAAAACAAAAAACCCAGTGTGAAGGGGGGGGGGGGATGAATTCCTTCCTGGCAACCCGGAAATATCCCTGGATCAACTCCAACTTTATGTATCAATACCAGTAACATTCAACATTCTTTACTTTTAACTCATCCAGGTTAAGAAACTTATTTTCTTCTTAAGGGATGTCCGTGTGACATGTTCTATTGGTGACAGACAGCTTATTGTATGGCCCATTAATGTATTTATTTATACACAGTGATCATATCACCTTTTCTCTAGTGTCCATAATTGTATCGTATCCAATCTGTCTTCATATTCAGGCTCCCCAGTCCCCTTTTTTTGTAAGATGCCCTTCTTGTACACAGCATTCCAAAACTGCACCGCATATTCCAAATGAAGCCTCACCAGTGCTTGGTAAAGAGAGAGAATAGTATTTTTAATGTTGGCTAGTATAGAACCTATTTTGCGGGAGGTAAGCTCTAGTTACCACTGTTTGGTGATTGGATCACGTGTTGGAGTGTGGAGAGGCTACACTAGGTGTACTGGGGCCGTTTGCACTGCGATCTGTTGATCGGAGTGCATGCGATTATTACAGGGATCACAGCGCAAGGGGGGGCACCAACGCGCACTTAGCGCATGCACAGTCGCGATTGCTTATTGTGGCCTTGGCCTTAAAAGTGATGTGTTCCTACTTATACCATGAGAACTAGTGTAAATATAGAGAATACTAAGGAATTAGGGTGAAGCCACACGGAACCGCACGCAGGGAACCACTCACGTGTTCCCAATGCAAGAAAGTGCATTACCGTGCAAGAGCATTTGCAATTGCACAATGTTTCACACGCACAGCGCACAGTAGCGCACTAGTGTGTCCACATCATTTGGGCCACAATAGTTAAAAGCGTGATCAGATCGCGCTTAGAAGCGCATCAGTGTGATTTAGCCCTAAATGATAATCCACTTTATATAGACAAAGTCTTGTAAGATAAAATCCTGAAGAGAATATCAGGGTATAGCTGCATTGTATAACAAAGGTTACCGGTAAATGGCTTGTTAGAGAGAGGTCTGTAGACTTTCTGTAGACAGAAAAGCTAAGAAAGGAATCCTTACATCTATTTGCACACATGGGTTCTGAGACAGATGGTGGAACCATTTTTATGATTTGAAGTGGCAAGATAAAGCCATGAGATTGAACAGTCTCCAGGGGATTTCTTATAGTTTATTTAATTGTATGAATTATTCAGTCCCTTTCTGTGTAAAGCTCTGTGTACCCTTGCAATGTTATGAAAATAAGTAAATACATACATAAGAAATGTTTCAGTTCAGTGGATGGTGTTTGCATAGGGACATTAACATTGGCTATTGATATTGCCTTGGAGCTTTGACGCTGGGAGAGTTTCTGACATTTTAAACCATGATTCCATGCATATTCTGTGATTTGTATGCAAATTTAAACAAAGGATGATAGTGTTGGTCAACATGCTCATCTTAACAGCAAATATGGTGGTACTTACCAAGTGTTGTTATTGTAAAAATTGCTATAGTATAACGTCAAATTTGCACACCTAGTGGTCGATTGCTCTGAATTTCCATTGCATCGAAATACCATTTTTTACATGCCCCCCCTTTTTTTTTTAAAACCCTTATTAAATTTTTACCAAATAATAGTAGATGTTTAAAGAAATCTAATCCTTTTTTTAACAGTATATTTTTTTTTATAAAAAGTGATGATTCTTTGGAACCCATATCATTTTAATCAGCACTTCCAATATTACCTTTATTTTTATAAAGATCCAGAGTGTTTAGTGCAAAGAAAATCATTTATATAATTTAAATGATTCCATCCCCTGCAGTACCAAATTCTCCCTGTGGTACAGCCATGTATAGTAGATTGTTTTACAGACAGAACCATTACTAAATATTTGCTACTGCTTCTATGTAGTAAAAGGGAGCCATACATATGGCTCAACGGTTATGGTAGCTCAACGTGTTCAAAAAAGAAGAGGAACTAGATTTATAATAAGAAGCAAAAAAGGAAAACATTATGCACAAAATGAAGGTGAAAGGCGCGATTATTAACATTTTTGCTCAACAATGCCCCTTAAAAAAATGTTTTTACTGGTAATATAGAGCACTGGGGTTTGTTTGTTTGTTTGTTTTTTTGGATCGTCCAATCATAAAATAAGATTTCTATTTAAGCTCTCTCTTGTTTTTTTTTGTTTTTGCAATTGTAGTGGAGTAAAGTAAAAGGTCTCCACATTTTAAAAATAACTGAGTACAGAAAAGAAAGAAAAGTAATCAGAATACCTTGATCCCGGGAGTCCAGCACACAAACACCTCCAGAACCGGCTCCTCTGCGGCACAATCCAAATACAAACTAATTCAAAGTACAGAAAAGATACATGAAAACTCTTCTTAATTACAGTAGTAAATAATATTTACTGTGCTACTTTATACCAATCATACATATAACCAGGGCCGGCCTTAGGATAAATAGCACCCTGTGCAAGATTTGTTACAGGCGCCTAGCACCCCATCCAAAACACCCCCTGGGCATACACAATACGCGGCTGAATGCTGCTTGCCTAGGCCTGCTTCAAATCAAGTTCCCCACCTGCGCTTACTGTCTTTCAGTATCTTCGGTGCGTGCTTGTATATATGGTGCGTGTATCACAACATAACACGTAACATACTAAATGCACAGACAGAAAAGCACAGCATACAGACATCTTAAGTAAGGCTTATGTGTGTTGTGACTCAGTATGTGGGCTGATACATTTATTTGATATGCAGGATCGTAAATGGAGGGGCTGTGGCTCTGATGCACAACTTTTATTTACAGGTCCATGACCTTGAGCCCCCCCTTGGTAATGCAAACTGTGCGGTCACATAGGTCGCCCATATCAAAGGCCGGCCCTGCATATTACCTTTATAATAAACAAATTGTCTGGCTCTACCTATGGATAAAAATCACAAAGGAAAAAGAGAATATAGGGCACAATGTAGGGACAATAAACAACCCAAGTAAACAACCCAAGCAGGCCACCACATGTATTTAAAGAGTGCGGAGGGGGTACACGGTAGCATGGTAGCACGGTTGAAAAAGCTCTTACTATGGCAGAATAGAGTGAAACTCTGCTTCCACTACCGTGTAGTTCTTAGGTCCTGCCTTCTCTCCGGATGCCCTCTGATACTTTTCATTGACTTGACTACTGGACTGGTAGATATGTATAAGTAGGAGTGTTAGGTATTTGATTGCCACAAACAGTAAAACCTACTACTACCTTGTATACTGTTTATGTTATTGCACCTCTTGCTCGTATTTATTTGCCTGTCATACTTTTATTGTACGCTTTAGACTGAACAAAAGGTGATTAGTTACATTTGAGTAGGAGTGTTAGGTACTTTCATTGCCACATACTGTAAAACCTACCTTGTATACAATTTTTTCATACTGTACCTCCTGCTTGTATTTATTTGTCCAGCTGTACATATATCTTACATTTGGGGCAGAATTTAAGGGCATAAGACAGGATGTTTTTAATATATTTTTTAATTATGTAAGTTCCGGTTCATTAAAGGATTTTTAGCCTTTATTTAGAGTGTTGCATTCTGCTCTTTTTCTTTGTTGTTGCATTCTCAGCCAATCACAGACGGCTGCCGGTTTCATGCAAGCAGAGGGCCGTGTCTGAACACCGGGGGGAAAGAGGCAGTGTAAGTACAGATCGGGTTACTTTTTTTTACTAACAACCATAGGGAGCCACAGAAAATTTCTAAAAAAAGAGGTGGATATGCCCTTTAAATCACATATCTATGTGTTTCAGTCCTTTTCAGGACTGTCATCAGGATGTACAGCACCTGTCTTTGAAGTGAGAGTGCAGCCAGCTCATCAACTATATATATCCCTTATCACTTCACTTATATTATATAAATAAATGTATATCTTCATAGGATTGAGATTTTAGGAACTAGCAATGTGGTGGGGAGTATAGGATATTACACATAGGAAAGGTGTATATGTATGTGTGTACCATCTCACTATTACCATCTACATAACCATCAATAAATGTATATAAAGAATAGCACCGACTTATATTAAGTACAGGCCAAAATATACAAAATACATAAACTTACTTACAGAGCTGAGATATGTCAATATGGTATGGTCAAAATGGGAGGTTAACCACACCACTGTGTCTGCTCCATGTGAATACTGAAAGGAAGTGTAATCTAATGTGATGTGTATTGTAATGAACATATACACCAAGGCTCCTTATATACCACCTCCAGCCTGCAGGTGGTGTCAGTGAGTAATAAAAGACAGGACATCCCTGCTCTCTATGGCCAGGAGGAGAAAATGTGAAAATAGATAGAAGTGTGTGGTGTGCTACTGATGGGAGTCATGGGACTGATCTCTTTGGAGTGATATTGAAAGCAACACAAGATCCTGTATATAAGATCCTGTTGGGAGGACAGATTATTGGACAGACAAGTTACCTTATTGGATACAAACTCTGAGGCAACAGCTAAGTGTACACCAACTTACAAGGACACACAATATACAGGCCTGGTCAATATTCAAAGGCAGGGACTACTCCATTACTGCACATGTTATATGGGGGAACTGTTTATGTTATGTTATTAAATCATTGCAATACTTACTGTTAAATGTAATTAAAACTGGTTTATATTGTTTAAAGAAAGTAAGTGCACTGCCTGCTTTGTGCCAGACCACCAGAGTAACCCACTGTGTGCCATGCTCCCCATAATCCTTCCATAAAGCAGTGATCTGATACAAATTGGTGGCAGTGGTGCTGGTAATACCATTTATTCTCTCTGTTTTCTTTGTATGTTTGTTCTCTGTATTAAGCTATGGAGGCTGCTGCTGAAAGTATTTATTTAAATCCTCCTGTCCTTGTACCTGCAGATCAAATGTCCCAATAAGACTCAGTAGCTCTACCAGGCCCAATTGCCAAACCTATTTTTAAACTTGATCCATTTGATGGGGTAAAATGATTCTTTGAGATTATTAGATTTTTTGCCATTAACTTTTTCAATCAGGCTAAATGCAATTTTATTTTATCTCTAATGTTACTGTATATGGAATTGTGTGATGAAGGAAAGGTTTTTGATCTAATTAATAAAAGGGAAGAACCCCTCCCAGAAACATGGATCCAGTACATCACCAATGAAGTATAAGAGGTAAGAAGCCCAGCGGTTCATGTGGATATTTTCTAATTGGAATTAAACACATTAATTACATTAATAAATACACACGTTTGGAATCCGGATATTTCCATGTACAGAAATCTTTCATTCTTAGAACTGCTTATTGCTAATGTTTTATTATTTAGTGGGACAAAGAAGTAATAATGTGTTGACTTAGCGTAGCCAATACTGTGACAGATCTGTATGAAATACGTTATTTTATTTTATTAACCTACCTAGGGCCAGAAGTTTCTGCATGAACGATTTGTCATACATCAAGACCTTAAGTCCAAGAACATTTAGGGAGATTCAATAAAAGTTCTTATCATTAAAAATGGTGCTAATTTTGCCCCAACCAATCAGATATTATTTAACATTTAAAAGCTAACATCTCATTGGTTGGGGCAAAATTAGCACCCTTTTTAACAATAAGAACTTTGTATTCAATAACCCTGGTTGTATTTACAGACCTTGCGAAAGTAAAGATAAGTAAGTGCAATGTAATATGTAAGTTCAATTGCAAGAAAAAGCTAAAAGGAATGTGACGTATTAATATTAATTACAATCCATATTTACAATTAATTCCATTTCTATAAAATAACTTATACAGTTTTACTACCATATACACAACACTAAATGGACTCAAGGGTATATGATATATGTTTAATGATATTCCTACTGTCATTTATTTGTGTGAATACTTCAAGGGAGAGATTAAAGGACAACTAAAGCCTCAAAAGAACACTTTTTCAGAAGGAAGAACACCTTATTATAAAAGCAGTTATCTGTGTTTCACCTCTCATTTTGATATGGTTGTTGGGAAATTTACCTAGCCAATCCTTTTACAGGACAGATTAGGCAAGGGAGCATGTGACTGAGGTCAGAGGTGTGGCCATTTACTGTACATACACACAGTTATTTCATCCAGTTCTTCAAGGGGGCTACATTTACTTTAATGCTATTTACTGTAGTGGGATTTTACAGTTTATTGGTATCTTAAAGGGGATAGTTTCAGATTCTGGAGTGTAAAAATGTCTCCTTTAAATGAATACTTATAAGTGATTTGACATTTTTCAGTTGTAAAATTTTCGAAAATACTATGTGAAGTGCCAAAACAGGAAGCGCATGGTGTTTCCAATACTGGATGGTGTTTTTTTTTTTTATATTTTCGGCAGTGATACATGTCCCCCAGACCATTTCCCTGGTCCCTGACCCATTTACTGTAAGTTGTTATTGCTATTAATACCTTAAAGGGTATTTCCACTCTAAAAAATTCACATACTGTAGGGCACCCTAGCCCCCCCCCCCAACCGTCAGGTTAGTTTGATAAAAAAAAAGCATCAGAACTGTACTTACAGTCCTTTAATCCCCAGCACTTTGTTCCCAGCCCTCTGTTTGCCTGCACTTGCAAATGGGGCTGGACTGGCAGCCAATCACAGACGCAGCTACTGGCAGTACAGAGCGTCGGGGAACAAAGGACTGTAAGTACAGTTCTGATGCTTTTTTTGACAAACGGACTTGGCAATTGGGGGTGGGCTAGGGTGTCCTACGCTACAGAGAAAGCTTTTATAGGTACCGTAGGACACCTGGCAGCAAAGATAGATCCAGAGGGAGGGAGGGGTAAGGCTCCCCTGTACATGCCCGAAACCTCTCAGAGGAACAGCAGGGACCGGATGACTCACTGACAGCTCCTACTCTTCACTTTTTGGAACTTTGAACAGGTACTGCAGGAGAACAGTTTGGAGCAGAGATGTAAGGTAAGGATTTTTTTAACACTACACAGTGGAGCCAGTAGTGGGTTTAATTTTAGTTTTGATGATGGACATGCCCTTTATATTAGGCGGAACTATCAAAATTCCCATTTACTTCAACTGCGGATTTTCAAAGTTTTTAAAAAATTTGCGCATATGCAATGGGAACAGTTTTCAGTGAGTTCGGCCAACTCTTCTCATATTGAATAACCCTGATAATATTTTTAATATAGGAATGTTCCACTCACACTTTTTAAAAAAAGATACAATATAATCACATAAAAAACAGTTATATCCAATTTGTTACAAATAGGATTAAAATTGTTTCAATGTCCTATAAAAGTAATAACAAAGTCTAATTCCACTCCACCTTTGTAGCAGAGTCCATAGTACCTACCTCTAAGAAATATGTATATAGAGTGCCAACTGGGACAAACCAGGAAAAAACTATAAAAAACCGTACCTAGTTGTCTGGCCCTTTGAACACCCTACTTCCAGGACGGGCCCTCTCAACTCCACAGGGACTTCAACATCAGCCGGCATCGTCACTTGTCTCCACACCAGGGCACTAAGTTATCCACACACCGTTATGGTCCTCACGGGAAACACCAACCAGGCACTCCAGCTTCCTCCTGGCATCTCTCAAGCTCACGCCCTCCCGATCACGTGATGTATCACAAGGGGAGGGCTATACCAATCACAGGGAGGACTGACGAAAGCACTAAAAATAACTACAGGGGGTATAAAAAATCTGACATTAGGAAACACAATGTTCAATCCTAAATAATTCTTGTCTATTGAAATAACAAGGTATGCAACACGTTTCGTATAAAAACTTCATCTGGCACGCAAGCTAGAGAGACGCCATGAGGAAGCTGGAGTGCCTGGTTAGTGTTTTCCATGAGAACTTAAGGGAAGACCCGGTGAAGAAGGAAGTCCTGTGATGTCACCGGGGTCTCCCTTTTCACTGAACTCTTCTTCGTGGGACCAGCTTCCATTATGCGGTCACGTCTTCTAAGGCTGCCAGCTCCCGATCCCCAAATCGGATTTGGATCAAACCAATGGGCAATCAAGGGGGCTAGGGGGGGCAATTGAATACTGCCCTCTTATTGCCCCTAGCTGCCTTAAAGGGGCAGTATGCAGCAAAAGTGGAATACTCATTTTCCATTTGATATGCCCTTTTCCAAGACTTATTGGCTTTCAAAAGAATTGGCAATTTTTTGAATAATAACCTATACTCTAATTATTATGTTTCTATGTATGGATCATTGTCATAACTTTTGCAGTCTTTGGTTAAAATGCTTAAACATGTGCAAGGCATAGGACTAACCTCTAACCTGTTCACTGCTCAATTAATGCAATGTATTCTATTTATTAGTAAACATTTGAATGAGGCATTCTATTTTAATAAAATATGTTTTATTCTTATCATGTTACTTTAGATCCCAGTAAACAATGCTTAAAAATTAAAAAGAAGTATCCCAAACAGAATGAAGAATTAGAAAACACAGACCCGTTAAAAGGGGAAAAGAGAGATGTTTGTGACAAATGTATGGTAAGAAGCAGAAGAAACACAACCCATGGAGGGCGGAGCAGATCCACACCTTGTCTTTTCAGTGCTTTTAATGTGCAGCACACACGTTTCAACCTTTTCAGGTCTTTCTCAAGTATCTGGGAAAATAATTTGTAAGATGAAGATTTGTTTTTAATTTACATGTCACTATGATAAGTTGTATTTTGCCTGTCCTAAAGTTCATTACCATCTTTCTTATTCACAAAAAGGTTATTGGTATCTACAATCTACAGTACATCCCTTGTATCCGAAGGTGAAGAAAATGACTGATTATGCAAACCAAACAGACGGTAACTGCTAACTTATAAATAATACTGTATGTGTTCTATACTTTATGGTGGCTCCCCTTGCTCGGGAAACCTTATACACTCATACTTATCACGTGTCATTAGTTCACTTTGGGAGGAGTAGGGGACCAATTGTCCTAAACTTAAGGCAAAATAAAGAAAAAGATTTCCCAGTGCAGGATTCATGTCCCTTGTATCAGATGCAGAATAGTTTGGTCCTTCCTAACACTGATAAGAAAAGATTTATAACAATTGCAATTTATTCCTAATCATTGTTATAATTTAATTCCCACTTATATGACAATTTCTGCAACCCCTCCACATTCTACAGAAAATGCAAATTTCTTAGACGTACCTTTTACTCCCTCTCTAAGGGCACACTGCAGCGCAAACGCAATCGCACATGGAATCGCATGCAATTTCATGTGCGATTCGTTGCATTTGCACATGCGGTTTCTTCATTAGGTATAGGAAAACTTAGGATTGCGATTAAAAATGTGGAACGCAAATCGCAACGCACCAGAAAACGCGCATTTTCGGTGCGTTGACACGTTTTCAATGATTTGAAAAAAACGCAAACGCAGCAGTGTGGCCTAGCCCTAATTCTCTATATTCAGAGTCCCAGGTACAGACTGTCTGGTTGACATCATTTTTTATAAATCCAAGCTACAGACTGTTTGTGTGATGTCATGGTAAAGAACATATTGTATTGAGGTCCATTCAGCCTTTTTTTTAAACAAATTTATAATTCAGTTTCTTTTTCTATTAAGCTAGATGATGGATTTAGAACTGACCAACAATGCATTACCACCAGATTGTCTCTTCCTATCTGAACCAGAACATGCTGCATCCACCGGGAGAGAGTTCTTGTATGGTCCCTCAGTTACATAATCAGGATTAATTTGGCTTGATTAGTTAACATAATTGTTTATTTTCCCTGTAGCACTTTTACATTTGTTGGTTTTTGTATGTGGCAGGAAAGTCTCTCCCTATATATACCTCCTGTAAGGGAACCGGTCAGTTGTATCAGATGTATCTAAGTATCCACAATTACCAAGTAAACCAGTGAGCCTCAGATGATCCGGTCGGAATTCCGGGAGTGTGATTCAGGCTATGAAAATGACACAGAGTCTACAAGTCCAAAATCATTCTCTCTAGTTTATTGCATAGCACTCTGGGTTATATAGATAAAACTAGAACATAGTCACACGATACACAAAACATAGTAAAAAAGACAGAAAAGTTAGGTTTCGTTTCTTGAGAAATCAGTGACGTTTCACAGTGTTCCTTCGTGATAATACTACATCTATTGTACTTCAAGGTTAGAGACCTTGAATATTCTGGGAGACCAACAAAAGTCCACGTTATCTCATGGGAGTAAAATGCAAGTAGAACAAGAATGTGTGTTCCCATGGGAGTAGAAATGTACATGGCAGTGAGAAAAAACATCAGGAAACTTATACTAAGAAAAGGCCTCCTGTAATGTGAAATATAAACAGCACACAATATGAATAGCTGATATAAAATGGATGCTATATTGCTAAGCTAAGTGTCAAGCAAATAATGTATAATATGAACCTGAATCCTTCACCTCCTGTTGTCGGCTGGTAATTGAAGGATAGATTTCAAATGCCCTTATGCCTACCTGTATTGGGGGATCCAGAAATCCCTTCTTGGTTCTCCTCTAAAGTGTTTTAGTAAGCTTTCACAATTCATAGGTAGTAGCTACGGGGATAGCAATTAGGTATTAGCTGTTGTCTCATGTTACAATCCATGACTGACAGCTTAAAACAGGTAATAGCATTTTAGGCTAGTTTTCCATCTCGCACATTTCTTACTATTGCCCTTTTGGGTTTGGGGGTGATTTGTCCTCTCTAGTCTCCCCTATGTTCCTGCCGTACCTCCCGCTCATTGCAGAACCAGCTCTTGTACAGACCAACCACTCTCGCCTTAAACCTTTCTCTCTTGTGGTCCCATCTCTGGAATTCTATTCCTCTCTCATACGTCAAGAAACTTCTATAAGCAAGTTGAAATCTAGCCTTACATCCTACCTATCTGAAACCAGCACAGTATTTGATTGTTTATTTGTACTGCATACGTCTCTATATTGCTAAGCTAAGTGTCAAGCAAATAATGTATAATATGAACCTGAATCCTTCACCTCCTGTTGTCGGCTGGTAATTGAAGGATAGATTTCAAATGCCCTTATGCCTACCTGTATTGGGGGATCCAGAAATCCCTTCTTGGTTCTCCTCTAAAGTGTTTTAGTAAGCTTTCACATATTCATAGGTAGTAGCTACGGGGAATAGCAATTAGTTATTAGCTGTTGTCTCATCTGTTACATCCATGACTGACAGCTTAAAACAGGTAATAGCATTTTAGGCTAGTTTTCCATCTCGCACATTTCTTACTATTGCCCTTTTGGGTTTGGGGGTGATTTGTCCTCTCTAGTCTCCCCATATGTTCCTGCCCGTACCCTCCGCTCATTGCAGAACCAGCTCTTGTACAGACCAACCACTCTCGCCTTAAACCTTTCTCTCTTGTGGCTCCCATCCTCTGGAATTCTATTCCTCTCTCTATACGTCAAGAAACTTCTATAAGCAAGTTGAAATCTAGCCTTACATCCTACCTATCTGATAACCAGCACAGTATTTGATTGTTTTATTTGTACTGCATACGTCTCTATATTGCTAAGCTAAGTGTCAGCAAAAAGTATAATATGAACCTGACCTTCACCTCCTGTTGTCGGCTGGTAATTGAAGGATAGATTAAATGCCCTTATGCCTACCGTATTGGGGGATCCAGAAATCCCTTCTTGGTTCTCCTCTAAAGTGTTTTAGTAAGCTTTCACTATTCATAGGTAGTAGCTACGGGGAATAGCAATTAGTTATTAGCTGTTGTCTCATCTGTACATCCATGACTGACAGCTTAAAACAGGTAATAGCATTTAGGCTAGTTTTCCATCTCGCACATTTCTTACTATTGCCCTTTTGGGTTTGGGGGTGATTTGTCCTCTCTAGTCTCCCACTATGTTCCTGCCCACCTCCGCTCATGCAGAACCAGCTCTTGTACAGACCAACCACTTCGCCTAAACCTTTCTCTCTTGTGGCTCCCATCCTCTGGAATCTATTCCTCTCTATACGTCAAGAAACTTCTATAAGCAAGTTGAAATCTAGCCTTACATCCTACCTATCTGATAACCAGCACAGTATTTGATTGTTTTATTTGTACTGCATACGTCTCTCTCCAGCACTTATACCCATTCCATTGTATCTGTGTGTTACCCACCTAACTAGATTGTAAGCTCTACGGGGCAGGGACCTCCTTACCTCTTGTGGCAAAGCTATAGCATTTCTATTTATATTTTATATATTTATGTACTGAACTATCTATGTATTTGTTCCCCTTGTGTGACTTTATTGTATTTCGTTACTGAACAGCGCTGCGTCCCCAAGTGGCGCTTTATAAATAAACTATACATACATACATACATCTAAATGCGATTTTTCATTTCATGGGTGAACTTGCCCTTTGAATTTTATTATCACAGCAAAATTTAAAAATAATCACAAAAACAACTGATATGAATACAATCAAATCAAAGTGGACATAGTTTTAACTAATTTATGTTAATTAATAATGATTTATATTCAGAGATGGATTAAGATTATACGGGGCCCTAGGCAGGGCCATCATTTAGGGCCCCCTTTTTTGCTACATATATTGTACAGGTGCCTAGGGTTGCCTTGTGGATAATCCTGCTCTGTTTTTATTTAATAATTAGAACAATACTTTATATCTGCCCTCCTATAGATTCACGGAACCACAATGCGCATGCGTATAGAAGATAGAGTCCGTGGGAATCTGTCTGACCATGCGGCGGAGGAGCGAGTGATCGGTTAAGTATCTTACTTAGATACTCTCCTGGCTCCTGATCATTTTATTGAAGAACAGGTAGTAAGACACAGCTCCTTTACCTCCCGTTCTTCAATAAAACTAAATGCCCAAACTTTATATTTTTAGTGGAGATACCCTTTAAACAGTAAGCCTATAAACAAGGCTCATTACTATATATTCATGATAAATGTATGTCCATAAGCTAAGTTAAGGGGCCTTTTAGCTCCAGTCACAAAGCTTTCTTATTATAGAATAATAATAATATAGGATATAGCAAATGTTTTTATTATGTATGAAATCCCTAGCAGGGAGGGAAGGGTTAAATATAGATCCAATACTTTATCTTAATGCACTAGTACAGAGTGTGCAATAACTCTTTTCTCCATTTCCACAATAAGGTCGGGCCATAGATTACAGATTTAATGCTTGTTCCCTTGCTATCGCCTCCACGTGTCCCTGTCTCCCCGAACGGTCACAATTATAAAATCAAGCAAATACATCAGGAGTAATGGTCACATATAAACCCATCCTGCAGGTGCACAGATCTCCCCTTCTGTCAGCACCTCGTTAGCCTGTCACATTCTGGATCAGACATGTAGGAATGAAATATTCTAACCTGCCGGTTCATAGAGAAATTCCATGGCCGTTAATTATAAATATCAAACCTGGAATAATGTGAGAAATATTTCTCGTTGGTCTATGACCGGATTTACTTGCAGTGATGTCAAACATTACTCCCCTCCTGATGTTTGCTCTCTCTGTAATACCCGCACTGCCACTGTACTACATCAGGAAAAGCTCACACGATTTCCGTTGTGCATGCGATTGTGCATCCGTTTCCATTCTGTGATCACCATTTTCTTGAGCAAACATATGCATTCACATAATGTTAAATAGCAAAATTGCATGCGCAAACACAGAAAAACGTACCAGAATCTAACATGCAATTGCGTGCAGTAATGCTCGCGATTATGCGTGTGTTTTGGTGCGTTGTAGTGGGGCCTAAGCCTAAATGCTGTAGATATTAAATAAGTGCTGTGCCTTTAAACATTAAAGATGAAGTCCTTGTCTGGAAGACCTTATAGTCTATCAGTGTAATTGCTTCTTCACTTTAGCACAGGGAAATACAACGTATCAAATTTGGACAGTTTCTTACTCTCTCCCTGAATATTGCACACTGAGCATGATTGTCCCGCTGGGAGAAAGGAGAAACAGTGTAATGCCATAAAAGTGAATAGAACATATATCTTTTGTTTAGAATAGCTTAGAAAGGGCATGTCCTTCCCCAGTTGTAAAATCTATACTCATTTAAGTCATTTCTCCTGAGCGACTTTCTTTCAAAGGGATTTTCAGTTTTAAAGGGGTTTGTCTGTTTTTAAGGGGAGTGCGTTAAGAAACAAAAGCGTTTAGAACCAGAAAGGGTTTAAGAACAACACTGCTGTTTCTCTGCTGTGTATTGCTGTTTCTCTGCTGTGTATTGCTTTTTCTCTGGTGTGTATTGCTGTTTCTCTAGTGTATGTTGCTGTGTCTCTGGTGTGTATTGCTGTTTCTCTGGTGTGTATTGCTGTTAGTGTGTATTGCTGTTAGTGCGTATTGCTGTTTAGTATAGACAGTTTTGCTGGGGCCACGTAATGTGCATCCTGCCGCATGTATGGGATCTTGGAGCAGCCGCCCCTAGGGACCTATGTATGTGTCAGATATGAGTGGGTTGCCCATTTGGAATCTGAGGTCCAGAATCTAAAGGGGAAACTTGCAGCATTGCAGGGCTTGGCAAACCTGGGGGAAATGCAGGTACTGGCAGGGGCCAGTAAACTGGAGGGTGGAGATGGGGCAGATAAGGTGGTAAAGGAAGATAGATTTGTAAGGGTCACCAGGGGAAGTAGGGGACGGAAGGATAGGGGTGCTTCTTCCCAGTTAGTCGATCCCAACAGATTTGCCATTTTAGGCGAAGATGCGTAGGAAGATGGCTCGGAAGCAGCATGTATGGAGCGGGCCTTTCCCTTGAGCACACAGGGGACGGCCATCTCCAATACAAGGGAGGGAGAACTGGGGGCTAGGAAGAATAGGCAGGTGGTAGTGGTAGGGGACTCCATTATTAGAAGGGTAGATAGGGTAATCTGTCGCCAAGACCCTACATGCCGAACAGTGTGTTGTCTGCCTGGTGCTAGGGTTCGATATGTGGTGGATCGTGTAGACAGATTATTGGGTGGGGCTGGGATTCACATTGGTGCCAATGACAAAGTTAGAGGTGGAGGTGAGGTCCTTAAAAATGATTTCCGAGAATTAGGGGGCCAAGTTAAAAGCAAGGACCTCAAGGGTAGGGATTTAAGAAATACTACCGCAGCCACGTGCTACGCTAAGGAGGCAACGGGAGCTCAGGAGTATAAATGCGTGACTAAGAGGGTGGTGTAAGGAGATGGGGTTTGGGTTTTTAGAGAACTGGGCTGACTTTTCTGTTGGCTACAGGCTCTTTAGTAGTGACGGATTGCACCTCAATGGTGATGGTGCAGCTGTTTTGGGGGAGAAGATGGCTAGGGGGTTGGAGGAGATTTTAAACTAGGTATGGGGGGGATGGTATGTTGAACTACACAGGGGTAGATAGAGAAGTTAGGGATCAGGGGGCTATTAACACAACAGAGGATGGAGAAGGGGGAGTGGGGAGCATAGAGGATAAGGAGGCATGTACGACCATGTATGGAAGTAAATCAATTGATAATCTAAAATGTATGTTTACAAATGCAAGAAGTCTGGCTGGAAAAAACGGGGAACTTGAAATAATAGCTTTAAAGGAAAGGTATGATGTGATTGGTATAGCAGAATCATGGCTTAATGATTCACACGACTGGACAGTAAATATTGAAGGATACTCCTTATTTAGACATGACAGAGTTAATAAGAAAGGAGGAGGAGTATGTATGTATGTTAAACAGAAATTGAAGCCAAATTTAAAAGATGGAATAAATGGGGGAGTAAACGATATGGGTGGAACTGTGTACAGGAAGCAAGAAGGTAGGTAAATTAATTGTTGGAGTATGTTATAAGCCGCCAAATGCTGGGGAGGAGGTGGAAATGAATCTCCATATGCAGTTGGCAAAGGCTGCTGGTATGGGGCATGTTCTGGTTATGGGGGATTTTAACTACCCTGACATAGATTGGAGTAAGGGAACTGCCAGCACCTCAAAAGGTATAAAGTTCTTAAATTTCCTATATGAGCATTTTCTTTCACAGATGGTAGAAGTTCCTACTAGACAGTATGCCTTGTTGGATCTGGTGATATCTAATAACCCTGACCTCATTTTGGAGATGAAGGTAATGGGAAGCTTAGGGAATAGTGATATAGTGTCATTTAAAATAGGTTGCAAAAAACTAAAGTGCACTGGGTTAACAAAAACTTTTAACTTTAGCTAATTTTATGCTGTTAAAGGAATCACTCCTGCTCATAGACTGGGGGGAATTGTTTCTAAGTAAAGATGCAGAGCAGATGTGGACCACCTTTAAAGGTATATTAAACTATTACATTTCTAAATCTGTACCTTTAGGGAACAAGTGTAAAAAAAATTAGGTCCACTCCTGCATGGCTTAATGCTCAGGTAAAAAGGGAAATGGGAAAAAAAGAAAAAGGCTTTTAAAATTTTGAAAGCAGAGGGAACAGAACAGGCTTACACGGAGTACAAAAGCTGTAATAAAGAGTGCAAGAATGCAATTAAACTAGCTAAAATAGAAAATGAAATACGGATTGCTGAACAAAGCAAGTCCAACCCCAAAATGTTTTTTAAGTATATAAATGGTAAAAAGATGAGGACTGAGAATGTGGGACCATTAAATAATGGAGCTGAGGTGGTTGTAGAGGATGCTGAAAATCTGCTAAACCGTTTTTTTACATCGGTTTTTACTGTTGAGAATCCTTGACCTTACAGCAGGGATTGTAATAATATGCAGGGAAGAAATGAAGAGTATTCACATTGGCTAACAGAGGATATGGTACGGAAACAATTAGACAAAGTTAATCAATCAAAGCCCCAGGACCAGATGGATTGCATCCTCGGATTTTAAAAGAGCTTAGTTCAGTTCTATCTAGACCACTGTTTCTCATCTTTTCAGATTCGCTTTGGTCTGGGGATGTGCCGCTGCATTGGAAAAAAGCCAATGTAATACCAATATTCAAAAAAGGTAGTCGTTCACAGCCTGGAAACTATAGACCTGTAAGCCTAACATCAGTGGTAGGGAAGGTGCTGGAAACATTGTTACAGGATCATATCTTTGACTTTGTCTCCAGAGCTCATCTTATTAGTAGTAGTCAGCATGGATTTATGAGAAATAGATCATGCCAGACAAATGTAATTGTTTTTTATGAAGAAGCGAGTAAGAAGTTAGATTCAGGCACAGCAGTGGATGTGGTATATTTGGATTTTGCGAAAGCTTTTGATACTGTGCCACATAGGCGACTAATGTATAAACTGAGGACTGTTGGCCTTGAAGAAAACATTTGTTCATGGATAGAGAACTGGTTATTGGATCGCAAACAAAGAGTGGTGGTTAATGGAGCTACATCTTTGTGGGCTAAAGTTCTAAGCGGAGTGCCTCAGGGTTCTGTACTGGGGCCGCTTCTGTTTAATCTGTTTATAAATGACTTAGGGGGCATTGAGAGCAAGGTCTCAGTGTTTGCTGATGACACTAAACTATACAGAGCTTTGGAAACTTCCAATGACGTGTAAGTGCTGCAAGCAGGCCTAGATACATTATCAAAATGGGCAGCAGAATGGCAGATGAGATTCAATGTTGATAAATGTAGGGTGATGCATTTGGGATTTAATAATCCCCGTGTACACCATAAATAACTCTGTGTTAAGTGCATCTTTAATGGAAAAAGGTTTGGAGGTTCTGGTAGATAACAGACTTAGCTATAGCAAACAATGCCAGGTCGCAACGGCTAGAGCTAGCAAGATATTGTCTTGTATAAAGAAGGGAATGGATTCAAGAGAGAAAAATATTATTCTCCCTCTTTACAAGGCACTGGTAAGGCCTCATTTGGAATATACGGTGCAGTTTTGGAATCCCATATACAAAAGGGACATCTTGGAAATTGAGGCAGTTCAGAGAAGGGCAACTAAATTAATAAGGGGAATGGAGGGGCTTGAATATGCAGGCAGATTAGACAAGTTAGGGCTGTTTACATTAGAGAAGCAACGTTTGCGTGGGGACATGATAACCTTATACAAATATATTAATGGGCCATACAACGAACTCTCTGATGCATTGTTTACTTATAGGTGTTATCAGAGGACTCGTGGACATCCTTTAAGGTTGGAAGAAAAGAAGTTTCATCTTCAGGTTAGGAAAGGTTTCTTTACAGTGAGAATGGTGAAACTGTGGAACTGTCTTCCAGCAGATGTGGTAATGGCAAGTTCATTGAATAGCTTAAAAAAAGAGGCCTGGATGAGTTTCTAAAACAAAAAAATATTGAGAATTACTGGTATTAATGCATATAGATCTGGTTGATCCAGGGATACTTTCGGATTGCCGTTTGGAGTCAGGAAGGAATTTTTTCCCCCTTTTTAGCTGTTTTTTTTTTGCCTTTCTCTGGATCAACTGTTAGTTTGGGTTAAAAAAAAAAAAGAGGGTGGATAGGTTGGACTTGATGGACCTATGTCTTTATTTGACCTTAACTACTATGTTACTTATCGAACCTCCTAACCTATAGATAGTAATTTTTACTTACCCCCATGAAGCTTTGTCTTCCTTCCTCTGGCGCTGGTCTCCCAGCTTCTCACCTCCTCTTTAAGATCAATGAGCTCTTAAAGAGATCATAAAGCTTCAGAGGAGGCTCTTAGGGTTTGGGGAGTTGGGAAGGCAAGTATAGATTTTACTGCTGGGGTGGATATGCCCTTTAATTGGCTATAAATCAGAAAAAAAGAGGTTTTGGCCATAGTTCTCCTATGACACATAAAGAATGGGGCATATTGTCAATGCAGGTACTGTTTATTGGGGTTGTATGCAGTGGCATAACTAGGAATCACTGGGCCCCCCAGCAAAACTATGATGGGGCCCCTATCCCTGCTTCATCCACAGGGGAGGCTATCACTGTCAGAGTAAAAATAGGAAGATGGGCCCCCCTTGGCTCTCGGACCCCCCTTTGGTTTCTCCTCCTCTCGTAGTTACGTCCCTGAGCAATTGGCTTCAATTGGTCTAGCAAAGATAGAAATAAGAAAATGTTCTGATGTTGGATCAAATGGGTTACTGAATGTGAATGAATGTGATCCTATATTAATACAACTTTTACCTTATACCTCAATGCCTTCACATTGCATATTAAACCTCCTTTGAATGTCAAAATAAAATCGTTCCAAAGAACACCATGCACCTGGTTTCTATAGCTTAGCAGAAGCTTTATAATTTGGTAGTCCAGTTCCCTGTTACACTTCAAATTGTAGGAAAGATTAATTAAGTGATTCACCTGACCGTAGAACAGGTTTAGTAATGGAAAGTAACTGTGAGTTTAGTGAAGCACTTCTAATTTCACAGTCTTCAATCAGGCCCCCTTCTTTGATCAACTCATTCTCTCACAGCAGGGCAAGGAGATCACCACAGGACACAAGTGCTTCATATGCAGTCGCGTTAATTTTACTTTTTGTTTGTCTTTAGCTGTTGGAGATTAATGAATAAAAGTAGCATTTAAAATTGCCAGCCACTCTCTTTTAATCGTTACGCTGGAAAATTCCTTCCCCTCCTTCCCCTTCTCCTGATTACCTGACGCCGAGTAGTTTAAAGACCTGTACCAACTGTGTTCTAAGCTGGGTAATTTCTAACTGCTTTGTATATCTTCAGGCATTGCAAACAGTAATACATTTTATTGGACCATAATAAAAACCATCATTAGAAGAAATTACGTTAACATTACACAACATTACGGTTCACGTTGACATGAGCCGGAAGAAATGGTCAAATGTTTTTCAGTTATTCTCGCTTAGATTGTATTCGCTACTGTAATTCCAGACCATTATTTTTCATTGTAGTAGAACAATGTGTACAATAATCTTGTAATTCTATTTAGAATGCGGCTTTCTCGATAGCAAGTTGAGGGTTTGTGAATCGTAATCAACTGCTTCAGCTAACACGAAGGTAATTGAGACACGTGACCTTTCCTGCCTATTGTTATAATTCCCTGACATCTCTGGTTAATTACATCCCTCTTTAACTGCTATTTGGAAGAAGGGAAATATCACTGTATCATCCTGATTAGATGCCCATTTTAACCACTGTTTATCTGGCATCAAATTGTACTAAAATTATGCGGAAGAAGAGTTCAGAAAGTCAATAGCAATTCTTACATCCTTTTCCAATTACCCTTTTATTTCACTCGCCAGCCATGATTCAGAATCATTCATTCTTTAATAGACTATAAGTTACAAAAAATATCAAAATCAGCGTTAAATGCAGATCCAAAGCCCTATAATAGCTAGAGATATGTAGGTACAGTCATATAAATAGGAATAGAACAGTGATCTGAGACATTTATATAAAACACTACAACAACTTTATTCACCCATACATTGATTAGTATCAGAGTTTTCCACGGAAAGGATTCCATTGGATGGTGGTGAGCTCAGAGAAACCACCAATTTAGCTGCACCCTCTTTTTAAGACCACTCCCATGTTAATGGATATGTCCATCATAATTTTAAGTTTCTTTTTAACTGTTTTACTGAAGAACAGGAGGTAAATGCACTGTCTTTTACCTCCCATTCTTCAGTAAATCTTGCAGGAGACACTTAACCGCGTCGTTCCAGCGCTGCAAGAGACGCGGCTTAAATCCACTGGCACCCCCGACGCATCCCCAGTCCTTTGCACTGTGCGAGCATGCACACACAGTGCGAAGGAGCGTGGACGCGGCGGAGACTGTCAGAGAAGCTACAGCGGGTCCGCGGGTAAGATTCTTCTGCTCTCCTGCAAGATTTACTGAAGAACGGGAGGTAAGTGCATTTACCTCCTGTTCTTCAGTAAAAAAGTTAAAAAGAAACCTAAAATTACAATGGACATACCCTTTAAAGTATAACTTTATTATCTTATCCTTGCCCCTAAACTTTTTGCTACAATAATAATAATGTTATTGTAAAATATAAGGATATTAGAAAGTCATCAAGGAGTTCCATTCCCCATTAAAAAAAAAAATACGAGGCACAGATATATATATATATAGAGAGTGTCAGTATTTAAATATTTTCCAATCTTTTGTTACAATTGCAAACCTCATTAAAGTAAAAACAATATTGTCTTATAAATTTCTGTTCCTTTCTGACCTTTGGTATATAAGGACACGGCCACACTGCAACGCAAACGTAATTGCACAAAGAAATTGCATGCGATTTCCGACCAAGTGATAAGTTAACGATGGCCCTGGGCCGTCTAGGAGGTGGGATTTTAGCACTCACTTTTGCTGTGTGATATCTAAGGGAGGGCAGCATGGCTGTAAATGTGAGTAAGTGATTTCAGCTTCTGGAAGTGTGGACATGTAATGGGGTTAATGTTATTTTTTTTTTATATTGTTGTACTTTAAAGACTTTGGGGGTTATTCAATAAAAGTTCTTATCATTTAAAATGGTGATAATTTTGCCCCAACAAATCAGATGTAAGCTTTCAAATGTTACACAAGTTCTGATTGGTTGGGGCAAAATTAGCACCATTTTAAACGATAAGAACTTTTATTGAATCTCCCTGTTTATCTTTAGCTAGAAACAGAAGCTAAAAATTTTGTGCGTAGAGACAGTGAATCCTGGGGTCAAGGGGCGTGGCTCTTTGAAGCCAACATGGGCTATGAGTTGTACTGCCACAACATGGAAGCCTCCTTTGTTACAGAATCTATTATGTTATCTACTAAATGCAAATAACTAGAGAAGAATCGTTCAATGTTATAGTTATTCTGGGTAGAAAAGCTTTCACATTAGGATTTTAAAAAATTAAGTTTAGTTCTCTTTTAATTTATTGGTGACATCTGTCGATAGGCACTACACACTGAAAAAACAGAGGCCTACACTACACTGATGATGGCTCAATAAAGCTGAAACCGGTCTGTAGTTGGTGCTCTGGCTTTCATTTAGCTTGTGGAATGCTGTAAAAACCTTTTAAAAGGTAAAGCTTTCCTGAGAGCCATGGAAACATGAAACATCTTATTTAATTTATTAGTGAAGATATAAGACAAGGAGCTGAACAGAAACAATGGGCCCACTCAACAGTTTTGTTTATTTCTGCTTTTCTCACTTGTTCCTATATCTGTCATGCTAATTCTGCCTTCTTATGTTTGCTATCATGTAATTTCTTTCTGTTTTCATAGATGATTGGGGAATTGTAGGTGATTTTCCCTGGTATTCTGGGGAAAATCCCTCCCAGCAGGGGTTTGAAAATGTATCAGCAATGAGGCTTAGAAAGTTCTGACAGCATTCCTGGCTGTGGTCATTAAGACCTGGTGCACATGGGCTGACCTTGGTCCAACATTACTTTCGACCAATCAATACATTGACTGGTCTGTTGGTTGCAATGATGGAAATGTGCAGGTTCACACTGTCGGCTTTGAAATATGTTCAATAAGCTGCTGTAGATAAAGTGCAATGATGTCATTCACATCTGTTAACACATGGATTTACATTTTTTAAATGTAGCTTTATAACACAATTATAATATTTAATCATAGAACTGTTTAATTAAAGGACAACAATATAAAAAAAAAAAACATCATCCCCATTAGTTGTCCACACTTCCATCAGCTGAAATCGCTTACTCATATTTACAACTATGCTGCCATCCCTCAGATATCACACAGCAAAGATAAGTGCTAAAAGCCCACCTCCAAGATGTCCTCCCAGGGCCCTGCATAAGATAACACTTCTCATTGGCTGGTGGGAATGTCTGTTACAACCTCTCTCCTCCTCCTCTTCTGCCAGTCAAACAAGCTTGAAATGTCCTGTTGCTGGGATACAGCCTACATAATCAAGCTGATCAAGGGTGGGTGGAGGAGTGTTTTATCGCATGCTAGCTTTAAAAGACAGAGGCAGACAGAATCATTACACTCAGCTAATTGAAGGCAGAGAGAGGCTCCAAATAAGAACAAACAATGAATGGGGAGGGCTGCATACCGTTACTCTTTTTAAAGCAATTTTAAAAAATGCAATACAGTTATCCTTTAATTTAAAAAATATTAGTCATTTTATTACTGTATATTTACTGAACGAGCCTCCTCTGCTGCTGTGTGTGCTCATATCATGTTCTGTGGCAGTTTGGTCCTTTTATCCACAGCACCGGTAATCCCCCCCTTAACACGCCACTGGTGCCCATGTATGGGACTGTCAGACGATTTCCATCAGTCGACTAGACAGAAGAGAAAACAGAAATTGAATTGGCACCACTTGGGGAGACATCGCTGTACAACATCAAAATACAAAACCTCATACAAGGGGAACAAAAAAATACATAAATAGTTCAGTACATAATTATATCAATTATATAATTATTAGTGGTGGAGCCTTGCAAAGAGAGGAAAGGAGGTCCCTGCCCCGTAGAGTTTACAATCTATTTAGGAGGGTAACATATACTAAAAAGACAAGTACTGTAGGATAAGGTGACAACTTTTTATTATGGGCTATGGGCAAGGCCACACTAATAAGCTTTTAATCGCAACCCGATGGTCATTGCGATCCGATCACACTTATAAAAGTGCACACGAGTGTGGCCCAATTGATGCAGCTGCACATGCAAACCGTCTATCAGCGCGAAGACGATCCACATTTTTAACGCGCACACAAGAGCGAGTTGTAGTGTGGACTCACCCATAGGGCTAGCGTTTGCTTCTCGCGTATGCGCATTCCGCATAAATATAATGGAAATCATAAAAATTATTGCAATTCCGATGCGCGTGCGTGTCTGTTTTGGTAAGGCGTGCAATTCACATGGCTTTCCATATCAGAAAACAGTGAAATCGCATGTGCAAACACACAACAACGCACCAGAATCACATATTCGCGCACTGCGTTTCCGCATGATAGGATGAGAGCTTTTGACAGGTTTTATTGGATTATATCGCCCAGTGTATAACCTGCCTATGTCCCTGTGCTATGTTCCCATGCAATGTAATGGTCATACATATAAAATATACATGTACAGAAGGAAACTCTACCACATACTAGATACAATCAGTAAAGCCTATGAACACATCATTCATTCCATTGGAGAATTTCTTTCTCTTTCAGTGTAACGCGTTCCTTCCACCCTAGGTGGCGCTGTTTGTTTTAAAACTAGTTTTTTTCTCCTCACAGCTTTCGAAGCGCGGGGAATGTTGGGAGGCGCGGGGAATGCTGGGAAGTCACAGGTTAGCAAAGCCGGGAGTCGGTGGGCCGGGGGGTGCGCCGCCATGTTGGAATCTTTGTAGTGTTATAAATAAGGAGCGGACGGCGGCTCAGCGGTGTATTGAATGGTCGCCTCGCGCTTTGGGACTTTTTGTTTTCTTTTGAATTCTGACATTTTGTTTGGTTTTCATTATCTGCGTGTGAGGGTGAAACTGAACTGGGCACCATGAGAGAAACTCCTGGGTAAGTTGGGCTGTGTGTACTGCCCACCTCCTGCCCATCAGACTTCCGCTTCGTGGGGACTGATGGGAGTTGTAGTTCAGCTGTATTTGCCAACTACATACATGTCCATGGAATAGAATGTGTATTATACATGGTTATATTGGCATTATTTATTTCCTGTTTTAGCATGTAGGTTATTTAGTATAATGTACCCTAATAGTCCAAAATAGGGAAGGCAAACGTGCCGCCCTCCAGATGTTTTGAAAACTACAAGGAATGCTGGGAGTTGTTTTTTTTTAAACATTTGGAGGTTTGACACCCCTGACCTGAAACAAGGGAACCCATGGTAAAAAATAACTTTTTATAAATGGAAAGTACCTGGGTCAGGGATGTAGGATTGATTATTCCTACCTCCCAATATTATTTCATTGAAGAGCTACAGCACATAGAGTTTTTATCTGCCAGGTTAGTGCCCTGGGCCTTCCTATATTACAGATAGTACGGAAGCACTCAGGAAGCCTGGCAGAAGCAGTTTTCGTCATGCTGCCTCTCATGTAGAAATTATATTGGGAGGTAAAATATACCAATCCTACATCCCTGCCCCGGGTACTTTTCATTTTTACTGTTTTTAAAAGTTTAAGTTTATACGCATTGTAATTCTCCTTTAAACTAGTACAGGGTTTACCAACGCCCCCATATATCCGAATAAAACAGACTATTTGATGTTTTGGCTGGTAGCCAGTGTATGTTTTGCAGGTAACAAGTTTTATGAATATCAACTAAAATAAGTCAATAACCAATTTAAATAGTTGCTTTCCAGGTTTACATTTTGGTGTTAAGTGGCTACCTTGTTGCTTGGGGTTTTGTTTAGCCCAGATAAAATACAAATATTCTCACACGTGAGTCTTTTCCAATCAGCAGATGATCTGAAGATATTATCCCACCAACATCTTGTGGTCTGAGAAGTCATCTTAAGTTTGTCATACACAATGCAACTTCCTGTTTCAACCTCCGGTGGCAATTTGCCACCCAGGACAACCAATCCAGTTTCTGATGGAGATGGCTTTCTACCATTGGATTGGTAATTTTTTCAAGGCATGCCTATGCCCAGTAATAGGCAAATACTGTAGTATTAAATACATTAAGCTATTGCAGTAAACTCTCATGTAGAGGCATGATAAAGGCTCTAGGACAGGAGCCGAAGCATTGCTGAACACTGTCTGAATAAAACTTTGGAAAAGACCCTTTGAGTGCATCAACTTATTTTGCTTTATTATTTATCTGTAAATTGGATTGCATCTGGGCAAGTATACCTGCTAGTGTATGTGCCGACATTGAACTCTGTGTGTGTGTAAATCGACGCACTCACAGGACTCCGCTGACCGCTCAGACACATCTTGCGAGACAGTGTCGGCCATAATGGAATAACAACCCAGCATCTCCATGGAAACCCCAACGTCACAAGGCATCCATGGAGATGCCGGATTGTTATTGTTATTATGGCCGACACTCTATCTCTTAAGATGTGTCCAAGCTGTTGTTTGGTTGTGCGGAAATTACTCTGGCTGCCGGCGTTATGGATATAGGACACCGCTACAAGTATGTAACACGCTGAGATATGGCTATATACTAATTGGTGATATGGTGAATAATGACATATTGTCTAATGTTCTACACATTTTTAGCTGGATTTGTGCAAGTTATTTATTGTTGGCATATGTACAATATTGTGTTGGTGGTGGATGGCTGTCTGTATGTGGTAAGCAGGGTATGGGGTTCTGTGATGGGAGGTCAATGGTGTGGCTATATAAAGGGAAGTGGGACGTTATATTTGTTAGTCCTGATAACGGCCTGTTTGGGCTGAAACAGGTTGGCTGAATAAAAGCATCTGTTTTTTGCTACAGTGGAGTCCTGTGAGTGCGTCAATTTATATATATATATATATATATATATATATATATATATATATATTTCTATTTGGGACAGCACCCGGGCAAGTATACTTCTAAATATGTAAATATGGAGTGCAATCGTCTATTGTGACGAATTATATCCTGAGGACCGCTTCATTGCTGAAACGTGTAGATGTAACGTGTGTAACTTCACTTAAAGGGGAACTGTGGTCTCCAAACAAGTTAAGTTTAAATGAAAGGCCAGTTTCCTACCTTTAAAACGAGCCATCAACCACCTCACTACGTGCTCCACAGCCCAAGATATACAGAAATGACTGACCAGAAAGTTAATGGGTGGGAGGCTGACTTGTGACATTCCTGAGGCTTCTCCTGCACAGTGCCCCCGGCGAGCACAGCCTCAGACTTCCTCAGTGTGTGAGGGAGACAGGAAGTCCCTCCTCCTCCTCTCTGCTGTGTGAAGTCCTGACAGAGAAGGTAAGGGAATCTACAGCCCTTCTCTTTCACTGTGTGAAAACAGCCTTTTCAGGCAGAGCTCTCACTCTGCCTGAAAAGGCTGATACCACAGAGTTTTCTGTGTGTGTGGGGGTGTCTGAGTAACCCACATCACCTGCGAGTGGGCGGGGCCACGTCACCCGCAAATAAGGAGGAGACGCAGGAAAGATTGACTAACAGTTTCAGAGCAGGAAGTGCAGGGGACCTGGTGATGCTGCTGCCATATCACACACAAAAATGTAAATATCTTCAAAACTATGCAAAATAAACAATGGAAATAAAATGCAAAAATTCTCAGAGGAGCAACTCCTATTAATTTACCACAATTTACCTAAAGTCATTTTTGGACCACAGTTCCCCTTTAATAAAAGTTAAGTTTTATTCTTTAAAATAGACCTGTGAGTGCCTTACTTGATATCTACTTACTTCACCCAGGCTGTAATTTATTTTATATATATATACATATATATTATATATATATATATATATATATATATATATATATATATATATATATATAAAAGGGTGTAGGCATATTGGC
The DNA here is from genome assembly GCA_019447015.1 of Hymenochirus boettgeri. Lineage (NCBI taxonomy): Eukaryota > Metazoa > Chordata > Amphibia > Anura > Pipidae > Hymenochirus > Hymenochirus boettgeri. The sequence continues at coordinate 54,833,759 of CM033473.1, read as the reverse complement.
TACCTGTCTCCTCAGAATTTTTCAACTTATAGGTGATATAAATGTCTACATAGTGAAGATAAATTTTTGGATGTCCACCCCCAAAACTAAAATTTGACCCACTGCTGGCCCCACTGTGTAGTAGTAAAAAATCCTTTTCTTTCTTCTATGCTCCTTATGGTTGACCTGCAGCGCCTGATCAAATTCCAGAAAAGTGAATAGTAGGAGCTGTCTGTGTGTAATCTGGTGCGTGCTATTCCTTATCCGCGTGCTATTCCTTATCCTCTTAGAGGACTCTAGCTTGAGCAGTGGAGCTCTCCCTACCCCCACCCCTCTGGATCCCTCAGGGTTGCCAAACTTTTTAAAAAAAAAACAAAACACTTTGCTGTAGTGTTGGGGACCCCGCCCCCAACCCTAAACACCATGGTTTTAAATAGACTTACCCAACTTTGTTCCTCTCAATAACTGGCAGTCACGTCTGTGATTGGCTGCCGGTCCAGCCCCTATTACTACTCTGATACTTGAAGTAGCAGTAGAGGATGAGGGAATGAAGGTGGGTAAGTCTATTTGTTGGAACATTTTAAAGTTAAAACCAAGGCATTTTGGGTTGGGTTATCTCCTTTACACTATAGCAAATGTTAGATTTTTGGACTGGAGATGCCCTTTAAGCCAAAGCATAACTAATCCATAATCCATTTTTATGGTTTGACAAGTTTGTGATTGCCATATGGGGCATTTTACATGCTGTCTTTGTACCGGTAAATTTGCATTTTTAAAACTGCATGAACTGTATCCTGTAATCAGCAGGAATTCCTGTATGAGCCCTTTCCTTTAAAGCTGTCACCTGTTGTATGTATAGGACATTTTATTAGAAAGTAGTTTGTACAGCTGCCAAACTTTTAATGTAAGCCCTGTGTACATGTTAAGGCTGAAGCCACACTATGCCATACATCATCGTGCTGGAAAAGCATGCATATGTCTCTCGCATGTTAGTGTCAGCTAGTTTGATGATCCGCGCACGGTCGCACAATAGGAGAGCATGCGTTTCGCAAGAAAATTGCTATCGCATGCCCTTCGCAGATGGATCTACGCGCATGCAATGAGGCTCTGCGGTTCTCACGCGAAAACTGAATGCAAAACCTACATCCAAAACGCTTGTTTTATTATTGTGCATGCAGCGTTTCTCCAAGAGCCATTGTTCCTATATATTAAGCTGGCTATGCACAGGTACAACAGTTGGCAGACTTTGATGGTATGTTGATATCTGCCTGTGTATGCCTCAGAAAATATCTGTCCCTATTTTGGATCCTGACATCTTAATGCAGTTGGCTAGGGCTATATTAATCATTGTAATGTTGGGGACAAAAATAGCCACATGGCTAGCAAGAATACAATGATCCTACTCTTCGCAGATTTCAACCCAAAATGTTTTTTTTTTTTTTTTTCCCTTCTGCCTTGATAATATAAATTTAAGATCATCTTTTCTTAAATAATCAGAAAACGGTGAAAATTAATCAGCCTCCATCAATTTTTTTTTATTTTATTTTTTTTTAGAATATTAATGCGTTTTTCCTAACAAATCTCTTTTCCTAATTTTTATTTTTTTTTATTTTATTGTAGCGCATTGCAAGATGCTCCAAAACATTATGGTATCACCTCTCCAATCAGTTTGGCTGGTCCCAAAGAAATTGATCACATCTACACCCAGAAATTAATAGAAGCAATGAGGCCTTTTGGGGTTTTTGAAGATGATGATGAACTTGGTCATCGGTTAGTCACTAAAGATCTTTGTCAACTCCAGATGAATTGCTAATATTTGGTTGCTTACTTCTTTATAAAAAGAAAAATGTTGATTTTCACGAGCATTAAAATTGACTTGTGTACTGTGCCTAATGTTCTTCCTGTCAAACTACTCATTACTAAAGCGATCAGTTTAAAAAAAAAAAAAAAAACACGGTGCCACCAATATTTGGTGCAGCCTATTGAAGAGTGTGTTTAATGTAATGTCGGCATTTTTATACAATTTGGACACAATTTTAGACCGTCAGTGCCAACTGAATTTTCCATTCATATTTTGACTTTAACAACCAAAATATTGAATCACTGGTCCATAACATTTGTGTTAAAGATCCTAATTGAGAAACACATGGTATCTTGAAATTCTAAATTTAGAATGATAGTTTAGTTCCAGAACGGATCCTTTAGTGTTTTTAATATCTTTCTACAGCTAGTGGTCATAGCCCATAGACTTAAAGGACATCTTTACTGAAAAATAAGTTATTTTAAATTGACCATAAATGGAAACTATAATTCTTCCCAACCACCACTGTATCATTTTTTTTTTTTTTGATCTGCCTCCTATTTCTTTAGATATCCAATCTAAAACTTCTTATATTTCAGCTGTCAATGTTCCTTGCTCTCAAAAACTGTTCTTCTGTGAGTAGTTTTACTGTAGCTGAAATGGTGTATGCCAGGGATCCTCAAACTATGGCCCTCCAGATGTTAGAAAACTACAACTCCCAGAATTCCTTTACTATAACTGGAAAGCAGGGAATGCTGGGAGTTGTAGTTTTCTAACGTCTGGAGGGCCATAGTTTGAGGATCCATGGTGTATGCTGTGTGCAGGCTTGACAGTTAGTTTGTCGGAAAAAAGTCAGGTCGGATGGAAATGGGAGTGGTTAAAAGCGGGAGGGGGGATACTGCTCCTAAACAAAATGTGTGCTGGATTGAAGGCATGCAGCAACACACACATCAGAGTAAATGCTACTTACATGTTTTCAATTACAGATTAAGATGAGGCAAGTCATGTTTTCAGTATAGTGTCCTTTTAAAGGGAGTTCAGTGGAAATTTTTTTTTTTTTTTAAATGATTAATTTATATTATGCATACCTTTTTATTCTGCATATTCTCTTCTATTTTGAAAAATAACTTGCTATTTCCTGCTGTTGATATTGGTGAGCTGACATTTCAGTTTCTGTAACGGCCCTTCTCAGAATGCACAGGAATGTTCCTAAGTTATTTCTACTGATTGGTTTTGGATGGGTCAAACATGCTCAGATCTCTACTGAGCAAATGAATCCACCCAGGCATTGGGTCAAGGGCAAGACTAAGTGTCCCTATTAGGGGTCCTGCAAGAAGGAATTCAGTATTTCAGAAGCATTTGTGTATACACAGCAAAAAGCTGAATGGGCAGGTTAAGGTCATTAGGGTGGATCGCAGCACAATGCACACCTAGTGTGGCCATACCAAAGAAAAAGTTTAGTGAGGAGGTAAAAGTTCTGAAGTTCTGAATCTGCTTTCTCACAATTGTTGTTTGGTGGTGATCAACATATATATAATTTTTCTTTTGAGAGGTGAACATTTTTGTTACAATGCAGAACTGGAGGTTGGAGTACTGTTTCAAACACCCCCCACCCCTGAGAAATATAGAATTCATTTTAAAAAAAATAATAAGTTTAAAATCAATAACCCCTTGATTGAGACTGGGATGTACCAATCAGTTTATATATTGTGCCCCTTCATCCTGACGGGTCCCCCTTTGCACTGCTGGAGGTATTACCCCCCCCCCCCCTTTAAACAAAAAAAACCCACTTGCCCTGACCCCGTTTTTTTTGGTTAATCTGCTATTGAATGTGACAATAACTACTTTTTTAATTTATTATTTTAGAATGCTTGTGTTGGGCAAATTAAACAATTTGGTAAAAGAATGGATAGCTGAACTTGGAGAGTTAAAGGTAAGGCCATTAACATGTTCAATATATTTAGAGTATTTAAAAGGGCGAGAACGGGTAAGTTCTGTTATTTAATTTTGTCCTAAATGGGTATTTAAATGTTGTTTAGTTTTTAATTATTTATTAAATAAACTTACAATTCTGTGTTGTTCGATCTAATGTATGCCAAGCCCTTAAAACCAATTGCGCTTCTTATTTATAATTTTATGGGAGCAGATTTTCCTACCTTCCGTTCTACATTAATTTTAAAATGTATTATCTTTGCAGTTTAAGCACTGAATGCTTTGTCTCCTTGGCTGAGTCTGCCTGCTTGACTTCTGACATGTAAATTGCCTTATTGTTGTGTGTTGCTGACCTAAGCAAACATAAAGCAGCCTGATTGCAAGATTACTTTAGTTTTTTTTTTTATGCATATTTTGCTGTACACACAGCATAATTTTTCTTTTATTCAAACCACTTCATTGTTACCGCTAAAAATATTCTGAACTAGACAATTTGATAACAGATAATTTTTGTTTGGGTCAAAATATAGCGTTGTCATCCGTAGTCCATGTAATCTGTCAAATATCTGATACAGATTTTCTTCTTGACTGGCAGACTACCTATCACTTTTTATTGGTTGGCAAGATGGAATAAAAATGTACCCATTGAACCAGGCCCTAAGCTGAACCAAATCATGGTTTTTGCCACTTGGGAAGGAAAATATGGTAGTTGCTAAGGAGTTCCTTTTTGGCAGCTACAATATGTGCTCTTGTAATCTGACCAATGGCACAAATAGTGGAATACAGATGTAGAAAGATTCATCCTTATAATTTGGTTAGTGCAAGATCACCCTAAAATGCTTTCCCCCTGATATACAGGTCAGATAGCCTTGCTTTTATTGCATTGGTTGAGAAAAAGTATTGCAGAAAAGTCTACAATATGCTTCTGTATATCTCTATGTGAGGGAGAGTAAACATGGAAGTAAAAGGAGTAGGGACTTTTAGTTTATTGATATCAAATTCACAAATCTTTAGAGGCAAGTGATACATGATTAACAGGGAGATTCAATAAAAGTTCTTCAGGGTTATTCAATAAAAGTTCTTATCGTTTAAAATGGTGCTAATTTTGCCCCAACCAATCAGATGTTTTAAATGTTAAATAAGTTCTGATTGGTTGGACGATAAGAACTTTTATTGAATCTTTATTTTAAATGGTGCTAATTTTGCCCCAACCAACCAGATCTTATTTAACATTTTAAAAGCCTACATTTCATTGGTTGGAGCAAATTTAGCACCATTTTTAATAAGAACTATTATTGAATAACCCCGTAATTCTTCAGTTTCTGACCTTCAAAACCATTTAGTGCAGGCTTCTTTGTGAAGTATTAAGTAATGAGATTTAAATAATGCCATATTGATTCCAAAATGTTATTGTATGTTTCCATGAAGTAGGTAAGTGTAAAGTAGAGGCAGTTGCTCCGGTTAAAACAAAGTCCGCACGGACGCTGCAGGGCTCATAAGAACATCATGTTTATTAAAGACTCTTACAGAAACAAAAAGTGGCTATACAAACTGAACAGTCTTACGCGTTTCGGGTTGGGCTCCACCCTTAATCATAGGCTAATTAACCCACCACTTAGGGCTGTCTTGTAAAGGCCGAAGGATAAACCGTGATTCTCTGAAGCTACAGAGAAACTGTGGGAACTGCTTAACTCCACCTCTTAAAGGAACAGGGGAACCTGAAAGGGCAAAATAACAAAGTATATACACTGTATAAAACAGACAGAACCCTATAAAAACAGTGAATATAAACAAGGATATCTATATGTAATAACCACCTATATGGCTAGGAGAAATAGCAAAAGTAAATAAAGGATTACACAAAGGAAGTAACCTATTATAAAGTGATAAAAAAGGCAAAGAGATGAAAATAAACAAAATTCTCAGGATACAACCCAGAGCAGAAAGCTCAATCAAGTTATCCAGTATAACATAATACATCATATACTGAATTAAGTCCATGTGGGATTCTAGTTTCTAAATTAAAAATCCAACTAAACTCCGCTTGAAGACGAGACCGAAGGTTACCTACTCTATTATTAGCTGGAATATGTTGTACTGCTTGTACCATGAGAAATTTACTTTTGCTGCCATTGCAGGTATAAAAATGTTGGGCCACTGGACTCCGTGCATTATGGGTAACTATGTCTCTGAGATGTTCTCTAACTCGAGATTTAAAGGGGAAGTACAGTGCAAATACATATGCTTTTCAGAAAAAAGAGCAGTATTTTTTCATCCCAATGACCTTAATCTGCCAATTCAGCATTTTGCCTGTGTATAAATAAATGCAACCGAAATACTGACTTCCTGTTTGCAGAACTCCTAGTAGAGACCATTATGGTTTTGCCCTTGACCCAGAGCCTGGGTTGATTCAGTTGCTCAATAGAGATCTAAGCATGTTTGACCCATCCAACAGCCAATCAGTAGAAATTACTGTTGGGAACATTCCAAGGATGTGGTGCATCTTGGGAAGAAGGACCGTTAGAACCTGAAATGGCAGCTCACATCCTGGAACAGTAAAGGGTATGAAATCAACTGATTTTTCAAAATGGGAGAGAATATGTAGAATAACTAAGAAGGCATTACACAAACTAACAATTTAACAAATATTGATAATTTTCACTGAATCATCCCTTTAAGTGACCTGATGGTGCATCTTACGTATTGGATCTGACATTTAGTACAGGAGATCACATACACCACAAATTTGGTGTTGCAATTAGTGTAATATTTGAGAGGAAACTTTTATTAGTGAAGGAGCTGACACATGTATCTCCTTTTCTTATATGCCTACAAGTCTTACAATGATTAGCAGTCCCTTTGAACTTAATCCAATTGCTGTCGGTGCCCTTATCTGTATTAACCATGCTTGGAGACAATAAGTTTCATAAAGACGTCTCTTTTCTGGGAATGTATTTACATCCTACACTTGAAACCTGTTTGAGAGACTAATCTTGTTCAAGAATGGGCAGATGCCGTTTGATTATTTTTACTATTTGATGAAATTGAGGACTATACTGGGTGGAAAAATAAATACCTTTGAAAGATCCTGTCTTGTTGCGATTTTTAAAGGCATTGGCATTCTGTAGCATGGTAAGTCTATTTTGTCTTTTGGCTTTGTTGAGAGGTTTTTTAAGGGAAACCGATTTATATCCTCTTTGTAAAAATCTAACCATCATCCATTCAGCAGCTTCCTTAAAGGACGCTTCTGTAGAGCAATTCCTCTTTAAGCGCAAGTATTGACCATAGCCCTAGGTGGTGGGTTAATTAGCCTATGATTAAGGGTGGAGCCCCACCCAAAACGCGTACGGCGGTTCAGTTTGTACAGCCACTTTTTGTTTCTGTATGAGTCTTTAATAAACATGATGCTCTTATGAGCCCTGCAGCATACGTGCGGACTTTGTTTCAACCGGAGCAACTGCCTCTACTTTACACTTACCTACTTCAGGAACCTGATGCAAAGGATTCGGGGTATGTTCGCACCTGGACCACATAGGATAAATGGTGAGTCAGTTTACAGTTTTTCCTTTGTTTAGGCGTTTACGCCATTGAGTACCGAGGTAGATCGGAACCAAGCCAGAATCCAACCGGAGTCTAGCTCTGTTATTTGCAGCATTGTGAATAACTGCCCAGAGAGCAAAGGGTCCGGGGCTATAGCACCTGGACCATTATTACGGACAAGTAATCGCTGTTTTGTTTGAGTGCTTATTTTTTTGTCTTTCTTTTCAAAGTTTTATCAATCACTATGTTGCACTATATTGTATGTACTGTATGTTTCCATGTTCAGTATAGTAAAAACTACAGCAACCAGGAACATTGCAGTGCCCTGTGCAGTCAGGGCAAGTTCCTCTCGTCATTGGCTAATGCATGGATCCGTCTATAACAGGGAAGGGAATCTGATATTGTAACTAAGCAATTAAACCTGTCAGGCTGCCTTAAAAGCATGTGTTTTCACTTTTCAGTTTTCCTCCTGGGCTTATCTCTGAAGAAATCAATTTTAGGGACAATTAATATATTTTTATACAGTTTGTTTGGGGATGCCTTTGAAGTTAAGCTTTTACAAGCACTGTAATGCTATTTTAGGCATGCTAATATAATGATTAAATGCACCCCTTTAGAAAGGCACTAAAAGAAACTAAATTAAAAAACTATGGTATCTTAATACACCATATCTGTTTCTTTAATATTGCCATTTTAAACTTTTTTTTGTTTGTATAACTGCAATTGTCTTGTGTATTTTATATAATTAGACATAAAATGAAAAGCTATGGGGAATTATCTAGTATTGTAATCCATCTAGACACAAAGTGGTTTACATCAAAGAAAATGTGATAAATATTTCTGGCAATAGCAATTAGGTTCTAGCTGCATTAAGCAGAAATACAGGTAAAGCTCGGTGCGAATACAGACCTAGGTGTGAATTCTGAGCTCTTTGTCCCTGACAATCTTAAAAAGTTGTCAGTAGAATAGTCGGAACTAATCGATCTCTATAGCAGATCTCAAAAGAAATTCCCCTGTTACAGTTTAGGTCCTCTAATCATGTTTATCTTTTTAACTGTTTATCATAGAATATAACAAGAATAGGAACAAGATGACACACAACATATGCTAATAAAGCACCTAATGGCAGAAACCAGGTATAAATTTTCCATTATGTGCTTCATTAGTGTCTCCCATGTGGCTCATCTAGAAAGTGGATTTAAACCTTAGAATCTAATTCAACACCTTTGGGAAGATTTACATAAAATTACTAAAGCATTCTTTACTATTTTTTTGCGACTGTATTGCATGTAGTTGGAATAGAAAAAATACACCATGTTTAACATAATAAACATTTCACCTAGACACTGCAAATGTGATAGTAATGCCGTGTGGGGGATTGATTGTAGCTGTGTAAATTTCTCGAGTTGTGTATTTATTTAAATTAAGGCAGCCTTTCAGGGAAATACCGGTATTCCACTGGGGTTTCCTGAAAGGGTATTTATTGGCGGTTGTGCAATTAGATAACCATCAAAATATTAACCACAACCACTTGCTCTTTCACCTGACACCCAAAAGCAGGGAGCACCAGTCTCGGTAAGCTGCTAGCAGGGAGATTCAGGGCAGAGTGTGAAGATGATTACTGTAGCATATCAATATCCAAAGTGCCAGAACAGCAGTTAAGTATGTGCCAACAGAATTCAGGGCACCTGTAATCCCCACCTTAACATGGGTTTGTTTTTTTTGTAATTCCTAGAATACCTTTTTTGTAATTGCTTGTAATTCCTACAGAGTCTTCCGCCATCCATCATATCGGCTGTTGGGGGGAAAATCTTTACTTTTGGCTCTTACCGGCTTGGAGTTCACACCAAAGGTTTGTCATCCACTTTTTGGTTATTGCAGCTTTATATGGGTACTCCTGAATTGAATATACAATGCATTTATATATATATATATATATATATATAATTTATTTTTTTTTTATTTTTTTTTAGGAGCGGATATTGATGCACTTTGTGTTGCTCCACGCCATGTTGAACGCTCTGACTTCTTTCAATCTTTTTCTGAAAAGCTAAAGCAACAAGATGATGTTAAAAATTTACGGGTGTGTACCAGGAACTCGCATTCCTTTCACCCTTGACTTCCATAACAGAACTTATTAAAGAGCATGTCCACCCCCAAATCTAAAATTTCCCCTGGCCCCTATGTATAGTTTTAAAAAATCCTTACCTTACATTCCTGCACACTATGGTTCTCTTGTAGTCCTTGTCCAAAGTCCAGGCATACATGCGCAGGGGAGCCCTTCACCCATCTGCAAACTCTTTCTCCTATCGTTACATGCTTTAGCCACAATATCCTTTAGGGCTTACCATCCCCAACCGTTATAATAGAACTAAAAAAAACCTTGGCTGTCCGGCAGCCAATCACAGGTGCGGCTGCTGGTCAGGCCCCTCTCTGCTGTTTCCTGTTAGCAGAGAGGGAACAGGAGACTCACGGGAGTGAAGAGGCTTTAAGTAGATATCTGAACATTTTAGTACAATATTGTTAAGCTATACATATTTTTTGGGGGGGGGGGGGGGGGTATTGACAATTATTCTTGGACACTTTAAAGGGAAAATTTACACGTCAAGCCACACGTCAAGCACTATCAACAAATGTAAAGAAGCACATATATATGTATGTAATGGTGAATAGATACAAGAAATCCTTCATGTTAACGCTTTGGTTGTTGATTAGTGCTTGTCTGTTAAGGTGGCCTCAGTGCAGGTAGAAATTGGCTTACATGTTTAGAATATAGGGTACTTGGACCTCCTAGATGTAGTGATTGTCTGTTTTGTATTAGGTTGTGGAGGATGCATTTGTGCCTGTGATCAAGTTTGAGCTCATGAACACAGAGGTAAGTTTAAACATTTAGTATACTACTAAAGGGTAACTGTGGTCTCCATACAAGTGTCCTCTAAGAGTTCTGTTATCTTTCAAACAAGCCAAGGATGATGTCTCTAGCTTTTCTGGGTCTTCAGTTATAGGCTTTTAAAGCCCTACCCTCCCCCCACCCCCAAAAAAATATTTTCTAAAACTATTTAAAAGACTGTTACAGTAGTAGGATACATCTGGGCATGCTTGGTGCTTCAGTTGCAGCTGAAGGTCTTTTTTGAAACCTGCTGTAGATTCACAGCATTTACAGGGAAAGACACGTCACTCCAGGGTTTAAGCAGAGTAGTGCCCATGAAGAGGCTGTGCAGAATTTATAAGTTTCACAGACACTATAAGAAGGCAGTGAGCAAGGGAGGGTCAGGGTGCAGGAATTAGGAGCACTAACTAAACATTAATAATTTAATGACAAAGCAAGCACAGATGAGTGTTAGTATCACTATTTATTTTACTTCGCTCAAATTGTAGTTTCGGAAAATGTAAAGTTGTTAGAGTGCGCAAAATGGCCAAGTAAAGGTTTAATTGCCTTGGAGATATTTAATTGGCATTTCATTACCAATCTGTTACAAGTTAACCTAGTGGTTCTTTGGGTCCATCCATCCACCAATATACATTCTCCCCTAACTATGTGAATAAATGTACAAAAAAAATTATAGTATTCATATTTAATAATATCTATAGTAAAACACAATAAGACAAATATATAGAATATATATGTATAATATGCAATGCCTATAATCCCTCTTACTGTCTAATCCTAAATCTAAAAGAAAAACCGTATAAAAGAGATAGCAGAACACCTGTGTATCTATACATTAGCTATTGATATAATAAGGAAGAGGCAAGGAAACAATGCAACTGCCTAAAGGGGCAACAAAGATGTAGCAATAAAAACTGCAACAATAAAATATAATTTTTTTCAGATTTTATTGTTGCATCTTTTGGCATTGTAAGATTGTTTCTTTGCCTCTTATTATATCAAAAGCTTATGTATAGATACACAGGTGTTCTGTGATATATATTACTTGGTAGCTCAAACATTTTATACTGTTTTATCTGTTTTTCTTTTAGATTTAGGATTAGTCTGTACTGATTTATATAGGGAGAACGCTTGTCACTGTAGTCACATCTTACACACAGTTACCTTTAACATGTCGCAATAAAATTATCGGCAGATAATAGCTGAGTGGACGCCTCTTCATTTTATAAACTTAGTATAACTTATGGTCTGCAAGTGTGGGAGCAGAAAAGTGAGGTGCCCTGGACGCCATCCGGATGTGCCATTTATGAAGTGTTTCACAGCTACCTTTACTCTGGATATTCGAGCTTCTATGGTGATATCCAATTATACTATATTATATATACATTTTTCAGATCTTTTATGTTGATTTAGTGCTTATTGTTATATTTTTTTTCTTTATATGTACGTTGTCTCAGCGCTGTAGTTTGTTTACACAGTTTTTGGGAAATATATTTATATCATATTGCCATGTTTAGCTAAATCAAATGGTGTAACATTTCATTTTTTATTCCATGTAGTTGTCTACTTGCAGCCTGTCATTATTGGACAAATCTAATAGAATAGCACTTGGCCTGATTGCATTTTCTGATAACTTTTACCCAGCAGATTATTGTATGCATCCAGCCTATTACAGTAACCAGTATTGTTGGCAATGTATTGTGAAAGGGGGCAAAAAATTTTAGTTTAAAGGCCAAACTAGATACATCTACCAGAGGGTTAAGTTATGTATTTGTTACCAAATGCAATGATATTCTGGGCTTTTTGTAGAAGGTTATATTCCATCTTTTTCCTGGAGAATAAAAAATACAGAATAAAGGAAAGTAATGCATTGATTCAGCTAAACATGCCAATATGCTGCTTCTGTTAAGCATTGGTCTATATAACCAAACTTATATATTCTTGAAAAGAATTAAAATAAACTTCACTTCTTAAAATGTCTACTTCTGTGACTCCTATTACCTGAATTTAGGTGCAACATTAGTTTACAGAAGTATTTTATTAAACTATTTAATAATATTTAGTAATTCATTCTTATTTGTTTCCATAGATCGATTTGGTGTTTGCTAGATTGCCATTGCAGTGTATTCCAGATAATCTGGATTTACGTGATGATTCACGTTTAAAAAATCTTGACATTAGATGCATCAGAAGCTTAAATGGTAAGTGTAGTCGTTATCAGTAATGTACTTATTTGGATGTTAAAATCTTTGCAGATCGTTTATATATTTATGGGTTATAGGTTCAATCATTTCAATTTTACAGGCTGCAGAGTTACAGATGAAATTCTGCACTTGGTGCCTAATAAAGAAAATTTCAGATCAACACTGAGAGCCATTAAATTGTGGGCAAAACGTAAGTCACTTTAAACTATTCAGTCTCAGAGACTCATTATTTTTACATTTTGAGTTAAATTTAAAAAAAATTTTAGGTAAAAAAATAATGGTTTCTCCACCTAATCTGTAATAATATAAGAGGTGGTATTCCTATATCTCATTTTAAACAGTGATTTGTGGCATTTTCATTTTTTTGAAGTATAAATTTGATTTCATCGTTTCTATGTTGATTCTAATTACTACGGTTACATTGGATCACCAATTTACTTACCTCTTAAAGGGCAACTATAGTGAAAAAAAACTTTGTCTGTATACAATGTATAGATCACTTAGTATAAGCTGCCTTACTTTCATGTTTCTGTGTGGCTTCGTTTCTTCACACTGGCAGAAGTTTGTACCAAGCTGTGTAGTCCCCCTCCCCTCTCTGTCTACTCCCCCCTCAAGCAGTGACGGGCTGTATACAGAGTCCGAGCATTGTCAGTTGAAAGGACTTTAAATGAAGTGCTGACATCCTGTTGACCCCTCCCTTCCAAAGCTAGACTGCAAGCAATCAAAGTGTGGAATAAAGTAGCAATATGCTGAAGGGAGGGGCAGAGGGGGAGAGAGGAGGACAAGTGGTGCTGAGATTCTTTACAAGTAAGTTACTGAACTCTGCCTGTTCTCTAACTTTGCTAATTGTTATTTACTTTTTACCTAAAGTTCATATCTCTTCCCCCCCCCCCCCCCCCTCCGCTTACTGAGATCATAATCACTGAAGAGAGAGTCAGTGTAACAGCACTTGTAGTGAGACCTTCACAAACACAGTGACACTGCTTGTTGTCCTCTTACATTTCAGTTGCTTTAGTCTATATATTTCATAGATTGCACTGTGTGTCTTGTTTGGTATATAGTCTGTATTATATATACTGTATTAGTGTTCCATTTGAGTCACTGGTTTTGTATGTATATAAGATTTTTTTTTGGGGGGGAGGGGCTGTTTTATAGTGTGTTATGCTCATATTGCTGGGTTAATGGTTTATTGATTGTGTTTAGCACTACAGCATTTGACTATATGTTGCACATGGTACATATAGTGTGGGTGAGCGAGTGTGTGACAGTACTGCAGGGGAGCTTTGGATTGTGTGGGTGTGTGCCTTTGAGTGACAGATGAGGTGTAGCAGCTCCTACAAATCACAGCATATTCAAGGCTTATATCTCGGGGACTATGTAGAATTTAAAGAAACTAAAGGTACCCTGGTGGATGGGATGACTTATAGGATACATTAGAAGAAATTTAAAAAAAAAAACATTTTCTCACTATAATTGCCCTTTAACCTTAGAATAAAAGTAGTACTTTTATTCTAGTCTGATACCTGCATGTGTATAAGCTTGTTGACTAATTTTTAGCAGGTTAAATAACTAAAATAAGCGTTCTAAAGTTGCACTGTTTCTGTGTGGGTTGTTTTTTTTAGGACGTGGAATTTACTCTAACGTTTTAGGATTTCTTGGTGGTGTTTCCTGGGCAATGTTGGTGGCAAGGACTTGTCAGCTGTACCCCAATGCTATTGCATCTACTCTTGTGCACAAGTTTTTCCTTGTCTTTTCAAAATGGTATGGTTATTGTTCAGACTTAGTCTCTGCTGTTTTCATGTGTGCAATAAAATAAAGTAAATGTTGTCCCTTTTTTCGTAGGGAGTGGCCCAATCCTGTTTTGTTAAAACAGCCAGAAGAAAGCAATCTAAATTTACCAGTGTGGGATCCCAGAGTAACTACATGTTTTTTTTAGCTGTACATTTCTTAGTTATTGTATTACTTTTTTTTGTGTGTGTTCTAATTTATGATTATATTTAACAGGTAAACCCAGCTGACCGTTACCACCTAATGCCAATAATTACTCCAGCATATCCCCAGCAAAATTCTACATACAATGCTTCAACCTCAACACGTGCAATTATGGTAGAAGAGTTTAAACAAGGTTAGCGTGCCACCTAAAGCCATTTAAGCTGTGTTTAAGCTGTGTTTCAGTACAATTACATATGCCTGTAAGAAATAGATTTTTCCAGGGTACTGGAAGCATTTGTACTGGTACTGCTTACTGTGTGCAGGACACCTAAGGTCAAGACATTATTGCCTTAACCTTAAAGGGTAACTGTGGTCTCAAATTCTTCCAAACTAGTAAGAAATATATAAAAAGCCTTCCATCGTCCAAATAAAACCTCAATCACATCTCTAGATAAAATTTGTTAATAGGTTGCCCTTCTCAACTGTCAATTTTTCCCCCAGATACTTCCTGATTTCCCCAGCATTAAGTCTTAACTGAGCATGCTTCTCCCCCGGGGTGGACGGGTGGGGCAGAGGTCAGGTGATGTTACTCAACCTACTGGAAGCAAGAAGTTTGAACATTCACACCAACGTAATTTCTCACAGGCTCCAGCCAGAGATGTGAGAGTCAGCTTATTTTAAAGAAAATACTGCAGGCTTTCATTTAACCCTCACTTGTTTTGAGGCCACAGTTGCCTTTTAACTCCATCCCTTGGGCGATTCACCAACCCAACAGTCAATAGGGTTAAAATTACTGTTGGGAACATTTCATTTCTACTGTACTTCCCCTTTAACTGTAATATAAGCAACCACCATTTTGGTAGCTATGAGACATATAGAATAATCTAGGACTGTAAAAGTGCACCTTGGTGGCCAGTACCATTCAAACTAAGGGACTGACGCAATTAAGGTGCAAAAGTTTGCCATTTCTCTTGATCTATGGCAACCAATCGGGTGTTTTCTTTACTTGGGTTACTGCAGTTGGATAACAGGTGTCATTGTTTCCAAAGGTCTTTCTGTCACAGATGAAATTCTTCTTGGAAAGACAGATTGGTCAAAACTGTTTGAGCCACCAAATTTCTTTCACAAGTACAAGTAAGTATTGTCATCTTCAGTTTGTTTCTTCATTTATTTTAGACAATTTTTACCCCAGGGATCTATTAATTTCAAAAATTAACAAAAGTTGTCTCAGGTTTCCAGTTTTATAGCACAAGCAATAAGGTTGTAGAAGCGCACACTGTTTTCTCAGAATGTTCTGTTTGTTTGAAATCGCATAAACCAATGTTTAGGGGATCACTTTGTCCCCTTCATTAGGTGTAACTCACAAACAACCCCTTTGCCCCTTTATATAGACCAAGTGATAAAAAGCCACCCCACCCCCCATCTCAGGAGTGGTCAGTGTAACATGTGCACAATAATCCAAAATACTTATAATATCATCATACTCAGTGTCCTTTAAACGAACTGTCCATAAATGTCCATTGTGTTCTTTTTAGAAAAATGCGGTGATTTAGTGTCCTTTTCTTGGAAAGGAGGTCTTCATAAAGTGAAACATAATGAATAAATTCACCTGTTCCTGTGAAATAAAATAAAAAATGTACATATATACAGTGTAACAATAAAGAATTTCCCAAAAAAATGTTTTCTTTTTCATTAAGTTGCAATTTCTATAATGCATTGTTAAACTTTTTAGTTTAGAAACAATCCTCTAGATGGCATAATCATCACTTTATGTGATACAGTAGTCAAATTGTTTAACTATATCCAAACAGTTACTGGAAAGTCTGTAATACAAAACATGTACACATACATTATAACATAGGATCACAATCCTGATCTGTCATCCATTTTGACTCTGTAACAGGAGTTGCCCAATGTGAGAGAGAAAACACTTCCACCCTGACTAATGAAGTCAGTTCTTGTAAAGGACACTGAGGGTATGATGATATTATAAGTACTTTGGATAATTCACTGTATTGTGCATGTGTCACACTAACCACTCCTCCTTAGATGGAAGGGGTGGGGGTGGGGGGGTTATCACTTACAATATGTTCATTTTTAATCTGCCAGTTTAGTGTCCTTGAATTTACCTGTATTAAAGATAGTGGTGAAGCAGTTCACCTTTTAGTTCCCTTAATATTCTTATTGTTTCTAGAAAGTTTATATTTTTAAAACTGATACAAAAGAACCATACATTTCAACAATTGAATTGTTATTTAGAGTGGGGGGTTTCTTTGTTTCTCTAAGAGGCAGGGATCTTTGTTGGGAGCAATCAACTGTCAAATAGCCATTTGTGCAGTGGCTGATTGCTTTTCTGCTAATCCCCCAGTCTGCATTATATACAGTGGCTTGCAAAAGTATTCGGCCCCCTTGAAGTTTTCCACATTTTGTCACATTACTGCCACAAACATGAATCAATTTTATTGGAATTCCATGTGAAAGACCAATACAAAGTGGTGTACACGTGAGAAGTGGAATGAAAATCATACATACAAGATTCCCAACATTTTTAACAAATCAATAACTGCAAAGTGGGATGTGCATAATTATTCAGCCCCCTTTGGTCTGAGTGCAGTCAGTTGCCCATAGACATTGCCTGATGAGTGCTACTGACTAAATAGAGCCTGACATGAGTGCTATGCTATACTTTATTTCACTATGCTTCTATGGTATTTTAATATTTGATACATATATATTTATTCCTTAATATCTTTGATATATGCATATTTTTAGTATTATATTAATAATAATACATGTATTTAATGTATATAATACTATTTGTATATTATCCCAATAATAATCCATAATTTGGAAGTATTCCCATTATATAATATAGAACTCGGATACCATTTTAAAATTCATATGGAGCTGTATTTCATTATTACTATAATACTTGTTTTTGCTGATATATGATAATGGTACTTATTGTTTTGTTTGTTTTTTCAGGTTCCTTTTTTCTTTTCAGTCCACTCACCTTTACTATATTTCTTTTTAGAAATTATAACTAATTTTAGCATCACATATGCTTTTCTTTTTACTATGTCTTAATGATGATTTATATTTATATATATATATGTTTTTATACGGATTATATAATTGTGTGTTTAGCTATACATCTATTTACATTTATTTTTTATATATTTATACACATAGTTTTAGATATAGGTGTTATACCAGAATATTCTTTTATATTATCTGTTGTATTCAATTAGATCAACTGGACTTGAAATGTAGCTCTTGAAGACGTTTCTCTAATCATCCGACTGGCTTTCTCAATTCAGAATGACTTGTACAAGAATCTGTGGCAATTATGTACCCTGGAAAATCCCAACTGGTTCAAGAGAGGTGTTAAGGAGGCCATTTATGTGAAAATAAAGAAACCAAGCCTAAATAGAGGTGGGGGGGTTCGACACCAACTGTCTGCCATGTACAATGCTGTTTTAACACCTTACTCTGGGCGTTCCTATAACACCTCTAAGCCACTATCCAATCACACCCTTAACACCTGGCTGTGATATGCTAATTGGGATTTTCCAGGGTACATAATTGCCACAGATTCTTGTACAAGTCATTCTGAATTGAGAAAGCCAGTCGGATGACTAGCGAAGCGTCTTCAAGAACTACATTTCAAGTCCAGTTGATCTAATTGAATACAACAGATATACCATGACCTGGATGAATGAGAACCTTCACAAGCATTCTTTTATATTAGTATATTCTCTTATATTAATATATTTTTTGACACATACCTCATATAGGCATTGATATGGTTTGTTTTTATTACTTACGATGGGTTATATATAATACTCCTGTTTAACATAGGAGTGTATTAATCACATATTATGCACTAGAAGGGTATTTTCACTTGCATCTGTACAGCATGCTGATTGCCATGTGTTGATTGATTTGTTCTGTGTTGGTATTTATCACCTTTAAGTATAGACATCCCCTTTAATCTGATTTAAAAGGGAGTTGTGGGTGGGACCTATTTATCCCTCTGATAAAGTGACCATTGTCACGAAACGTGTCGGACAGGTTCCTGTTGGGGTTTTTTCCTCACATTTGTTGGCCATGTGATACAATAAAGGATCTATTTTCCACCGGGTTGAAGACTCGTCCCTTCTATGTTTATTGCTAGTTGAGACACCTGTGGTTTCTGTTGTTTGGAGGTGCCGGTCCTCCTGGGACTGTTAGTCTCCCTGTGCTGCTTGGCCCGATGGTAGACCGTATGAGGTAAGAAACCTTATTTTCACTAAATAGAGTGCGCCTGTGGGTAATCTAGTGTCAGTACAAGTACAGCTGCTCTATTAGTCGTTGCCCTTTATGGAAGAGTGGTAAGAAGAAAGCCATTGTTAACAGAAAAGCATAAGAAGTCCCATTTGCGGTTTGCCACAACCCATGTGGCGGACACAGCAAACATGTGGAAGAAGGTCAGATGAGACCAAAATGGAACTTTTTGGCCAAAATGCAAAATGCAAAACGCTATCAGGGAGATTCAATAAAACTTCTTATTTTTTAAAATTGTGCTATTTTTGTCCCAACCAATCAGATCTTATTTAACATTTGAAAGCTTATATCTGAATGGTTGGGGCAAAATTAGCACCATTTTAAACGATAAGAACTTTTATTGAATAACCCCGAATGTGTGGCGAAAAACTAACACTGGACATCTCTCAGAACACACCAGCACCCCTGTCAAATATGGTGGTGACAGCATCATGCTCTGGGGGTGCTTCTCTTCAGCAGGGACAAGGAAGCTGGTCAGAGTTGATGGGAATATGGATGGAGCCAAATACAGGGCAATCTTGGAAGAAAACCTCTTGGAATTGGCAAAAGACTTGAGACTGGGGCGGAGGTTCACCTTCCAGCAGGACAACGACCCTAAACATAAAGCCAGGGCAAAAATGGAATGGTTTAAAAAAAACATATCCATGTGTTAGAATGGCCCAGTCAAAGTCCAGATCTAAATCCAATCGAGAATCTGTGGCAAGATCTGAAAACTGCTGTTCAAAAACGCTGTCCATCTAATCTGACTGAGCTGGAGCTGTTTTGCAAAGAAGAATGGGCAAGGAATTCAGTCTCTAAATGTGCAAAGCTGGTAGAGACATATCCTAAAAGACTGGCAGCTGTAATTGCAGCGTAAGGTGGTTCTACAAAGTATTGACTCAGGAAGCTGAATAATTATGCACACCCCACCTAACTTATTGATTTGTTAAAAATGTTTGGAATCATGTATGATTTTCATTCCACTTCTCACGTGTACACCACTTTGTATTGGTCTTTCACGTGGAATTCCAATAAAATTGATTCATGTTTGAGCCAGTAATGTGACAAAATGTGGAAAACTTCAAGGGGGCCAAATACTTTTGCAAACCACTGTATATTATAGGCTTACTGCATGCCTGTGAGAGACGTCAAGCATGGCACTGTGTTGGGATGAGGTTTCCTCTGAAAGCACAGGAGGTAGAGTACTCTCTTCCACCTACAAATATATGTAGCTTTTTTTTAAAAAATGCTGCATCACTTGCATGTTAAAGATGTCTTCCATTTTAAATTGGAAATTTCAAAATAATTTTTAAAAAAGTGCTTGTGAAGATTCTCATTCATCCAGGTCATGGTATATCTGTTGTATTCAATTAGATCAACTGGACTTGAAATGTAGTTCTTGAAGACGTTTCGCTAGTCATCAGACTGGCTTTCTCAATTCAGAATGACTTGTACAAGAATCTGTGGCAATTATATACCCTGGGAACTTTTAAAAAAGTCTTTTTAGGCCACAACCCATCTGTGAACAAAAACTTCTAATGATCATAAAAGCTGAATGTAATGTCTCATTTAAAGCCTCATTTTCATGCTGAAAGAAAACATTTACCAGACGTATACTGGTGTTGACCTTTTTGTATTTTTACGAAAATCATATTCTACCTATAATTTATGGAAGCCGTAAATAGATATTTACTTAGAAAATAACAAATTATACTGTTTTTGATCCGCTTAGTTGCCAATGAATTAAATAAATTCTACTGCTTTGGAAGTTAGTGGATCAACATGTTTGTGTTTTTTCCCCCCCAGGCATTATATTGTCTTAACTGCTAGTGCATCCACTGAGGAGCACCATCTAGAATGGTACGTTTATAAATGATTAACAGCAACAAATTGTGTGACCCAAGGCATTTTCAGGCTGATGCAATGTTAATAAAAGTTTTTTTGCTATTACGTGCAGCCACCAATCTGATATTATCTAACTGAGTAACCTGGTAAAAAGCCAACATTTGATTGGTTTCTGGAGATTAATTTCAAACTTTTGCTTCAGCCAAGAAATAACAGGATTTTTCAGTGTCCTCCTTATTCACATACAGTATATTAAGGTAGGGTACTAGGGTAGCCGTTTCTGTGGTAGCTCATTTATTGCAGATGATTCTTATTTTATTGTCTCACAAATGTTGAAGCCACTATGCATTGGGGCAGGTAGTTTCAACACTTGTTTGGTTTAGGAAATAATAGTGCTGTGCTAATGTATCTGCAATAACTGTATAAAATATAAACATTTGTGATCCAAAAAACTTTTTTTCATAGGGTCGGTTTGGTTGAATCCAAAATTCGTGTTCTTGTTGGAAACTTGGAGAGAAATGACTTCATCACACTTGTCCACGTAAATCCTCAGTCATTTCCAGGAAATCGAGACCTCTGCAAAGAGTATGTTTGTTTTTTTTGCTGTTTGGAAAGATATATTAAACTTGCACTGTTTTATTTGGTTTAAAGTAGCTAAAGCATCATGTGGCTTTTTAAAAAAAAAAAAAAAAAAAACATGCCTAAACAATAGGAAAAATACATTAAAAAAAAAAAAAAAAGCAGCAGGGGACACCAGCCCCTGGTTTGATCTCTGATTAGCATTTCTCAAGTGAATCTTATTCATCAACGCTCCCTATTTTTAGCATGTACTCTGCCATGACATGTCCTTGAGCTTCTGCCTAGAAGCAATGAAGCTCCTTATAGAGAATGAAATCCAATTAAATTTGGGGGGTTTGCAGTATGACCTTTATGCACATAAAGGCTATATCAACTTGGGGAAAATAGGAAGTACCTGTGGAAAGGGAAGCCTATTGAGAAGGGGAGCCTATTAATGCATACTGGTCACATGACTACAAGCTGGTCACATGGCTGAAAACACGAAGTGTTCAACCAGGAAGTAATATTGCTGAACCTTTCCAGCAATAACTTCTCACAAATTTTATCTAGAGATGTGATTTAGGTTTTATTTTGAAGGTGTGATGCAAGGATTTTTATATAATTCTTACTAGTTTGGAAGAATTTGAGACCACAGTTAGCCTTTAAATTAAAATATAGGGTTTCTTTCAGTTGTTTAAACTCCATTTTTTCCCCTGTACTTTTGTCTTTCAGTACTGATTATGTATCAATGTGGTTCCTTGGAATCAATTTTAAGAAAATAGAAAGCACTGAAAGTGTTAATATTGATTTGACACATGATATACAGTCGTTTACCGATACAGGTTAGTGCTTGTTCTTAAATACTTATTCTTAAAGATTGGGCTCAACGAAAAAACATCAATCCAATTTATAGACCATGAAGAGATAATTGGTCATTTGTCATGTGGTATGGTTTCTGAAATATTTGCAGAAACCGCTGGGTTTGGTTTCATGCCCACCCTTAAGATTAAAAAGAAAGAAAAGTTTACTTTTTACATTTTTTTGCCCCTAACCCAAACTGCTATTGCCCATGTTCTCCCCATTTCTGGCAGAGGTTGCCATCTCCTCCCCCTGCTCAATGAGCGTTTAGAAGCTTGCCCACCTGCAGAGAAGGTGGCAGGGTAAAGAGCAGTCCATCATTGGCTGTGCTGTCAGCATTTACAAACTTGATTGTCTCCATAGAAAGGAGGAGCTGGATTGACTGCATAGAAAGAAGAGCTGTCTTTCTCTGCCAGAATGGGGACAATAATTATCCTTAAATATCTGGTTAGTAACGCATCTAATAATGTGATGGAATTGGGAGCAGAAAACCGACCAGTTTTTTTGCCCACTGGACGAGCCTGTTATTTGCTAGTGCCTTTCTTCGCAGTGAAACACATTCCAAAGCCATGTAACTGGCACCCTGGTAGGTGAGCT
This sequence comes from Hymenochirus boettgeri, assembly GCA_019447015.1. Taxonomy (NCBI): domain Eukaryota; kingdom Metazoa; phylum Chordata; class Amphibia; order Anura; family Pipidae; genus Hymenochirus; species Hymenochirus boettgeri. Next base: position 54,811,318 of record CM033473.1, on the reverse strand, counting down.
GGTACCGATTTGAGGATTATAGTGTGATTTACGTCTTTTATTTACCATTTCTGGTCTAGCAATAACCCTCAGGCTGGGTACACACCATACAATATTTTCGATCTACTCATATTACTTTGTGTCGTTTGGCCAGAAATGTCACATGGTGTGGCTCAGCTGTGACCCGGACTTGATTGGACGTACGTACCTGTTGGCAAATCACAGCCGCACGATCGCCAACTATTTCTGTGACCTACCGTCATCTGTCCCGACCGTGCGCTCGCTAGTAGCGAACGTTTGGTCTGGACAAATACTCCCTTCGTGTGTAGGTTAAGTAGTAACATCCCTTCATCGGCTATGAGACCTATGTGAAGACAATAAGCAAGACTTCCAATTTTCCAGATCCTAGGCTAAAGAAGGGGCAGAAGTGGGCTTTGGGCGTCTACAAAGTGAGTACTGGTGGATAAAAAGATTGCGTAATCTGTTTATTTGCGAGTTGTAGAATACCTAGGGCTACACAAATCAGGGACATGTGTAGTAAGTATTGACTTGCACATGATATATAATAGGCCACTAGATGGCATTGTTTGAGTAAAAATATAACTTGAATATGTTGGAAAAGTCCCTTTGTATAGTTTATCACATTGTGTTATCTTGGTCAGTGGTTCTTTTCAGACCTTGGCATGCTTGAAAATGCAATTTTTTTTTGTTTACATGGTAAAAATGTTTCACTACCTTATTTTTTAGGAAGTCTGGCTCTGTGAACATACACAGTGGTTTTTTTTGTAATGGTATCCATAAGAGAAACTAATCATTCACCAAGATATGAACACTCTGTGGAAACCTAAAGGGCATGTCCACCCCCAAACTATAATTTAACCCACTTCTGGCCCCACTATGTAGTGTGTAAAAAATCCTTACCTCACATCCCAGCTCCATATGGTTCTCCTGTAGTCCCCCCCCCCCCCCAAGTGCCAAAAACTGGCCAGCAGGAGGATAAGCAGAGCATATAGGACTCTGGCTCCTGTCTCTCCTCTGGAAGAAGTTTGGCATGCGCACTGCAGCCATTCTCCCTCCCAATTTTGTCTCCCTCCCCCCTACCATAAAACCCCTTTTATATAATGTACTGCTCCTTGCCCCAACCACATTACTATTATTCACAGAAAGTGTCCCGATCTTTTCTTACCATGCCTCTCTCCTTCACCTGTCTGAACTCCCGGCAGCCGCCTCCGTGATTGGCTGCCTCTCAGCCAATCACAGACGCGGCTGCCAGTCCCGCCCCCTGCTTGCATTTCCGTGCAAGCAGAGGGCCGGGGCAGTTCGGCGAAGGATAGAGGCATGGTAAGTAAAGATCGGGGCACTTTCTGTGAATAATAGTAATGGGGTTGGGGCTGGGGGAAGGAGCAGTACATTATATAAAAAGTTTATTAGAAGGGTGGACATGCCCTTTAAAACTCTTCTGATAAATGATCATCCAGGAAATGATTAATGTATTTAACAGCTGTTGTCCTTAATATGTAGTGATGCATGATCACTGAAATAACCCACATTCTGTGCATTTGTATTTGTATGATCTTGGGACCTTGCTATTACCAGTCTTAAACTTGATAACCCATTTCTGTAAACCTTTTGATCTTTCTAGAAAATTAAACTGTTTAAGGGCTCCTTATTCCATAATTAATAATATTATTCCTTATATACCCCCACTGAAAAATATTTAATTCTTTTAGTCTACAGGCAAGCAAATATAATAAATATGCTAAAGAAGGGTATGAAAATTGAAGCCACGCATGTCAAGAAAAAACAACTTCATTACTACCTTCCTGTAGAGATGCTGCAAAAGAGAAAGAAGGTTATAATATATGCTGTATTTATATTTGTTTACAGCACAGCATGGTTGGTTTATTAAATGTGTAATTTTGCTTTTTAGCAGAGTGTTCCAGATATCAATAGATCAACTTCTGGATTATTGTCAAAGCGAACATCCTTGGATGGCAACTGTTTGGATAGCTCCAGAGACACCGACACGGGAACTCCTTTTGACTCTCCTACATCATGTCACAAAGGTGCAACATGCATTAGCCCTACCCCTCCAGAAACGCATAGGTATGTGCATTTTTATTTACAGTTACATGCTAATGGGTCATATACATAGGAAGAAATAAGTGTATATTTACACTCCATTGTCTGTAGAATTCATCTGCACAAACAAGAGGCCTAAATATATATGCAAGTTCCCACGGAAGCGAGCCTCTTCGTTTTAAGTACAACCGGTACCCTTATTAAAGAGATGACAATGTTGTCATTAGCAAGAGCCTGTTTACTTCTACCTGCCATTTGGTTATGGGTGCAGTGTGCAATAGCAGAATAGGTGTTCAGCTTTCCCTGCTAATACATATTAAAGAGGACCTTAGCAATAAAGCTCACTACTTATAAACATTAAAACTGTATGTATTACATTTGATCAAAACATTTCTAGCGTTGGTTGTATATTACAAACTTTAGCATTGGTGGCTTTTTTTTTTTAACATCCTGAGAATTTTTTCCCTTCTTTCTAATGTTAGAAGATCTCTGCCAGAGAACACTTCTAACTCCATTATAAAAACGGACGTTCTTGTGCATTCAGGAACCATTCAAGCTCAATCTATTCCAGTTATCGGCACAAGTAAGTGTTTGTTGTAAGCATTTGGGAAACTTGGTCGTTTTTATTTATTATATTATGTACACATTGCCAGCTAAGTTGAATGTTGAAGAGGTTATAGAGAAAGCAGCTGGACAGTTATAGCTGCCAGCACATAGGAGGTGCAGTACAGGACAGGGCATTTCTTTTCTCTGTCAGCAGGTTGGGGGACCCAGTTATATAATTGGTTAACACTGGAAGAAGAATCTTCGCTTTCTTTGCTTAAAGGATAACTATACTCTAAAAATGTACTTGGGAAGTACCTGAGGCAGGGAGGTAGGATTGAGTATTCCTACCTCACAATATTGTTTCGTTGAGGAGCTACATCCTGCACAGTTTTCATTTGTCAGGTTAGTCCTTAACTATACCTGTATTAAAGATAGTGCTGGAGCCAGGAGGATAACTGGCAGAATCCGTTTCCTTTGGGCTGCTACTCCTCACTGAAACAATAATGTGAGGTAAGAATTGCCAGTCCTGTATCCCCGTCCTGAGTACTTTAAAAAAAAAAAACAAAAAAAAAACTATACACAATATAGTTCTCCTTTAGATATTAAAGGGTATCTCCACTGAGGAAAAAAACATTTTTTTTTTTTTTTTTGGTTTATTTTAAAATACACCATGCCCCAACTCTCCCCCTACCTTTTCCCCCCAGAATTACCCTTCGTTTACTTGCAGCAGCATGGGAAAGTTGTGGTAGCTCCTGGGGGTGTGTCTTCCCCTGTGCTGGGGGTGCTGTCACTCAGTTTGCATCATCATGGTAGCAGTTACACCCACTTAAGAAATCCTTTCCTCCCTGACTCTCTAAGTTCATTTTTACAGCTGATCATGCAGAGAGAGACAGGGAAGGAAAAGTTAAAACCCTCTTCCCACACTACTGTAACAAAGGTAGGGGAAATAAAGAATTTTAATCTGTCTAACCCTGGGAAGGAAAAAGGTAGTACCTGATTACTCCTCCATTAATTAGTGAAGTCAGCAAGTTGCTGTGATGGTCATGTGATCCTCCGTTAATCAGTGTGTGTGCGTGTGATCGACCGACCAGTTGGATCACACAGACAGCAGTCCCGACGGCTCCTCACACGTTCTGTGCATGCACTAAAGGAACATGCGCGTCGGACATTTCCCAGACAGTCACTGAAAGTGGGGCGGACATGCACCATCCTCAGCGTTCAGGGAGAAAGTCATTGCATTTCTACTGCTCAAAGACACAGGATACTGCAGGTACATTTCCACCTTACACATATCTATCCTTACAACCCAGGTGACTATTATCAGTGGAGATACCCTTTAAAGTATTGTGATCATTTTTCTATTTTACAGTTTATTTAGTTGACAAGCTTATTTAGCTTTACTAATATGGCACTACAATCATTTTCTGTACTAGTTCTCCTTTAAACTTCCTAAATGCAGTCAGGTGGACATAGTACTGGATATTTCTGATCAGCCGTACATGTGGAATCGGATGCAACATTACATTGTTTGAGCCAGCTTACAATACTAGGTGGATATAATTGTTCAAAAATATGGTTTTGTCCATTTTATTTTAATTTAGAATCATCTTCTGCCATAGCAATGAAAGGGCCTTTCCCAGCACCTGGCTGCACCATTCCGACCCTTGTTGGACTAAATGTAGTTCCACGGATTCCATCACCACCTAATCTTCCTCAAGGACAACAGCACCAGAATGGACTGACTAGTCTTAGCCCCAAAAGTGCAACCGCTAAAAGGACCCATCCACCTTGTTCCGAAGAGTCTCCAAAAAGAATTAAAGATACTGAGATGGTTTGTATATAGTAGCTGCTACACTAAATTAAGTATATTTATTGTATGTTGGTCCCTTTACACCCCATTATGAGATTTACATCCATTAATAAAAACACGAGAATGGATAGGTATGTGATTACAGTATCCCAGAATCCTACCTGCACTGTATAAAGTAACTTATTTATACTTGCAGATAAAAAAGCATTGATGGTCAAATCCCTATTAAAGTTATGTATAGTACAGTACTTCATTTCAGTGGGTCTATGTTGCATAACTACTGTAAGAAAATTGCAACCTAAGAGTGTGGATTTATATTTTAACCTTCCCTGTAGTAACTTGTTCACAATAAAATAGGGGTAGCCGCAAATCGCGGAATCCCATCTAAGTCATGCAAACTGGTTTGCTAGCATGACTTTTAAACAGTTTTCGAATATTGCTTTTTCATGACATTTGTATGCCAGCCTAAAGTTGTAAACGCCCCAAAACGTAACACCAAGAGCTACAACTGCGATATTACATACTCATTGCATCTGCATGGGAAGCAATTACAGCTCTGTGTAGCATAGAATCCTAGTGCACATTTACATTTTATGTATCCAATGTTTCTGTATCACTGCTTAAAAGCCTGTTCTCTACGGATAATTGATTGTCTTTAATTATCCCAACAATACAATGGAATATAGCATGTAAACAACTTGAATTGAACTGGATGTGAACTAGGATATTGTGTGATTTTATGTATGAAATTGTTGACTATTTGTGGTGGATGTACAGAGTCCCATTTTATTTTTCTATAACTTGAACCAACTTCAATAGATATGCAGTGAACCAATCATTTTTTTTCTTGTATTTCCAGTTGCTGGATTCTCAGAACCTGCATTTGTAAACCACATGTTCCAACAGGGGAAGGAAAAGGCCAGAGTGCGGTAAGCAAACAGATAAAACATCGCAGTGTGCATCCTTATAATACACAAGGAATATATTTTTAACAAAAACCTCCCGCTACGTAGCGGAGAGGTTTTTATAAGAATGTATACCACTGTTGTTTCCCATTCATTTAACCACTATCTGCCCATACCAACCAACTTAAACTTTCCGGAGTCACAAATCAACATACACACTAACCATTCCTGATTCTGCCGGCAGAATCTTGCAATCTTCCGATCTTGCTGCAGCAATGACAGAGTGAGGCATAGGGAGGCACGCACTCTCTGTTCAGTGTCTCCAGACTGGATAACACACCCCCACCCCAAACAATAGGTATTATAAGAAATAATGTGCTCCATTGCCGTGTCATTTATGTATATAAAGTAACCTTGGAGTTACCTGTCCTGTATAAAAGCAGTTGACCTGCGACCTTGTTCTTTTATGTTCGGGGAATTGACTCAGGGCAGCTATGTGTCCAAATTCAAAAGGCTGTCAACAATGCGGTTATAATACAATCGGGTTGTAATGAATCAGCCCTGCTACTTACATTTACTATAAGCATCCCCCAATTATGAGATGATCTGATAACTAAATTATTATCCACTTACAATATAGCTTATTATAAATCAAAATATGCTACTAAATTCAAAACACGGATTATTCCTGTCTGAGCAGGAAAATTATTTTTCTGTTGCCCCAGAGCACTGCATAGCCAGGAAAAATTAATACAGAAGTGAATGGTTGGATAATCCACTGGAATGGCGGCAACTAAAGATTTACTATTTTATGTAACTTAGTAACTCTTTTTTTGTTCCGCCATTCTCGTGGCAGAAAGCACACAAGTAAAAGACCTTCCAAATGCTGCAACAAAAGTCAAAGTTTATTGCAAGCACTTTCTGTACATTTACTTGAAGGGCATCTATACTGAAAAAATTATCTTAAGATATCCAATCTGAACCATCTTCTGCTGTGGGCAGTTTTGCTATGAAATGGAGACAGTATTCGTGCAAATCATGTGAATGGCATGCCTCATGATTACCTTTATGCACAAACAATTGGTTAGGCACTGGTATAAAGTTATATATATGCTAGCTCTATGATAAAAAAACAGTTAGGTGCTCCATCCAAAAAAAATAAAGTCAAAAAAGAAAACTACGGATGGATATGTGAATGGGCACACCAAACTGGTCAGTGTGCCCATTCACATATCCATCCTTGGTTTTCTTTTTTGACTCATTGTGATTACTGAGCATGCTTACCCTTCTAGAAAGCCAGAGCATTGGGAGGATTGTCTGTTTAGAAAGGGAGGAGAGATACTGAGCCTGAGCAAATTAATTACGTATTGAAGGAAGGCAGCAACATACAAACCTCAAAGTATGTGTTATTACTTTAAGATTAAGATGGGGTAAAGTCGTGTTTACACTATAGTTGCCCTTTAATATCCTTATGTTGTAAGGGGCACATAATACATATATACTCCCCTCGATTCCTCACACTGTGATGAAAAAAGTTAGAGCTCTCCCATATAGAGATTTAAAGGGTATGTTCACCGCCCAAACTAAAATTTGAATCCAGTATAATTACCCCCCAAAACCTAGACCTTGCTTGGTGTGTGCGAGGCTTTTTTATACATACAGGGTCACGTTCCCTCTGCTCTCTGCTGTTGCTTTTCATTTCCTTTTGTGTGCACAGCAGTAGCAGTAGGGTCTGGACCGGCAGTGTGTGTGGATTGGCTGAATGTCTCAGGTTAGATTTATATTAAGGGTATGTCCACTCCCCAAACTAAAATTTAAAACAGTATAGAACTACCTTTCAAAAATATATATATTAACATACATGTTTGTTTCTCTTCTCTGCCCCTCTCCCTAAATTAACAGGAAACAGTCGGTATGGCAGAGCTATGCCATTCCACAATAGACCACCTAGGTCACAGGTATTACTATCAACTCTAGTACTATGTTGGCGGGTATTTTTTTTTATTGTCCTTAAACTTTTTAGGCTTAAAGGGGAGCTATGCCCAAACTCCCACAATCCCAGGAGGAAATTCTATTCCCACCTCCATGTGTTGCCATTTGCTGTACAGTGTGCTCTCAAATTTGCTTGTGCAGTGACTGACAGCTTATCGCTCTCTTCAGCACATGCGAGTTAAGCTGGGTACACACAGTACAGATTTCTGATCTACAAGATCCTGTCTGCCATCTTACAAAGATCTGCATACACACAGTCCCGAGCGTTCTACCTATGAACATCATAGGGAGAACACTCGGACTATGTGTTTTCCATCGGCTGCGCTACACTCCTCTTAGGGAGTCTAGCGCGGCAGAGGAATTTTCGGTCATTCCCGAACGCGCGTTCGGCGCCCGCGCACATTCGAAAACAAGGTACACACAGTACTGATAAAGCCCTGATACCCGTCGGATCCAACGGTATCAGGGCTTTATCGTTACTGTGTTGTACCAGCTTTAGTCAAACTGGGGGTGCACTGCAGAGAGTCGCGAGCTGTTGCCATTCATTAAAATTTGATGTAAGAGATTAAATGATTGGTTTGCATGCACAGATTCTGCAACTTCCCTTCACTGTGTTTTGTTTTTTGGGGGGTGGAGTGGTTACGTTTTTTATACAAATTACATAAATAGGTTTATTATGGGTTTCTTTTCATATTTTCTAGGTGGTAGACTTCCCAGCAAAGATGCCAGATTCGTCGTCTCCTGCACCAACAAATAATATCCGTGTCTTTAAAATTCAATCCGGCTAACGTTAAATAAATCGTAACTACAGTGGAACTTCAGTTATAAGGTTCATCCAATGTAATGTACATACTGTGGATTCAGCTCTTTAACACGGTCTGTATATTCTGTGGGTAACTCAAATGTGTACGGCCAAAGTTACACAAGATTTAGATCATTTTACCTTTGCCCTTTTTTGTTTCTCTTTGTATATCTGTATTTAAAAAAAAAAAAAAAAGGAAAAAAAGAAAAATATAAAGTCTATTTTTTGTGTAAAGATGTCTGTCTTTTTGTATCACTTTTTCAAAAATGTTTTAAAAAAAATGCACCAAAAAATTGTGTATTTTTGTTGTAAACAGGACAAGTTTGAACACATTTCTCTGCTCCCTTTCCCATTATTTGTTAATACTGTAATGTCTTTATTTCTGCCTTTCAGCCTAATGTACTGCTCTGATCACTAATTTATTTTCTTTTTTGTTTCTTAACAATGTAAATTAACCTTGCAGAAGGTCTTATTGGCAATTTGAAATTTCATAGGACTTTTTTTTTTTTCCTCCTTAATAAGTCTCCTGTGGAGGCTTATAAAGTGCAACATCATGGGGTATCTTAGGGATTTCCTGCACAGGAAACATTTGCCAGTAAACATTTATCTTTATCATTAACGGGAGATGTATTAAACACAGTATGGGGTAAAAATAGGAGTGGCACAGGCACCCAATGTGATACCTCCTACATTTGCACTACATAGTGCGGAAACAACACCTTAAATTGTCGTAAACTCCGCGCACCTTAACTGCTAGTAAATCATGTGAATACTGTATCAAAAGAACCCAAGGAAGCGCTGGATAAGTATTGCCTCACCTGTTTCAGTTTCTAAATACAAATAATAAAAGGGAAACGTTCCTGAATATTTGTAATCTGCACAGTTATAATGTATTCTATATCTTCGTTCTTGTTCTATTTTACTTTTGCTGCCAAAGATCAGAGCACCTTTACTATGCAGTAGATGTAAAAGAATGCAAATTATGCATTTGTATTGTCATCTAGACACTTGCAATACCCCATGTGACTACTCCATACGCCATTGGAAATATGGTTAGTGTGATGGAAGAGTGCAAAAGTCCCTGGTATTAACCTTGATAGGGCATTCTTTAGTCTTGCAAAACTTCTACTTCTGACTTTAAATCTGGATCAAATGAATTTTTATTTTTGATCTCATTGCTGTGTAGGTGCCCTCTAAGCATTGTTGTACTAATCACTGATACTTGTATTCCATATGGAGAAAGAAAACAACAAATTTATGACTGATAAACAAAATTGGTGTGTGTGTGTGTCCCTTAAAATGAAACCCTTGACCATTAATTTCAGAGCTTGTTACTTAATCTTTAAGTATTTCTGTCTGTCTTTATTCCATGTCTAAGTAATGTAATTGGGGTGCTTATGTAAATGATTTGTCTGTATTGGAAAAAGCTTTCTAGCAGCAATTGAATGTTTTGAAACCTAAATTCTCCTTTATAACTCACTGTCTAAATTCTCAGGAAAAAAATCATTTGCTTATTATTACTACTGCATTTTATTAATGGCAAATCCCATTTCACATTTGCCAAGCATCCATAATATTTCTACAGATCATGAACATCATCCATTTATTGCAATGTTTTGTAACATGACCTATGAATCCGCCTATTTTTTTTTTTTTTTTGTATAAAGTAAAAATAACATTTTCAAACAATAAAAAATAAACCCGGTTCTCTTTTTATATGGTCTGTTTTATATGTGTCAGACTAACAGGACAGTACTTGCTCACATCATTTATTCAGAAAAATCATGCTGGAATGAAAAAAAAATCAGTACATAACCTTCATTAGCCAAATGTCAAGGCGCAAATAACTCTTCAATCTGTGTAACGGCTAGTTAGGTTGAATAAAGACATATGTCCATCCATTCCAACCTACTCGACAATAACCACATTTCCTGCCTTAAAGGAGAACTGTTATCCCGTTTTTGTAAGTTGCACAAACATGTCTAATTGTTCCTTAACCCCCTGCAAAGCTTTCTGAAGCTTTAAATATAAAAAAATCAAAACACATACTTAAAATCGCCCAAGTCCATACTTGGGCGTCGCCATCTTGGATTCCATCCCTTCCTGTTTCTGCCAAAAACTACAATCCCAGCATGCAATTTCCTGATGCTGGTGACATCACAAGCATTTTCTATTGGCCGCTCGGCCACTACAGGGGGAGGGATGTGGAGGCATGGCCTAACAAACAGGCACGCCTCTGTTAGAGGAGGGAGGCGGATCGGTAATACAAACTACCTTAGAATGGATTTTTTTTTATATTATAACACATTGTTAAAAATAATATTGTTTGTAAAAATACTTAATATTATTACATTTTTTTAATTATTATCTAGTATATAACGCTGTTGTTAATGTCGTTATATGTGCATGATTGGTGCTGTGAGTGTGTGTGAATGTCGTTATGTTGCGTGATTGGTGCTGTGAGTGTGTGTGAATGTCATTCTAAGTGCGTGAATGGCGTTGCGGATGCGTGCGAATATCGTTTTAAAAGTGCGTGAATGGTCATTGTGGATGCGTGCGAATGTCGTTTTAAAGGGCAACTATAGTGTCCAAATTCAAACTTTTAAAAAACCCATACTATTAAACTATACTTCATCCTCCATCCATCAACGGATCTCCAAACGAGCGGCCGTTTTGCCCGATAAAGTGCCCATTCACGGCACGATTATCGCCGACCTGCGATCACACGTGTGTATAGTAAGCAGGATCGGTGTACTGGCAAATCAAGGAGAAAGTTCGAAGACATCTCTACCGACCCATTTGGATCTGGGATGTAAGGTAAGGATTTTATTACACTACAGGTGGGGCCAGTAGTGGGGGGAATTATAGTTTTTGGGGTGGACATGCCCTTTAATAAAGTCAATTAACTTTCAATAAACTCCAGAAACTCGGTAATCAAAGAAAAAACTTTATTCCATCTCTCTCCACACACATGTAAAAGCCATAAAGAAAGGTAACAAACCTTGTATGTGCAGAGCCTGACAGACAGATTCATGTAATTAGCAGGGCTGCATTATTGTAAATTGATTTTATACTGTGATCATTCTAACTCAGACTGGCTACAGTTTTTTTACCTGATTAACCTGTGGCTCTCTATATGTTTTCAAAAACAACCCCAACCATTCCCTGACTGCCCTCTGCATTAGAGAGTATCTTTAGGGTAAATGGTGATAGATGTAATCCTACAACCCAACAATAACTTTGTTCAAAGCCAGTGAATTTGATCACATGGCAACTAAATTCTGAGAGAACTTTATGAAAACTTTTTTTTTATAATTAAGCACCAAACAATCATTTATGAGATGGAGCAAAACAGTGAGCAGCCCACACTGCAACTACCGGCACCAAAACTAATGCATTTAGAAAGCTCAGTTAGGCACCAGACATCTGATAGTTGCTATGCTTGCAGAACAACTAGCAGCTCTCTACCAAAACAGAACTAGGACTTGCTGAAGGCCTCTGCTGTTTTATACTGTCTCCTTGGCACACCCCCACATATGATTGGTCAATAATACAAGAGCCAATCAGATTTAAGAGTTTGGACCAATCAGATTTGAAGGTGTGTTTATGAGACACTATAAAACTTCATGAACTCCTCAGAGCAGCTCAGTTTGTAATCAGCATCAAACTAGCAGGTCTTGCCTTTGTATTTAGGTTAGAGATTTGCATAAGTGGCTGGTAATTTAGTTGGACTACAGCAATGAATAATCTTTTGCTCCTAGGTTTATAGTGTCATTGTGTAGCATCCATAAACAGCACATACATGTTTGATAATAAAAAAATAGATTTTTGTTTGCAGAACCTTAGTTTGCTTTACTTTAAAGGGCATGTCCACCCCCAAAACTATGTTTGCTGTGTTGTAGGGAGCGCTATCCTGTGTACTTTTGCCATATACTTCATTATTTTTTTTGGAACAGTTATCAAGTTATTTTCATTTTTTTGTTTCTTATGGTGTAGCCATTGATTTCACTCCTCCTATAGTGGGCAGTGTGCTTGTAGTCTATGGAATATGTCCACCAATAAGAAGGGTTTTGCATAATGATAAAAAAGCCCTTTCTCATTTATTAATTAAACATGCAGAATCTGAGCAACTGATTTGCAAGTCCCACCTGAGAGTTCGGGATTTACTTAACCCATTCCCTTCTTCATAGACATTAGAACTACATGATCTGTATTGTTGTGTGTGCAAGTAGCATGTTGATGTCAGTTTAATCAATGGTAAGTATATATATATATATATATATATATAATATACACACACAGAATACGAAGGCACTCACAGGTCTGAAACTATTAAATGGCACCCAGGCATTTCCTTGCTTGAATGGAGTGCTGATCGCTGCTGTTTTGCTCCCTAGTAGACACACAGTTGTACAAGCAGGGCTGCATTTATTGCACACTGGTTGCTTTTACACTGCAATTATTCACACTCAGCTTTGCTGCATGTGTTTCTGATATTCCTTTGATTGCCATGTTACCTCTATACTGGTTTGCAATCATTTCCCTCTGTTCTATTACTGGAGATTGTTTCTGGTGAAATTGTGGAACCAGATATTCCAATACACATAGTCTGTTTACTCAGATCTCCTGTTCAATATTAGTTGGGACACAAACCAACACTTTACTGGAATTATTTTTTCTTAGATATAGAAACCAAACACTGAGAACTAAATAGAGAGCAATCTGACCTAAGGGCTGCCCAGCCATTCAAGCTACCCAGGCCAGAATCACTCAATACGCTTATATCCCAGTACATGACTCAGACAAAGCTATAACATCTCAGATGAAATGCAAAACTGAAACTACTCTCCTACTGAACATTCACTATTTGTAGTGACTTCTAAACCACCCCCAATATCTGATTGATCCAAGATCCAATCAGATTTAAGATATATCTAGACCAATCAGATTTTGGTGTGTGTTTATGAGACACTATAAAACAGCATGAAATCTTCAGAGAAGCTCAGTTTCTAATCACAGTCAAACTTGCAGGTCTTGCCTTTGTATTTAGGTTAGAGACTTGCAATAGATGCTGGTTCTAGAGGCCCAAATGAATATTTTTTTTTAGTGCCTGGGTTTCATACCTATGGTGTTGTATAGAGTCTATAAATGCACATAAATGTTGTTATAACAGATAAATGAAATAAGTGTTTGGATTATAGAGTCTGAAATTACTTTCCTTTAGCAATAGATGACTAACCCAAGTGCCTATGTAGTTCATTACTAGTTTCATCACCTTCCCTGACAAGCACTCTCAAACAGCAAAGGGCAGATAGGGATGTATAGGTAAGGATCGTATATTGAAAACATGCAGTGTAAATACAACCAGGTTGTAATGAATGCAGCCCTGCAACTTACATTTACTATAAGCATCCCCAATAATGAGATGATCTGATAACTAAATATATATCTACTTACAATATAAGCTTATTATCAAATAAAAATATGCAACAAGCAATGTGTTTCTCTATTGCCCAGTGCAACCACATAGCCAGGACAAAACCAACTTGTACGCCTCACTATAGAAAAATGAATGGTGGCAACTAAAGAGTTACTATGTATTTATCATATAGTACTCTTTAGTTGCCACCATTCCCGTTGCAGGAAGGACATATGTAAAAAGACCTTTCAAATGCGGCAACAAAAATCAAGTTTTTGCAAACACTTTCTGCACACTTTACAGTATAAAAGGACATCTATATGGAAAAAATTTTATCTTTAATTCCAATCCGAACTATCCTCGCTGTTTGCAGATTTGCTATAACTAGAATGTTCATGCAATCAAGTGAATTGCATGAATGGGAAATTCCCTTTTCCCAAGCTGCCTCTTAGTGATTACTGAGCATGGCTTGCCTCATAGAAACCTTGATGAGAACTTACAGCAGAACCAAATTACCTAGAAATGGCTCCTACTCTTTAATTTCTGGACTTTCAACAAACATTGCAAGAGACCATAAAGAGCTGAGCATAGGTAAGGGTTTTAAACACTGCACAGTGGGGCCAGTAGAAGTTAAATTTAGTTTTGGGGGGACATGCCCTAATAGTCTGCAAAATTGTGAGTAAGCCTAATAATCAATGAGTTGACTACTAGTTCCACCACCATTCCCTGACAAGCACTCTCCAACAGCATGGGCAGTTAGGGGTTGTACATGAAATCATGCGTCAAGGCGTCAGAATCACTGCAGTATAAATACAATCAGGTTGTAATTAACGCAGCCCTGTTACTTACTTTAATTATAAGTGCCCCCAATTATCTGATCTGATAACTAAATATATACCACTAACATTTATTGCCTAGTGCCCAGAGCAGGATGTCCAACCTGTGGCCCTCCAGATGTTGGAAAACTACAAACGCCCAGTATTCCTGGTTTCTTCTGCAATGGAGGAATGCTGGGCGTTGTAGTTTTCAAAAATCTGGAGGGCTGCAGGTTAAGAATCCCAGACCCAGCTTGGCATACCAGGAAAAACCAACTTGGATACCGCATTATACAGAAAATGAGTGATTGGATAATGCACGGGAATGGCGGCAACGAAAGAGTTACTATTTTATGTAACATAGTAGCTCTTTCGTTGCCGCCTTCCCTGGGCAGGCGCACATAAGTAAAAGACCTTTCAAATGCAGCAAAAAAAAAAACAAAGTTTATTGCAAGCACTTTCTGTAACATTCTCTAATAACAGGTATAAAAGGACATCTATACTGAAACCATAGTTATTCTTTAGATATCCAATCTGAACTATCTTCTGCTGGTGCAGTTTTGCTATAACTGGAATGGACACAGTGTTCATCAAATCATGTGAATTGCATGATGGAAATTCCCTCTTCCAATGCTGCCTCTTAGTAATTCCTGAGCCATGCTGCCCTTATAGACAGAGCTGAGAATGTGATCAACAGAGCATGCATTTGTCGGCGACAGGGTTGGGATCATGGGATTTGGCAGGACTGTGGAGCCATCCAGCCCCTTAACTATTTGTTACTTCTTTTGATGATAGAATGAGAACGTGTATGCTAGAGAGGTGGTTCAGACTCGTTTTACAGGTAATATTCTTGCCTTTCTTACGAGACCAACTTGTTTTGGGACCACAGTTCTCCTTTAAAGTTGATCGAGAGAAGGCGAAAAAACCCACTAGAATTATGAAGAGGAATGTTCAAAGGAAGACGGTTCCATAGTTCTCACAGTAAAAATTATTTTCCAAACTTGAAGAGTAAACTTTTCTTCCAGCCAGGCTTTTCACATAGAAACTGACATAACGCACAGCATGTGTTTCTGTCAGTTTGTATCCATTTTTAGTTCCATAGATTTCTATGAAAATGCATGAAAAAACTGACAAAAAGTGCTGCATGCAGTGCGTTTTTTAACGGACTGGACCAGAACGGATTATACACGCGCAGTTGTGAACAATATTATGAAATCCTATGGGGTTTTACGGTCTGTCCATTTTTTTTAAAACGCACCTGCGTTTTAAAAATGGATACAAACTGATGTAGTGTGACTGAGCCCTTAAGGCTGGTACACACCAGCAGATATTTCGCTCGGCCGGGCACACTCAGCAGAATATTTTGGCCGACCAACCAATATTGCCGTGGTTGGTCGGTCTGCCAAAAATATCTGCTGGTTGGGTCGCCGGCCGTGACCGGCTCGGTCGCCCTTTCGGGCAATCCAGGGCCGTCCATCAGACTTTCCTGGGCCCCATACTGGGTACATTTCTGGGCCCCCCATAGGCACGAACCAACTCAGACAGTCTCCCTCCCAATATTATAAAACGCAAAAGAGGGACCCATGGGTAGAAGACAAGCGGCAAATGCGGATTTTTTCCCCACAATCACTTTAAGAACCACTCCCACTTTGTAAGGTTACCACATTTAAAGACCATTATTCCCGTTTTACAATTGTTGCCTGCAATACTAATGTCAACTAGACATTAAGCCCGTTAAATTAACAGGCGCAGATATGCCTACTACCTCCCCTACTCACACAAAACCGGTAAATATAAAATGTACCTGTGTCCCGACACACACTTAGATGCCCTCATGCCCAATGGGCACAGACTGGTAAATATAACATACCCAGATATAAACCGACCCGAGTATAAACCGAGGCACCTACTTTTTACCTCTAAAAGGCGTAAAAGTGATTGACTCGAGTATAAACCCAGGGCCTCACTTCCCGGCGCCGAGTAGTGACGTCACCATCAGAGAATGCGGAGCGAGCGGCCGCGCGGAGCAGGTAAGTGTTTGACTCGAGTATAAGCCAATACCTTTTTTAGGCTATTTTTTAGGCCTAAAAATCCTCGATTTATACTTGAGTATACTACGTTTCCTTTAGCCAAGGCCCACACAGACTGGATCCCATATTAGACCCCATATTATATTCTAGGCATTAGTGTTTGCTTAAAACGTATTTCTATTGATATATTCACCCCTTTCTTGCATGCTCAAATCCTTACACTACCCACTTTGCACGTGTCGGAAAAGGCTGGTTCCACGATTGGCCACACAGCATAGCACAGCTCTCCACACTCTGTCCTGCCTATAATCTATAGTGCTATCTCAGATGCAGCTCCACACACCATCTCTATCCGGTCTATTCCTGATAATAATAGATGGTGTCTGCAATTGACATACACAGTAGATAGAATTTGGATGTGGCAGGATAGGGATGGTGTGAGATGCCATCCTGGCTATAATAAGACACAATCTCTATCCTGCTTATAATCCATACTCCATCTCAGTGTGGAGCTGCCATAGTGGGGTATGTGCCAGATGATGGAGATTGGATAGAGGCGGATAGATAATGGTGTGTCTGTGAGCTGGCGCAGGCTGGCACCCCCCCCCCCCCCCCCAGCCCCCCATGGGTAGGGTAATAATATCCGCATAGCCCTTTAGTTAATTTTGCATTATAGTCTATTACCTACCCGTCATGTGCAGTGGCATGCCTTAGTAGGCAAATGCAAACAAGGCATGCTGGGAGTTGTAGTTTCTTAACATGGGAGGTCAAGGTTCCATCATCGCTATATAGGTTCTGGCCCAGCATCCCCATAGAGGAGTTTATCAGTTCCCTGTAGCACCACAGCAGTGCAGACAGAGGATACCCATGCCCCCTCATGGACATCACAATCATAAATGTGACAGTATAACTTACAGTTACTCCTCCTGCGTCTCTATGGAGATCACAAACACAGAAGAACACGTTCCATGGGCGGGTGGGAGGGGGTGGAGCCACATATATCAGAAACACCCTTTTTTCTTCTCTTATCTAGGATGAATTCATATTGCCAGTTTTTTTTTCTCTCCTTTCACTCTCTGGGCCCCTTCAAGTCGGCCCCATACAGAGTACCCCCCCTGTCCCCCCTGATGGTCAGCCCTGGGGCAATCGGTCATTTGGTAAATCACGATCGTTGTGCGGTGTTCCTATGGGACTGTAACTATCGATCGTGCAAACTGTCGGCCACAACAGACAGTAATTTTTCCAGCTGAGGCGCTCGCTCGGAGGCGAACGTTTAGTTGGGACAAATAAATTTTGGTCTTCTTTTTCTAAAATTAAGTTGACTAATGGAGAGCAGTACATGACCTATTAGTTAAGATATAGGATGAGTAGCTCTTATTATTATTGGATTTATATTTTTATTATTTGGCTGAAGAGATAAATTACTGTTCTATCTTTCGATCTTCAGTTTATTCCTCTTTTTTGTACTGTATCTCGCCCAGTTTGAGGCTAGCGCCAAGAAATTCGTTACAGACGTGCGGGGCATATAGGGGAAAGTGTCTATTACCCTTGCTAAGGATACTCAGAAGCGTTACTAGGTTATTAGCGCTTTAATAAGTCCATTTTTTCCTCTGTGTACTATAATGGGTAGATCTGTGGTGCTGTAGAAATTATATGTTATACATTATATCAGGGTAATACATATATACAAGTCATAAATATTACATACACCATTAATATCATAATTATAATCTCACCCTTCATTGGACTCCACTGTAATAATAACCTTATTACGGGCGGCAGTATTTTGTGGCTATGTAATAGCAAGCCATTCAAATTTCCCGGAAGTGGTTCCGCGTCTCCTCTAAGTACCCCTGGTTCACTTCTCCGCCCTCCTTTGGCCCCCCCCCTTTAGGTTCACCATCTTTGTCATGCTTCCCACTTCCATCTGGCCATCTGCTGCACCACATGGCTGTCACATCTCCAAAACCTATTTTTACATCTCTGTTCAAGGCTGCTTGAATGTGCAAAGCGACTCCGAATCCACGAGGCGCAAAGTTAGGATATCTGCACAAAGCATCACTACCCTCTAAACAATTTTTAAATTTTATCAATAGTAAAGATGAAAACTGAAGTGTGGCATACTCATCATTAATCGGGATAAGTTATGTTCCAGAGATCCATAAAGCATATTCTTGAAGCAATTTTTTCCCTCTTATACACTATACGAATGAGCTAAGTACAGATAGCAGAGAGTATATCAGTATATTTCCGATTGGCCCTTGAGTCATAAGGAAATTTTTTCCCCCTTCATAATTCTGGTGGGCGGTCACTCTTTCCTCTGGTCAACAGTTAGGCAGGAAATTGGGTATTGCTGTAGTTAGGTTGACTGGATGGACTATGTCTTTACAACCTCAAACACTATACTATACTAAATAAAGAATAGCAATTATAGTTTTAGTAGTGTGATATAAAATCCATTATGGACTAATGAAATTGATGGCACCTTGTGCATTATTGAGATTTGGGATCCACATAATATAACCTTCCAGTCATACTTTTTTTTGCAACTGTATGTTTGGACTTTATAAATCCACAGTGACTTGATTTTATGAATGGAAGTGGTTGATTACATATACGTTATATGGACTTATTAACACAGAGAAATCTTGAAATTTAAAGTTTTTATATTTTTTATTGCCTTATATTATTACACACTGTAGAACGAATTCTATAATACTATGCTGGTTACAGGATGCATGAATATTCAACTAATTGATTAGGACAGCAGATAGTTGTGTAGTAGTCTGGGCTCTTCTATCTATCTATCATAATTGATACTAGCGAACTCCCATAACCATTGATGGGCTGGGTCACGATCCAGCAATCCACTCCATTTTTAAAAGTGCCCACTAGTGTGCCCCACAATGATGTTATATACACTTCCGGCTAGGCCACACTAGCACGTTTCACCGCTTCCGATCGGGCATTCTGCCAGGGCCGTCCTCTAGACTTTTTGCACCTGACACAATTCCAAAAATGCGCCACCCCTCGCCACCGAGGGTGTGTTTATAATGGAAAGTGGGTGGTGGCTTTGTCCGAAAGTGGGATGGGGCTTGTCAAGAAGTGGGATGGGCTTTATAACCGTTGACTCTACCTATATTCTTTATATACACGTCTATCCCTCATCTATCTATCATCTATCTATCTATGCTATATATCTATCTACTAATCTATCTATCTATCTAACTTGGCTATCATCTATCTAATAAACTTTGGCTATCTAGCTATCTTTGGGCTTATCTATCTTTGTTATCTACTTGCTATCTATCTTTGCTATCTAGCTATCTTCTATCTATC
Source organism: Hymenochirus boettgeri (assembly GCA_019447015.1). Taxonomy (NCBI): domain Eukaryota; kingdom Metazoa; phylum Chordata; class Amphibia; order Anura; family Pipidae; genus Hymenochirus; species Hymenochirus boettgeri. Next base: position 54,791,599 of record CM033473.1, on the reverse strand, counting down.
TATCTATCTATCTAATCTATCTATCACCTATGTATCTATCATCTATCTAATCTATCTAGCGAACCTCTGGGGTCTATCTATCTATCTATCTATCTATCTCTCTATCTATCTATCATCTCTATCTATCCTCATCTATCTATCTAAACTCTGCTTCTATCTATCTATCCTATCTATCTATCTGTCTATCTATCTTATCTATCTATCTATCTATCTATCTATCTACGCGGCTACTATTCTATATATCTATCTATCTAATCTATCTTCTCTCTATCTATCTATCTATCTATCTATCTACCTACCTACTTCCTCCTCCCCTATAACCTATCTCTATCTTCTATCTATCTATCTATCTATCTAATCTATCTATCTATCTATCTATCTCTCTATCTATCTACTATCTATCTATCTCTGCTATCTACTATCTATCTAGCTACTATCTATCTATCTATCTACTATCTATCGATCTATCTATCTTCTATCTATCTATCTATCTATCTATCTATCTATCTATCTAATCTAACCTCTGCTATCTATCTATCTATCTATCTATCTATCTATCTCATCCTATCTATCTATCTATCTATCTATCTATCTATCTATTCTATCCATCTACTCCCATCTATCTAGAAACTCTGGCATCTATCTAACTCTGCTATCTATCTATCTACTATCTATCTATCTATCTATCTATCTATCTATCTATCTATCTATCTATCTATCTTTCTCTGGCTTATCTATCTATCTATCTTCTGATCTATCTATCTAATCTATCTATCTCTCTATCGATCTCATCTAATCTATCTATCTATCTATCTAATCTATCTATCTATCTATCTATCTATCTTCTTCTACTCTGCTATCTATCTATCTATCTATCTATCTATCTATCTATCTATCTATCTATCTATCTCTGCTATCTCTCTATCTATCTATCTTCTATCTATCTATCTATCTATCTATCTTATCTATCTATCTAATCTGATCCTATCTTTCTACTATCTCTGTCTTCTATCTATCTATCTATCTATCTATCTATCCTAATCTATCTATCTATCTATCTATCTATCTTTATCTACTCTGCGATCTATCTATCTAATCTGGCTATCTATCATTTCTCTATCTATCTATCTATCTATCTAATCTATCTATCTATCTATCTATCTATCTATCTACTCCTGTACTATCTAACTCTGGTGCTATCTACTCTGCTATCTAAATCCTTATCTATCTATCTCACTCTGCTATCTATCTATCTATCTATCTATCGATCTATCTATCTATCTATCTATCTATCTAACTCTGCTATCTATCTAGCTTATCTAATCTATATAACTCTGGCTGCTATCTATCTATCTATCTATTATCTATCTATCTATCTATCTATCTATCTACCTCTATCGATCTATCTATCTATCTATCTATCTATCTTATCTAACTCTGGCTAGCTATCTATCTATCTACTCTCTATCTATCTATCTATCTATCTATCTATCTACTCGCTATCTTCTATCTATCTATCTATCTAACTTCTGGGGGTCTATCTATCTATCTAGCTATCTATCTATCTATCTATCTGCTAATCTATCTATTCTATCTATCTATCTATCTATCTTACTCTGCTATCTATCTATCCTATCTATCTATTTATCTATCGATTTATCCGATCTATCTATATATCTAAATCTATCTACTAACTCTGGCTATCTAACTCTGCTATCTATCTAATCTATCTATCTATCTATCTATCTATCTATCTATCTATCTATCATATCTAACTCTCTATTATCTATCTATCCTTTGCTATCCTATCTATCTATCTATCTATCTATCTATCTATCTTTGCTATCTATCTATTTCTATCTACTCTATCTATCGATCTATCTATCATAATTTGCTATCTATCTTTGGGCTATCCTTATCCTTATCTATCTATGCTATCTATCTACTATCTATCTATCTAAGCTCTGCTATCTACTAACTCTGCTATCTACTCTATCTATCTACTCTGCTATCTAATCTATCTATCTATCTATCTATCGATCTATCTATCTATCTATCTATCTATCTAACTCTGCTATCTATCTATCTATCTATTCTCTAATCTATCAAGGCCAGAGTGCGGTAAGCAGTAACAGATAAAACATCGCAGTGTGCTATCCTTATAATACACAAGGAATATATTTTTACAAAAACCTCCCGGCTACGTAGCGGAGAGGTTTTTATAAGAATGTATACCACTGTTGTTTCCCATTCACTTTAACCACTATCTGCCCATACCAACCAACTTAAACTTTCCTAGGTCACAAATCAACATAGCACACTAACCATTCCTGATTCTGCCGGCAGAATCTTGCAATCTTCCGATCTTGCTGCAGCAATGAGCAGAGTGAGGCATAGGGAGGCATGCACTCTCTGTTCAGTGTCTCCAGACTGGATAAACACACCCCCACCCCAAAACAATAGGTATTATAAGAAATAATGTGCTCCATTGCCGTGTCATTTATGTATATAAAGTAACCTTGGAGTTACCTGTCCTGTATAAAAGCAGTTGACCTGCGACCTTGTTCTTTTATATGGTCGGGGAATTGACTCAAAGGGCAGCTATAGTGTCCAAATTCAAAAGGCTGTCAATCAATGCGGTGTAAATACAATCGGGTTGTAATGAATGCAGCCCTGCTACTTACATTTACTATAAGCATCCCCCAATTATGAGATGATCTGATAACTAAATATATATCCACTTACAATATAAGCTTATTATAAAATTCAAAATATGCTACTAAATTCAAAATCACGGATTATTCCTGTGCTGAGCAGGAAAATTATTTTTCTGTTGCCCCAGAGCACTGCATAGCCAGGAAAAATTAATACAGAAAGTGAATGGTTGGATAATCCACTGGAATGGCGGCAACTAAAGATTTACTATGTTATGTAACTTAGTAACTCTTTTTTTGTTGCCGCCATTCTCGTGGCAGAAAGCACACAAGTAAAAAGACCTTCCAAATGCTGCAACAAAAGTCAAAGTTTATTGCAAGCACTTTCTGTACATTTACTTGAAGGGCATCTATACTGAAAAAATTATCTTAAGATATCCAATCTGAACCATCTTCTGCTGTGGGCAGTTTTGCTATGAAATGGAGACAGTATTCGTGCAAATCATGTGAATGGCATGCCTCATGATTACCCTACTGCACAAACAATTGGTTAGGCACTGGATATAAAGTTATATATATGCTAGCTCTATGATAAAAAAAACAGTTAGGTGCTCCATCCAAAAAATAAAAGTCAAAAAAGAAAACTACGGATGGATATGTGAATGGGCACACCGAACTGGTCAGTGTGCCCATTCACATATCCATCCTTGGTTTTCTTTTTTGACTCATTGTGATTACTGAGCATGCTTACCCTTCTAGAAAGCCAGGCCAGATGGGAGGATGTGTCTGTTTTAGAAAGGGAGGAGAGATACTGAGCCTGAGCAAATTAATTACTGTATTGAAGGAAGGCAGCAACATACAAACCTCAAGTATGTATTACTTTATAGATTAAGATGGGGTAAAGTCGTGTTTACACTATAGTTGCCCTTTAATATCCTTATGTTGTAAGGGGCACATAATACATATATACTCCCCTCGATTCCTCACACTGTGATGAAAAAAAGTTAGAGCTCTCCCATATAGAGATTTAAAGGGTATGTTCACCGCCCAAACTAAAATTTGAATCCAGTATAATTACCCCCCAAAACCTAGACCTTGCTTGGTGTGTGCGAGGCTTTTTTATACATACAGGGTCACGTTCCCTCTGCTCTCTGCTGTTGCTGTTCAGTTCCTTTTGTGTGCACAGCAGTAGCAGTAGGGTCTGGACCGGCAGTGTTGTGATTGGCTGAGATGTCTCAGGTTAGATTTATATTAAGGGTATGTCCACTCCCCAAACTAAAATTTAAAACAGTATAGAACTACCTTTCAAAAATATATATATTAACATACATGTTTGTTTTCTCTTCTCTGCCCCATCTCCCTAAATTTTAATTACAGGAAACAGTCGGTATGGCAGAAGCTATGCCCATTCCCACAATAGACCGAGCTAGGTCACAGGTATTTACTATCAACTCTAGTACTATGTTGGCGGGTATTTTTTTTTATTGTCCTTAAGACTTTTTAAGGCTTAAAGGGGAGCTATGCCCAAACCTCCCACAACATCCCAGGGAGGAAATTCTATTCCCACCTCCATGTGTTGCCATTTGCTGTAGCAGTGTGCTCTCAAATTATTGCTTGTGCAGTGACTGACAGCTTATCGCTCTCTTCAGCACACATGCGAGTTAAGCTGGGTACACACAGTACAGATTTCTGATCTACAAGATCCTGTCTGCCATCTTACAAAGATCTGCATACACACAGTCCCGAGCGTTCTACCTATGAACATCATAGGGAGAACACTCAGGACTATGTGTTTCCATCGGCTGCGCTACACTCCTCTATAGGGAGTCTAGCGCGGCAGATGGAAATTTTCGGTCATTCCCGAACGAGCGTTCGGCGGCCGCGCGCACATTCGAAAACGAAGGTACACACAGTACTGATAAAGCCCTGATACCGTCGGATCCAACGGTATCAGGGCTTTATCGTTACTGTGTGTACCCAGCTTTAGTCAAACTGGGGGTGCACTGCAGAGAGTCGCGAGCTGTTGCCATTCATTAAAATTTGATGTAAGAGATTTAAATGATTGGTTTGCATGCACAGATTCTGCAACTTCCCTTCACTTGTGTTTGTTTTTTTGGGGGGTGGGAGTGGTTACGGTTTTTATACAAATTACATAAAGATATGGTTTATTATGGGTTTCTTTTCATATTTTCTATGGTAGAGACTTCCCAGCAAAGAACTGCCAGATTCGTCTCTCCTGCACCAACAAATAATATCCGTGTCTTTAAAATTCAATCCGGCTAACGTTAAATACGTACACTACAGTGGAACTTCAGTTATAAGGTTCATCCAATGTAATGTACATACTGTGGATTCAGCTCTTTAACACGGTCTGTATATTCTGTGGGTAACTCAAATGTGTACGGCCAAAGTTACACAAGATTTAGATCATTTTACCTTTGCCCTTTTTTGTTTCTCTTTGTATATCTGTATTTAAAAAAAAAAAAAAAAGGAAAAAAAGAAAAATATAAAGTCTATTTTTTGTGTAAAGATGTCTGTCTTTTTGTATCACTTTTTCAAAAATGTTTTAAAAAAAATGCACCAAAAAATTGTGTATATTTTGTTTGTAAACAGGACAAGTTTGAACACATTTCTCTGCTCCCTTTCCCTTATTTGTTAATACTGTAATGTCTTTATTTCTGCCTTTCAGCCTAATGTACTGCTCTGATCACTAATTTATTTTCTTTTTTGTTTCTTAACAATGTAAATTAACCTTGCAGAAGGTCTTATTGGCAATTTGAAATTTCATAGGACTTTTTTTTTTTTCCTCCTTAATAAGTCTCCTGTGGAGGCTTATAAAGTGCACATCATGGGTATCTTTTTTAGGGATTTCCTGCACAGGAAACATTTGCCAGTAAACATTTATCTTTATCATTAACGGGGAGATGTATTAAACACAGTATGGGGTAAAATAGGAGTGGCACAGGCACCCAATGTGATACCTCCTAGCATTTGCACTACATAGTGCGGAAACTAACACCTTTTAAATTGTCGTAAACTCCGCGCACCTTAACTGCTAGTAAATCATGTGAATACTGTATCAAAAGAACCCAGAAGAAGCGCTGGATAAGTATTGCCTCACCCTGTTTCAGTTCTAAATTACAAATAATAAAAGGGTAACGTTCCTGAATATTTGTAATCTGCACAGTTATAATGTATTCTATATACTTCGTTCTTGTTCTATTTTACTTTTGCTGCCAAAGATCAGAGCACCTTTACTATGCAGTAGGATGTAAAAAGAATGCAAATTATGCATTTGTATTGGTCATCTTAGACACTGTGCAATACCCCATGTGACTACTCCATACTGCCATTGGAAATATGGTTAGTGTGATGGAAAGAGTGCAAAAGTCCCTGGTATTAACCTTGGATAGGGCATTCTTTAGTCTTGCAAAACTTCTACTTCTGACTTTAAATCTGGATCAAATGAATTTTTATTTTTGATCTCATTGCTGTGTAGGTGCCTCCTAAGCATTGTTGTACTAATCACTGATACTTGTATTCCATATGGAGAAAGAAAACAACAAATTTATGACTGATAAACAAAAATTGGTGTGTGTGTGTGTCCCTTAAAATGAAACGCCTTGACCATTAATTTTCAGAGCTTGTTACTTAATCCTTTAAGTATTTCTGTTCTGTCTTTATTCCATGTCTAAGTAATGTAATTGGGGTGCTTATGTAAATGAGTTGTCTGTATTGGAAAAAGCTTTCTAGCAGCAATTGAATGTTTTGAAACCTAAATTCTCCTTTATAACTCACTGTCTAAATTCTCAGGAAAAAAATCGATTTGCTTAGTATTACTGCATTTTATTAATGGCAAATCCCAGTTCACATTTGCCAAGCATCCATAATATTTCTACAGATCATGAACATCATCCTATTTATTGCAATGTTTTGTAACATGACCTATGAATCCAGCCTATTTTTTTTTTTTTTTTGTATATAAAGTAAAATATCACATTTTCAAACAATAAAAAATAAAACCCGGTTCTCTTTTTATATTGTCTGTTTTATTGTGTCAGACTAACAGGACAGTACTTGCTCACATCATTTATTCAGAAAAAATCATGCTGGAATGAAAAAAAAATCAGTACATAACCTTCATTAGCCAAAATGTCTAAGGGCAAAATAACTCTTCAATCTGTGTAACTGCTAGTTAGGTTGAATAAAGACATATGTCCATCCAGTCCAACCTACTCGACAATAACCACATTTCCTGCCTTAAAGGAGAACTGTTATCCCGTTTTTGTAAGTTGCACAAACATGTCTAATTGTTCCTTAACCCCCTGCAAAGCTTTCTGAAGCTTTAAATATAAAAAAAATCAAAAACACATACTTTAAAATCGCCCAAGTCCATACTTGGGCGTCGCCATCTTGGATTCCATCCCTTCCTGTTTCTGCCAAAAACTACAATCCCAGCATGCAATTTCCTGATGCTGGTGACATCACAAGCATTTTCTATTGGCCGCTCGGCCACTACAGGGGGAGGGATGTGGAGGCATGGCCTAACAAACAGGCACGCCTCTGTTAGAGGAGGGAGGCGGGATCGGTAATACAAACTACCTTTAGAATGGATTTTTTTTTATATTATAACACATTGTTAAAAAATAATATTGTTTGTAAAAATACTTAATATTATTACATTTTTAATTATTATTAGTATATAACGCTGTTGTTAATGTCGTTATATGTGCATGATTGGTGCTGTGAGTGTGTGTGAATGTCGTTATGTTGCGTGATTGGTGCTGTGAGTGTGTGTGAATGTCATTCTAAGTGCGTGAATGGCGTTGCGGATGCGTGCGAATATCGTTTTAAAGTGCGTGAATGGTCATTGTGGATGCGTGCGAATGTCGTTTAAAGGGCAACTATAGTGTCCAAATTCAAACTTTTAAAAAACCCATACTATTAAACTATACTTCATCCATCCATCCATCAACGGATCTCCAAACGAGCGGCCGTTTTGCCCGATAAAGTGCCCATTCACGGCACGATTATCGCCGACCTGCGATCACACGTGTGTATAGTAAGCAGGATACGGTGTACTGGCAAATCAAGGAGAAAGTTCGAGAGACATCTCTACCAGTACCCATTTGGATCTGGGATGTAAGGTAAGGATTTTATTACACTACAGGTGGGGCCAGTAGTGGGGGGAATTATAGTTTTGGGGTGGACATCCCTTTAATAAAGTCAATTAACTTTCAATAAACTCTCAGAAACTCGGTAATCAAAGAAAAAACTTTATATCCATCTCTCTCCACACACATGTAAAAGCCATAAAGATAGGTAACAAACCTTGTATTGTGCAGAGCCTGACAGACAGATCATGTAATTAGCAGGGCTGCATTATTGTAAATTGATTTTATACTGTGATCATTCTAACTCAGACTGGCTACAGGTGTTTTTTACCTGATTAACCTGTGGCTCTCTATATGTTTTCAAAATACAACCCCAACCATTCCCTGACTGCCCTCTGCATTAGAGAGTATCTTTAGGTAAATGGTGATAGATGTAATCACTACACCAACAATAACTTTGTTCAAAGCCAGTGAATTTGATCACATGGCAACTAAATTCTGAGAGAACTTTATGAAACTTTTTTTTTTATAATTAAGCACCAAACAATCATTTATGAGATGGAGCAAAACAGTGAGCAGCCACACTGCAACTACCGGCACCAAAACTAATGCATTTAGAAAGCTCAGTTAGGCACCAGACATCTGATAGTTGCTATGCTTGCAGAACAACTAGCAGCTCTGCTACCAAAACAGAACTAGGACTTGCTGAAGGCCTCTGGCTGTTTTATACTGTCTCCTTGGCACACCCCCAACATATGATTGGTCAATAATACAAGAGCCAATCAGATTTAAGAGGTTTGGACCAATCAGATTTTGAAGGTGTGTTTATGAGACACTATAAAACTTCATGAACTCCTCAGAGCAGCTCAGTTTGTAATCAGCATTCAAACTACAGGTCTTGCCTTTGTATTTAGGTTAGAGATTTGCATAAGTGGCTGGTAATTTAGTTGGACTACAGCAATGAATAATCTTTTGCTCCTAGGTTTATAGTGTCATTGTGTAGCAGTCCATAAACAGCACATACATGTTGATAATGAAAAAAATAGATTTTTGTTTGCAGAACCTTAGTTTGCTTTACTTTAAAGGGCATGTCCACCCCCAAAACTATGTTTTGCTGTAGTGTAGGGAGCGCTATCCTGTGTACTTTTGCCATATACTTCATTATTTTTTTTGGAACAGTTATCAAGTTATTTTCATTTTTTTGTTTCTTATGGTGTAGCCATTGATTTCACTCCTCCTATAGTGGGCAGTGTGCTTGTAGTCTATGGAATATGTCCACCAATAAGAAGGGTTTTGCATAATGATAAAAAGCCCTTTCTCATTTATTAATTAAACATGCAGAATCTAAGCAACTGATTTGCAAGTCCCACCTGAGAGTTCGGGATTTTACATTAACCCATTCCCTTCTTCTATAGACATTAGAACTACATGATCTGATATTGTTGTGTGTGCAAGTAGCATGTTGATGTCAGTTTATCAATGGTAATAATATATATATATATATATATATATAATATACACACACAGAATACGAAGGCACTCACAGGTCTGAAACTATTAAATGGCACCCAGGCATTTCCTTGCTTGAATGGAGTGCTGATCGCTGCTGTTTTGCTCTCTAGTAGACACACAGTTGTACAAGCAGGGCTGCATTTATTGCACACTGGTTGCTTTTACACGCAATTATTCACACTCAGCTTTGCTGCATTGTGTTTCTGATATTCCTTTGATTGCCATGTTACTCTCTATACTGGTTTGCAATCATTTCCCTCTGTTCTATTACTGGAGATTGTTTCTGGTGAAATTGTGGAACCAGATATTCCAATACACAATAGCTCTGTTACTCAGATCTCCTGTTCAATATTTAGTTGGGACACAAACCAACACTTTACTGGAATTATTTTTTCTTAGATATAGAAAGCCAAACACTGAGAACTAAATAGAGAGCAATCTGACCTAAGGGCTGCCCAGCCATTCAAGCTACCCAGCCAAATCACTCAATACGCTTATATCCCAGTACATGACTCAGACAAAGCTATAACATCTCAGATGAAATGCAAAACTGAAACTAGCTCTCCTTACTGAACATCATCACTATTTGTAGTGACTTCTAAACCACCCCCAATATCTGATTGATCCAAGATCCAATCAGATTTAAGATTATATCTAGACCAATCAGATTTTGGTGTGGTGTTTATGAGACACTATAAAACAGCATGAAATCTTCAGAGAAGCTCAGTTTCTAATCAAGTCAAACTTGCAGGTCTTGCCTTTGTATTTAGGTTAGAGACTTGCAATAGATGGCTGGTTCTAGACGCCCAAATGAATATTTTTTTTTAGTGCCTGGGTTTCATACCTATGGTGTTGTATAGAGTCTATAAATGCACATAAATGTTGTTATAAACAGATAAATGAAAATAAGTGTTTGGATTATAGAGTCTGAAATTACTTTCCTTTAGCAATAGAGTGACTAACCCAAGTGCCTATGTAGTTGCATTACTAGTTTCACACCTTCCCTGACAAGCACTCTCAAACAGCAAAGGGCAATAGGGAATGTATAGGTAAGGATCGTATATTGAAAACATGCAGTGTAAATACAACCAGGTTGTAATGAATGCAGCCCTGCAACTTACATTACTATAGCATCCCCAATAATGAGATGATCTGATAACTAAATATATATCTACTTACAATATAAGCTTATTATCAAATAAAAATATGCTAACAACGCAATGTGTTTCTCTATTGCCCCAGTGCACCACATAGCCAGGACAAAACCAACTTGTACGCCTCACTATAGAAAAATGAATGGTGGCAACTAAAGAGTTACTATGTATTTATCATATAGTACTCTTTGTTGCCACCATTCCCGTTGCAGGAAGGACATATGTAAAAAGACCTTTCAAATGCGGCAACAAAAATCAAAGTTTATTGCAAACACTTTCTGCACACTTTACAGGTATAAAAGGACATCTATATGGAAAAAATTTTATCTTTAATATCCAATCCGAACTATCCTCGCTGTTTGCAGATTTGCTATAACTAGAATGTTCATGCAATCAAGTGAATTGCATGATGGGAAATTCCCTTTTCCAATGCTGCCTCTTAGTGATTACTGAGCATGCTTGCCTCATAGAAACCTTGATGAGAACTTACAGGCAGAACCAAATTACTAGAAATGGCTCCTACTCTTTAATTTCTAGGACTTTCAACAAACATTGCAAGAGAACCATAAAGAGCTGAGCATAGGTAAGGGTTTTAAACACTGCACAGTGGGGCCAGTAGAAGGTTAAATTTAGTTTTGGGGGTGGACATGCCCTAATAGTCTGCAAAATTGTGAGTAAGCCTAATAAATATGCAGTTGCACTACTAGTTCCACCACATTCCCTGACAAGCACTCTCAAACAGCAGGGCAGTTAGGGGTTGTACATGAAATCATGCGTCAAGCGGTCAGAATCACTGCAGTATAAATACAATCAGGTTGTAATTAACGCAGCCCTGTTACTTACTTTAATTATAAGTGCCCCCAATTATCTGACTGATAACTAAATATATACCACTAACATTTATTGCTCTAGTGCCCAGAGCAGGATGTCCAACCTGTGGCCCTCCAGATGTTGGAAAACTACAACGCCCAGTATTCCTTGGTTTCTTCTGCAATGGGGAATGCTGGGCGTTGTAGTTTTCAAAAATCTGGAGGGCTGCAGGTTAAGAATCCCAGACCCAGCTTGGCATACCAGGAAAAACCAACTTGGATACCGCATTATACAGAAAATGAGTGATTGGATAATGCACGGGAATGGCGGCAACGAAAGAGTTACTATTTTATGTAACATAGTACTCTTTCGTTGCCGCCATTCCCGGGCAGGCGCACATAAGTAAAAAGACCTTTCAAATGCAGCAAAAAAAAAAACAAAGTTTATTGCAAGCACTTTCTGTACATTCTCTTAAGGTAACAGTATAAAAAGGACATCTATACTGAAACAATAGTTATCTTTAGATATCCAATCTGAACTATCTTCTGCTAGGTGCAGTTTTGCTATAACTGGAATGGACACAGTGTTCATGCAAATCATGTGAATTGCATGATGGGAAATTCCCTCTTCCAATGCTGCCTCTTAGTAATTACTGAGCATGCTTGCCCTTATAGACAGAGCTGAGAATGTGCATAACAGAGCATGCATTTGTCGGCGACAGGGGTTGGGATCATGGGATTTGGCAGGACTGTGGAGCCATCCAGCCCCTTAACTATTTGTTACTTCTTTTGATGATAGAATGAGAACGGTGTATGCTAGAGAGGTGGTTCAGGACTCGTTTTACAGGTAATATTCTTGCCTTTCTTACGAGACCAACTTGTTTTGGGACCACAGTTCTCCTTTAAAGTTGATCGAGAGGAAGGCGAAAAAACCCACTAGAATTATGAAGAGGAATGTTCAAAGGAAGACGGTTCCATAGTTCTCACAGTAAAAATTATTTTCCAAACTTGAAGAGTAAACTTTTCTTCCAGCCTTAGGGCTTGTTCACACTAGAAACTGACAGTAACGCACAGCATGTGTTTCTGTCAGTTTGTATCCATTTTTTCCATAGATTTCTATAGAAAATGCATGAAAAAACTGACAAAAATGCTGCATGCAGTGCGTTTTTTAAACGGACTGGACCAGAACGGATTATAACGCAGCAGGTGTGAACAATATTATGAAATCCTATGGGGTTTTACGGTCTGTCCATTTTTTTAAACGCACCTGCGTTTTAAAAATGGATACAAACTGATGTAGTGTGACTGAGCCCTTAAGGCTGGATACACACCAGCAGATATTTTCGCTCGGCCGGGCACACCAGCAGATATTTTTGGCCGACCAACCAATATTGCCGTGGATTGGTCGGTCGGCCAAAAATATCTGCTGGTATGGGGTCGCCGGCCGTGACCGAGCTCGGTCGCCCGTTCGGGCAATCCAGGGCCGCCATCAGACTTTCCTGGGCCCCATACTGGGTACATTTCTGGGCCCCCCATAGCACGAACCAACTCAGACAGTCCATACCTCCCAATATTATAAAACGCAAAAGAGGGACCCATGGGTAGAAGACAAGCGGCAAATGCGGATTTTTTCCCCACAATCACTTTAAGACCACTCCCACTTTGTTAAGGTTACACACATTTAAAGACCATTATTCCCGTTTTACATTGTTGCCTGCAATACTATATGTCAACTAGACATTAAGCCCGTTAAATTAACAGGCGCGAGATATGCTCTACCTCCCCGACTCACACACAGACCGGTAAATATAAAATGTACCTGTGTCCCGCACACACACTTAAGATGCCCTCATGCCCAATGGGCACAGACTGGTAAATATAACATACCGTATAAACCGACCCGAGTATAAACCGAGGCACCTACTTTTTACCTCTAAAAAGGCGTAAAAGTGATTGACTCGAGTATAAACCAAGGGCCTCACTTCCCGGCGCCGAGTAGTGACGTCAGCCAGCAGAGAATGCGGAGCGAGCGGCCGCCGGAGCAGGTAAGTGTTTGACTCGAGTATAACCAAGACTCTTTTTTAGGCTATTTTTTTAGCCTAAAAATCTCGATTTATACTTGAGTATATACGGTTCCTTTAAGCCAAGCCCACACAGACTGGATCCCATATTAGACCCCATATTATATTCTACATTAGTGTTGCTTAAAACGTATTTCTATTGATATATTCACCCCTTTCTTCATGCTCAAATCCTTACACCTACCCACTTGTGCACTGTCTGGAAAAAGGCTGCCACTATTGCCACACAGCATAGCAGCTCCACACTCTGTCCTGCCTATATCTATATTTCTATCTCAGATTGCAGCTCCACACACCATCTCTATCCTGTCTATATCCTGATAATAAAGATGGTGTGCTGCAATGTGACATACACAGAGATAGAAATTTGGATATGGGCAGGATAGGGATGGTGTGAAGATGCCATACTGCTATATAAGACACAATCTCTATCCTGCTTATATCCATATCTCCATCTCAGTGTGGAGCTGCCATAGTGCTATGTGACAGAGATGGAGATATGGATATAGGCAGGATAGAGATGCTGTGGAGCTGCCATGCTGCCCCCATGGGGTAGGTAATATAGCCCAGTAGCCCTATTAGGCTATTACCTACCCCATGTGCAGTGCATGCCTTAGTAGCAGAATGCAAACAAGGCATGCTGGGAGTTGTAGTTTCTTAACATGGGAGGTTACAAGGTTTCCATCACTGCTATATAGGTTCTGGCCCCAGCAGCCCCATAGAGGAAGTTTATCAGTCCCTGTACACAGCAGTGAGACAGAGGATAACAATGCCCCCCATGGACATCACAATCAGAAATGGGATCAGTATAACTTACAGTTACTCCTCCTGCTCTCTATGGAGATCACAACACAGAAGATACAAGTTCAGGGGAGGGGTGGGAGGGGGTGGAGCCACATAGACAGAAACACCCTGTTTGTCTTCTCTATCTAGGAATGGAGTTCGCCACCTAGTGGCTGAATTCAGTATTGCAGGTTTTTTTTTTCTTCCTTTCACTCTCTGGGCCCCTTTCAAGTCCGGGCCCCATACAGGAGTACCCCCTGTACCCCCCTGATGGCAGCCCTGGGGCAATCGGTCATGTTGGTAAATCACGATCGATTGTGCGGTTTCCTATGGGACTGTACGATCGATCGTGCAAACTGTCGGCCACAACAGACAGTAATTTTTCCCAGCTGAGCGCTCGCTCGGAGCGAACGTTTAGTTGGGACAAAATAAATGTTGGTCTTCTTTTTCAAGAATTAAGTTGACTAATAGAGAGCAGTACATGATCAGCAATTAGTTAAGATATAGGATAGAGTACTCTTATTATTATGGATTTATATCTTTTATTAATTTGGCTTGAAGAGACAAATTACTGTTCTTTCTATTCTTCAGTTTTATTCCTCTTTTTTGGACTGTATCTCCTCCCACAGTTTTGAGCTAGAGCCAAGAAATTCGGTACAGACGTGCGGGGCATATAGGGAAAGTGTCCTATTACCTTGCTAAGGAATACTCAGAAGCGTTACTAGGTTATTAGCGAATTTAAGTCCATTTTTTCCCTTGGACTATAATGGTAATCTGTGGTGCTGTAGAATTATATAGTTATACATTATATACAGGGTAATACATAATATACAAAGTCATAAATATTACATACACAAGTAATACATAATATAATCCACCCCTTCATTGGACTCCAACTGTTAATAATAACCTTATTAGCGGCGCAGTACTATGTAATAGCATGCCAATTCAAATTTTCCGGAAGTGGGTTCCCGTCTCCTCTACCCCTGGTTCACTTCTCCCACCTCCGTTGCCCCCCCCCTTTAGGTTCACCATCTTTGCAATTCTTCCCACTCCATTCTGCATCTGCTGCACCACAGTGGCTGTCACATCTCCTAATTTTACATCCTGTGCAGAGCCTGCTTGAATGTGCAAGCGACTTCCGAATCACTAGCGCAAAAGTTAGGATATCTGAACAAAGCATCACTACCCCTAAACAATTTTTAAATTTTATTAATAGTAAGAAGATGAAGACTGAAAGTGTGGCACCATCAATTAATAGGGATAAGTTAGTTACAGAGAATGCCAATAAAGCATATGTCTTGAACAATTTTTTCCCTCTGTATACACTATAGAATGATCTAAGTACAGATAGCAGAGAGTATATCAGATATTTCCGATTGCCACTTGGAGTCAGAAGGAAATTTTTTCCCCCTTCATAATTCTGGTGGGGGCGGGTCACCTTCCTCTGGATCAACAGTTAGGCAGGAAATGTGGGTATTGCTGAGTAGGTTGAACTGGATGGACGTATGTCTTTATTCAACCTCAAACACTATACTATACTAAATAAAGAAATACAATTATAGTTTTAGTATGTGTGATATAAATCCATTATGGACTAATGAAATTGATGGCACCTGGTGCATTATTGAAGATTTGGGACCAATAATATAACCTTCCATTCATACTTTATTTTTGCACTGTAATGTTTGGACTTTATAAATCACACAATTGACTATTACACTGGTGCACGTTTGGACTTGGATTTTAATGAATGGAAGTGTGGATTACATATACTTTAATGGACATTATTAACACAGAGATAATCTTGAAATTTAAAGTTTTTATATTTTTTTATTGCCTTATATTATTACACTGTATAACTAGATTTCTATAATAATATGCTGGTTACAGGGATCATGAATATTCACTAATTGATTAGGACAGCAGAGAGTTGTGTAGGTACTGGGCTATTCTATCTATCATATTGATACTAGCAAATCCCATAACACATTTAGGGCTGGGTCACGATCACGATCCAATCCCATTTTTAAAAGTGCACACTAGTGTGCCCCACAAGTGATGTTATATACATTTGACTAATCATCAACAAAGTTTGTTTTTTAACCCCCAACCTGACCTAGGTACACACATTTACTGACCAAAACTTCCGTGGCAGCATATTAAACTGTAACTATAGTAAAAAAAAAAATTTGACCAATAATCAAAAAAGTTTTTTTTTTAACCCACCAACCTGACACAGGTACACACACCTACTGACCTACCCTTCCATTTTCATGGCAGCCATATTGAAAGGGTAATTTTAGTCAAAAAACACATTTAGATAGATCATCAAAAACGTTACAGGCTCATTAACTCAGAGCCGCTATCACTCTGAGTAAAAGTCCTGTTCCATAGATCATTAAGGCAAGAAGGATTTACAAAGACCAATGAAATCACATGTCATCTGTTTCCATGCAGACACTTGCTCTGGTCTCATGCATAGGTGCAGATGCAGATAGACGTTTGCTACTTTGTTCTATGGGAAATTGTTACTTTGCTGACTGGATCGTGGGTTTGTAAGGATCCTTAGACAGCCTGGGAGCATCTTTGCTAAATGTAATTAAAATGGAACCTAGCGTTTGGAGGGTGTTTTGTCAAGTGCTAAATTTTTGTGGGATGGACATGCCCTTTAAGTTTCTTTCTCTTTTGTTTGCTTCTTCTGTTCTCCTTTCTCCTGTTCTCTTGTGTTGTCTCCTCTTATATTATCTTGAGTTGTCTTCTCTTTTTTCTGGTATCTTCTGTTCTGTCTTCAGTTCTCTGTTCTCTTGTGTTCTCTTTTCTTCTTTGCTGTTCTCTTGTGCTTTCATCTCCTGTTCATGTGTTCTCTTCAGTTCTGTTTTTTCTCTTCTGTTCTATTTTGTTTTCTTACATTCTGTTCTGTTCACCTGCTCTGTTGTTTTATTCTACTCAGTTCCCTTCTGTTTTTTTCTGTATTATTGTGTTCTCCTTTGTTGTCTTCAGTCATCTTGTGTCCCCTCTCTTCTTTTCTGTTTGGTTCAGAGTAGATGATAAAAGAAGGTAAGAGAACAGATGAGAAGGGAACAGAACAGAAGCAAACAGAAGAAGAGAAAAGAACAGGAGAAGAGAAAACGCAAAAGGGAACAGAATAGAAGAGAGCAGAACCTAAGAGAACAAATAACACAAAAAAGAGAGAAAAAAACTGAAGAGAATAGGATAAAATAGATAAGAACCAAACAGAAGAGAACAGAGGATAGCAGAAGTGAAGTGAGAAGACCCAAAGAGGACAAAAGAAAAGAATAAAGAACAGGAACACAACAGAAGTCTAAAGAACAGAAGGCAACAGAAAAAACACATAAAAACAGTAGAGAAGAGTAGAGAACAGAAGAGAGCAGAACAGAAAACAATGGAAGAAAACAGAGTGGCATTCACTATTCAGTTGAGCAATATTCAATGCTGGTTGATTCGAGACAGACACCCCTTGTCATACAGTAATCATTGTTACTTAATTAAGCTAGAGACATGTAACTCTGTACAGATGTGTGGGGCATATGGGAGAAATGTGCTATTACCTAGCTAAGGAATCATTGGTAGCGTTACAGCGTTATCTGCAAAGTACGGGCCATTTTTTCCTATAGACTATAATAGTAACAATCCTCAAAAGTGGATATTTCAAAACAGTTTGTTTCATGGTCATAAACACAAACGCTAATACCCCCAACCCCTACACAGACACAGGTGCACGCACCTACTGACCTACCTTTTCATTCACATGGAAGCCAAACTTAAAGGGTAACTATAGTAAAAAATAAAAAATAATTTGGTCAATCATCAATAAATGGTATTTGGTCAAACATGCAAAAACACATACCCCCAACCTCATAGAGGTACACATACCTACTGACCTACCCTTCCATCCCTATGGCAGCCATACTTAAAGGGTAAATAAAGTCAAAAAAAGTAATTTTGAAATATCCTCAATAAAAGTTAGTTATATGGTCATACATGCAAAACACATACCCCCAACCTCACACGGGTACACACACCGACACTTGAAAAATGGTGTATGTACCCAAAAGTTGTTGTGTACCAGGTCTCAATAAATTTTACACTTCTAGCATATTTCCAGGTCTCATCATTCTATGGTATCAATTTTGTGCTATTTGACAGAAGAACTGGAGAACACTGGAACCAGCCTCACCTGCAGTGTATGGAAACTCTGATAATTGTACACACACCTACTGACCTACCCTTCTATTCCTGTGACAGCCATACTTAAAGGTTAAATAAAGTTAAATGTTTTTTTTTTGTTTTTTTTTGATACTCAATAAAAGTTAGTTTTATGGTTGTAAACACAAAAAAGAAATATCCCCTCAACTTTTGACTAATCATTAAAACAGTTTGTTTTTTAACCCCCAACCTGACACAGGTACATTACTGTTGTAACCATTCTTAAAGGGTAACTAATGTCAAAAATCAAATTTTGCCCAATCATCAAAAAAGTTAATTTTTTAAACTCCCAACCTGACACAGGTACACACACCTACTGACCTACTCCTCCATTACTATGGCAGCCATACAAAGTGTAAGTCCACAAAAATTTTTTGATTAATAATCATAAAAGTTTATTTTTTTTACTTTAAACCTGACCCAGGTACTGACCTACCCTTCCTTTTTCTTGGGCAGACATATTTAAAGGGTAACTATAGTAAAAAAAAACAATTTTGACTAATCATCACCAAATTTGCTTTTTAACCCCCAACCTGACCTAGGTACACACATTTACTGACCAAAACTTCCGTGGCAGCATATTAAACTGTAACTGTAAAAAGTCCTGTTCGCGATTCAATATTGCATTTGAGAATATGGGTAAATCCTGGTAAGGGATTTACCCTCTGTGGGATTTTAATGCCAGCTGTTTGCTGGCATTAAAATCCTGTGCTAAAACTAGCACAAACGCAATATTGAATTGCAAGCGTCGGATGTGCGGGTGATTTTTGCGTAACCTGCACATCCAACGCTAATATGGAGCTGATAAGTCGTGCTAACCGTTAGTGAGCCATTTATTTGCCCGGTGAGTCTGGGTAAATCGGCCCCTAGTCTTTTATCCCCCAACCATACACAAGTACACACACCAACAGGCCTACCCATTCATTCATGTGACAGCCATATTTAAAGGGTAAGTAAAAAATAACAATATCCAAACATCATTGCCATTATTGAGTTTTAAAATCTGTAGAACAAACACACACATTCCCTTTCAAAATGTGGCCTTTCAAGCCAAATTCAAAGTTTATACTTAAACTTTCCCTTAGTTTTTTCTTTGTTATGTATTTTCCCTTCTGGTGTCCTCTCCTGTTCTGTTCTCTTGTGTTCTCGTCTTTTTTCTCTTCTACTGTGTTCTCTTTCTTTTCAGTTCTTCTTTTCGTAGATTTATACTCGCCATAGAATACCATTGCGGCAGTTTACTTCATTTACAGCCGTAGTCGTACATTAATGAAAACCCACAGTATCGCAAATATGCAATACCTCGGGTTTTAAAATATGGCCCTAAGTACTCAACAGTAACAGCGCTATTGATGTATTGGAAAATTTACTTCCAATATATCACCATAAATGATCTCTAGTTATAGAGCAGGGGTGTCAAACTCAATCACATAATGGACCAAAATTAAAAAGACAGGCTGAGTGGTGGGTTGTTGTTTTTTTTAAAGATACTTAGCAGGTGTAGGATTGGGACTCACTGTCACACTTGTGCCAAGTGCTGGTTCTCGCCAGGGAGAGTGTGTGAAGCACACTGTTTTTGACTGGCACCCCTGCCTATGGTGTGACCATGTGCTAATGTGGAACACCCACCTTACTCTTCTGGTAGAGTAATGGAATGGCCAACTCCAATGGAAGACCCTTTATCAGGGCCGCCTTGTTAATGAGGCAGGGTGAAGCACATTACAAAGCAACACCCAGTAGGGGGGCAGCCATTTTTATGCCAGAATTTTTTTTTTTCTCCCCTGATTTTTAGATGTGCCTAAAACCTGTAGTTTCAATCCTTCAAATTCTCCATTATATGTCAGTGTCAGCCCTGCAGATCAAAAATCAATGTTTGTCATTTAATACCAGTCACTGTGGGCATCTAATACAGTCACTGTGGGCATTATTTACCAGTCATTGTGGGCATTATTTACCAGTCATGTGTATAAAGCGCCTCCCACTTCAGGGGGAACCTTTAATTATAAAACGAGGGGGCAGCATTTGGATTTTTTTTCACGTTCCAAATAGTCTAGAGACGGCCCTGCCCTTTATCACACCTCCCTCCACTCCCCAGTGCCAGGCTAGATAAGAGATCAGATGTTACAGCGGTGACTGCATCCAAGCCTTACTACACTGCTATCCATTTGTGCAAGTCCCATTTTGCATCGTAACTATAGTGCCTGCTAGATAAGTCGTACATTAATGAAAACCCACAGTATCGCAAATATGCAATACCTCGGGTTTTAAAATATGGCCCTAAGTACTCAACAGTAACAGCGCTATTGATGTATTGGAAAATTTACTTCCAATATATCACCATAAATGATCTCTAGTTATAGAGCAGGGGTGTCAAACTCAATCACATAATGGACCAAAATTAAAAAGACAGGCTGAGTGGTGGGTTGTTGTTTTTTTTAAAGATACTTAGCAGGTGTAGGATTGGGACTCACTGTCACACTTGTGCCAAGTGCTGGGTCTCGCCAGGGAGAGTGTGTGAAGCACACTGTTTTTGACTGGCACCCCTGCCTATGGTGTGACCATGTGCTAATGTGGAACACCCACCTTACTCTTCTGGTAGAGTAATGGAATGGCCAACTCCAATGGAAGACCCTTTATCAGGGCCGCCTTGTTAATGAGGCAGGGTGAAGCACATTACAAAGCAACACCCAGTAGGGGGGCAGCCATTTTTATGCCAGAAAATTTTTTTTTCTCCCCTGATTTTTAGATGTGCCTAAAACCTGTAGTTTCAATCCTTCAAATTCTCCATTATATGTCAGTGTCAGCCCTGCAGATCAAAAATCAATGTTTGTCATTTAATACCAGTCACTGTGGGCATCTAATACAGTCACTGTGGGCATTATTTACCAGTCATTGTGGGCATTATTTACCAGTCATGTGTATAAAGCGCCTCCCACTTCAGGGGGAACCTTTAATTATAAAACGAGGGGGCAGCATTTGGATTTTTTTTCACGTTCCAAATAGTCTAGAGATGGCCCTGCCCTTTATCACACCTCCCTCCACTCCCCAGTGCCAGGCTAGATAAGAGATCAGATGTTACAGCAGTGACTGCATCCAAGCCTTACTACACTGCTATCCATTTGTGCAAGTCCCATTTTGCGTCGTAACTATAGTGCCTGCTAGATAACGTGGTCAACTGTTTTTAAACAGCTTATTGCGCCAATCAAGGTGTGCCCAATCAGCTGTTTAAAAAGAGATGTTCGCGGTATCTAGCAGGCAGATCAATAGTTACGACACTACTTGAGATTGCACAAATGGATAGCAGTGTAGTAAGTCTTGGATGCTGTACAGTCACTAGGGGCCACAAACAAACACCAGAAGGGCCGGATTTGGTTCGCGGGCCTTGAGTTTGACACATGTGTTATAGAGTATAGGCAGCAGTTGTGGGCGAAGCTTTTAGAGGACGAGTGCCCAAACTGCAACCCAAAACCCCACTTTTTATTGCATAGTACTAACACGATCAGAGTTTTTACTTTCGAAAAAACAACTCAAATAAACACAGACCAATATAGTAGATAGAATTGATTATAGATTACCTATTAACCTCTACATCACCACACAGGAGTTTGACATCTAAAACAGTGACCATTAACCCTACATTATTAGACAGGAGTTTGAGATCCAGAATAGGGACTTTAGCAGAGCTGAATGATATAGCATGTGACCTCTCTCTGCTACAGACAGCCACTACACTTTCTCTCTGGCTTCTGGTAACAAACTCTGCTGAACTCTGCTGTGCATGACTGCCCACACAGAGGGCTCCAGTGCCATGGGTTCGCCACCACCTGTCTGAGAAATTGCAGTGTAAAAGCAACCAGTCAATGCTCACAGCTTGATAAAGAGACTACAGAGTTTTAAAATGTTGCTGTTATATATGTGAGCATTTATTGATATTGGGGCATTGGGCGTCCCTTTAAGAAATTAACAGCCATGCCTTTAAAGGAACATGATTGTAGGTGCTGCTGCTTTTTTGTCTCTCTCTGTGTCTCTATATATATATATATACAATATCAGATCATGTAGTTCTGATGACTATAGAAGAAGGTTAATGTAAAATCCCAGATTCACACATGGGACATGCAAATCAATATTGTTTGCATGTTTAACTTATTCTGCATGTTTAAATAACAAAAAAACAAGGGCTATTTTAATCATTATGCAAAACCCTTCTGATTGGTGGACATATCTTCATAGACTGCAAGCACACTGCCCACTATAGGAGGTGAGGAATCAAATAAGAAGGAGAAAAATGAAAATATCTTGATAAATGTTCCAAAAAATCAATAAAAGTGTATGGCAAAAAAATCCAGGATAGCGCTCTCTGCAAATTTATTTTAAGTTATTATCACACTGTACATTTCCTTTAAATACTTCAAAGAAGTCCCAGTATAGGAGGGTCACTCAAGCACCTGAGACCAGAAGGGCCCAGGTATAGACAACTTGTATCCACACAGGTACCACTAGAGAAGGCCCCACTAGTCCAATAGGGATTTTCTCGGAAGCCCCCAGGTGGTGGGGACAGAAGATTGATTGCCTACTTTCCTTCTCTGTCTTGGGTGAGCATCTTTGGCCCCAGGAGTTGGCGTGCATTTTCCTTCCATTTAAAGTCCGACAAGAGACTTGAATCTCAACCAATCACAGACGCGGCTGCTGGTCCAGCCCCTAATGATATTTCATTCCCAGAAGTATCATTAGTGGCCGTGGGAACAAAGGCATGCAAGTAAAATTTTGGGGACTTTTTTAAATATAAACCGTGTGGTTAGGGTTGGGGGTGGCTACACAACAGACATTATTTTAGGTGGACATGTAGCCCATGCTGTACACTAGCCTGGCATACCAAATTATATAACCCATCCTGGTACTTAATTTTAACTAAAGTGCTACATTCCCTTGAAGCATTGTGGCACCTGGCTACACCAGTCTATACATGGGCTTCTTTTAGGAACTGTACATATATCCTACAATGAAGTTAAATGAACCTGACACACTCAGACTTACTCAGAATTCTTCCTGACCCCTCTGTATAGTTTTAAAAAATCCTTACATTGCATTCCTGCTCCTTATGGTTCTTCTGCAGTCCATGTCCAAAGTCCAGTAGTTGCTGTCTTCCTGTGCAAAGCTCTCTGCCTCCTGTCTTGCCTCCGGGAGGGATGATGACATGCGCAGGGGAGCCCTTTTCCTCCCTCCCTTCGGATCCCATCTGGCTGCCCTTTCTCCTAGCGTAATATAATGAACCTTAGGTTTGACCACCCTCAACCAATGTTTTACTACTAAAAAACACTTCCCGAATTTATACTTACAGCCCTTCGCTCCCGCGCCTAACTTCACAGCCAGTCAGCCCCTCTCTGTTTCCAGTTAGCAGAGAGGGGAGAAGATAGGGACTGTAAGTAATATTCAGAGAGGGTTTTTTTTGCATTAATAACAAAGATTAGCGCTGCACAAATCAGCAATAAAGCACCACCCCACCAATATAAGAATGATGGTTTTCCATTTACACAGGAGTTTCCAATTGCAAGTCAATAAAAACAATCATTTAAGTTAAACATCCTGTCATCTGCTCTCTTCCCCACTTCCACATATGAATAAATGATTTACAAGGTGTAAACATATTCTTAATTTATGATTAGGGTTACCCAATAGAAGCGGGAGAGGTCGAAAATCTATTCCTTTCCTGTCTCTTTTAAACCCTTTTAGTAAATTATCCGGATATTATATTATTATTGTAGTTATAATCAACAGCCCTTATGTTATAAATAGAGATGGCCAAAACTGTCAAGGTTCGTTCCATTTTTGGATTAACGGATCATCCGGAAAATTCTGAAGATCCAAAAACAGAACATACTTTGGGGACTTCAGAGGCCATTTTCGATAATTATCGAGCGTCCAGGGCTATTTTCGATAATCCTTGAATGTCCGATAATAAAAATAGGTCCCGAAATCCGAATGATCCGTCTGCTTTCGGATGAAACATCCGGATTTCAGAACCAGGGGTTTCGTGTTGGATCCGGGTTACATCTCTAGTTGTAGATAATGGTCAAACTCCAGGTAAATTGTTGGTTAGAGCAGATTTGAATATAAGTCAGAACATTCCATGGACCAGTTTCTCTGTCCTGCATGCAGTGGGGATTTGTGCTCAGCAATAAAAGAGACTTTTAAAGACGTGATGTGACATTTATTTACATTTGATGTGACTCTGCAATCATATCTGTGTAGGTGAAACTATTCAGTCTATTAAAGGGCAACTATAGTGTCCAAATTCAAACTTTTAAAACCTCATACAATAAAACTATAATTCCCCCCTTCCCCCAGCGTGTGTTTCTTTTTCCAATCCATCCACCCGTTTTGTAGATATTAGATTTTTAAGTTTTAACAATTGAGAGGGAGGAACTGTCAATCAAAGTGAAAGGCATGTATAGTCACGCCCTCCTACTGCTGTGAATTACCATAGCCACGGTCCTAAAAATGAAGTAAATTACCATATTCCTCTAACTATAAACAGTACAGACGCTGCCACCATGTGTAAGAGGAAGCAGGACACGCGTGTACAGGCAGATCAAGAAGAAAGTTCTTAGATGTCTCTACTAGTCCCACATTACAATTAGGGCCATATTTCTAAAGCCGCGGTATCTCTTTTTAGCAATCCCACGACTTTAACCATCGGTATCGTAAAAACGAAATTGTAGATTTACGATCCCCATAGAATACCACTGCGGTAGTTTACTACTGCATGGTATTGTACGATCCAATGTTCATTGATTAACGAACGTTTGGTCGTAAATGTACAATCACAAGGGGCTGTTTGTAGCGTTCTGAATCTTTTTAACAAACTAATATAGCAGTTGGGGGTGGGCAGAGAAACCCTACAACATAGCAAAAGTTTATATTTAGGGTGGAGATACACATTAAATGTCTGCCAAATATCTATTTAACTATTTCTATTTCTATAACGAAATATCGATTCACTGCTTACAAGTACTAGGATTTATTTACTGCTTAAAGTACTATTTTGTACTAAATATTAAATTTAAAGGGCATTTTTACCGCCTTCAATGAAGCTTTTAACCTACACTAAGTGCTCCCATACTTACCTTTCTCCATGGCGCTTCTGAGTGACAATATTTTACCTCGACATCCTTAGGTCCCTTGTTGTTCTCTGCTGCCTCCTTTACAGTAATGTGACGGCCAATGACTTTCAACATCTGCAAGAGCTGGCTGCTTTACAGCTGCACAATCACACAAAGCAGTAAAGGAGGCAGCATCTGACTGGCTTTCTCAATTCAGAATTCGGATTCTGAATTGAGAAAGCCAGATGCTTAGTGACCTCTTGAAGAACTAAACTTTAAGTCCAGTTGACCTAACTGAATACAACAGATATACCTGTTCTGTATATTCCTTTCTCAGTTTCTCAGTTTCAGTTAGGAGACTTTCCTGTGAGAGAAAAAAAACATGTGGATGTAATATTGTCAACTGCTCACCAAATCCCAGAAGGTTACCGGCACCTCTCCGACCACATGGACCGTGTCATTCAAAAGATCCCGACCACCATGTAATTAAAAGCCGATCTTTATTGTTTTAAACATACAGCAAAATAACATCTGAGTCAGGTAAGGAGACACAACTCTCTAGCACTGTTCATGGGTGGTGGGAAGAAAGCGTTCTTTTCCACCACCCCGAGTTTCCATCACCCACACTTAAAGTAGCAGTCTATCGGAGGTTTATAGATGACCTACTGTGGGTGTGGATGGGTACGGACATCGAATTCAGGGAATGGATGAGCATGCTAAATGACCTACAATATTAGGTTCACTTACTCCGTGGGTTATGGGGAGGTCCAATATCTGGACCAGTCCATATCCATAGAGGGAGAAGAGATTAACACCAAGGAATACAGAAAACCAGAATCAACCATCTCAGTGTTGAGGGCAGCTTCTAATCACCCCCCACACTGTGTAAGTTCCATACCCTATGGTCAGTTTCTCAGGATGAAGCGAAATTGCTCAATTGAACAGGCATTTGAGGAGGCTTCCCAGAATCTCATGGGTAGGTTTTTTCAAAGGGGTATGGGAGAGAGGTGCTTGAAGAGGCATATGACAGAGCTAACCATATTGATAGGAAAGTACTCCTAGCTGGGAAGAAGAAGAGAAATAAGGATAGATCAAGGGGGATATATTTTACCACCCAATATAGCCCCCAATACAGGAGTATAGTTAAGATTACAAGGAAATATATGCCGGTGTTGGAGCAAGATCCAGAATTGAAAACAGTGTTGAAGGAGGGTTTCCAGTTTGCCTCTAAAAGAGCACGCACCCTGGGGGATATGCTTTCCCCTACTATGTTCCCAAGCAAACACGCGAGCAGTAATACGTGGTTAAAATTCAAGGGTACATACCCATGTGGCTCGAAAAAATTTATTACTTGAAGACATGTAAAGAAGTGTGATACTTGTGAGAGTACTATTAACGGCAATGTATTTAAGATCAGACAATATATTAACTGCAAGTCAGACTATGTGGTCTACCGCCGGACATGCAGTGGATGCGCTGCACAATATGTAGGCTGCACTACGAGGCAGCTCAAAAATAGAGTGAGAGAACACTTGATTAGACATCAAGCACAATAGCATAAAGAGCCCAGTAGCTAGACATATACTGTACATGGGTGTAGAGAAAGGATAGACAAGGATAAACCCATATGGGTACAAGGCATCACACAAGTATCCTCACATAAGAGGACTAAAGATAAAAACTTTTAAAAACTGAGGCCAAATGGATTTTTTTAATGGATACGAGGTACCCCAAGGGACTGAATTCAATAGGAGACATATCCTGCTTTTTTGATTAACATGGGTCTCCTGGATAGATCTAATAGGTACTATCTTACTGCAAGTGATAATGTTTTGTTGTCCAATGTAGTTTATGATTGTAATACAGTTAAACCCTATTAGAATAGGTTCATTTAAATTATATAGAATGAAATGTTGTAATTATATCTATTTTATACATTTTATTAAATATAAATGATAAACTAACTTTAATTGTTACATAACTTAAGTGAAATATACAATTCTGAACCCAATAGACCCATTAGGATAAATACCTACAGGTATATGTACTTTCTTCCCTTTCAGCATTATTTCTATAATAGGTCTCCTTCATCTATCGGTTATAAGAAATGTAGAGATCCAATCAGGGTGTTGAGTCTCCCTTAAAGGGGGGTAGTTGGGAGTGTTTTTAGGCAATAAAACAGATTATGAGGGTTATTCAATAAAAGTTCTTATCTTTTAAAATGGTGCTAATTTAGCCCCAACCAATTAGATGTTATCTTTCAAATGTTAAATAAGATCTGATTGGTTAGGTCAAAATTAGCTCCATTTCAAGCGATAAGAACTTTTATTGAATCTCTGAGTGTTTTAATTTTGCACCGTACATGTATATGATGCAGTACTATCATAGGATGCAGGGTGTATCATAGTGGTAAGGGTATTAGGCAATTATGTATATATGTATGGTGTTTATGTCCATTTGGGTATTGTTGGGGACTTTGCCAATAATGGGCGCTGAGTGGAGGTGGCGATGTATATACTGGCCCCCCCTTCAGTGCATGGGCTAAGGCCGTATATTGGCTCTCCCATGCAAGCACAGGACACTGTCACCCAGTCACGCTGGAACAGAGGGGGTTAACACTCTCCGCACGAGTGCTGGAGGGGTGTGTCTCCTTACCTGACTCAGATGTTATAAGGCTGGGAGGTAGGGTAGCGTCTCTCACCTATGACTAAACGCGTCAGGGACGGCTGCTTGGATTTTTAATGATTTTGCTGTATGTTTAAAACGATAAAGATCGGCTTTCAATTACATGGTGGTCGGGATCTTTTGAATGACACGGTCCATGTGGTCGGAGAGGTGCCGGTAACCTTCTGGGATTTGGTGAGCAGTTGATACGGATCTAGTGAAGGGTCTGGGGCATACCGCACCCGGACCACTAATGAGGAACAGTAAGTTCCCATAAAACACGTTTATTGAACGGATTTATTGTATACGCTGTTTACCGAATATAGCGATGGGTTCAGGGCTGATGCACCTGAACCACCTGGAAACCTAAGTAGGTTTTTCTCCTCCCCGTTCCCTGTAATTAGGGAGTAGTTACTAATTAAATACTGTATAACAGTGTGTGGATTAAAACAAACATAGAACGTTATGAAAATTGATAGGAAAAGGTGATTTGTTGCTGGCAGTCCATTTCTATTGTTATATTGTATAATATTGTCAACCAATGTTACTAAACCCTGCAGTGTCGGACTATTGGGTCCCACCGGGAAATAAAAGACAAGGGTCCCACTCTGGGTTGCCAGCTCATCTGATCTGATTGGGACCCAGTTGTACACATACATGTAATAAGCAGCACTGCACTTGTAAAATTGTAATATTTCAGAATTACAACATCCAGTATTCCCTGGTTACACTCTGTAGGCTGGACGTCCTTGACATTTTGTTACAATAATGCATAGAATTTATATATATATTTATATTGCGCATTACTGCTAATTGGTAGTGAGCAAGGGCCATATTTATAAATGTGTGGTATTGCAATTTATTGGTATTGCATTATCGGTAATGTACGACAGTCCTCAATCATACATTTACGCCAAACATTCTTTAATTAACAGACATACGGTCGTAGAACACAATGCGTTAGTAAAATACCTCAATGGTAGGCTATGGGGAGCGTAAATCTGCGATCGCATTATCGTAGATTTACGATTGTTTTCCTTAATTTATGATCGGTAGTGTTTATGATAATGAAAATAGTCTTAGTGATTGTTAAACTGATTGTTAAAGGTGCGGTATCGCTAGAAAGTGATACTGTGCCCTTAGAAATATGGCCCTAATTCACTTAGATTCAGGGTAACCTCTGTAGGTCCTCCAACCCCAGAAAAAAATGGTTCAATTACTAGAAAGAACAAAGTCACCACAGTATGGTTAAACCTGAATTAAAGGAATAGTTCACTGCAATAGTGAACTATCCCTTTTCTACATTGATTGAAGCCAGGGAGGTTAAGGAGCTATCCCTTACCTCCCGTTCTTCAATCAATGTTTAGATTATCGGGCATGCCTTTATAGCGTAACAGAAGCAGGAAGCAGTCGGGAACTGTCAGAGCGGCCCTGCTGGATCGCGTGAAAGGTAAGATTTTCAGAAGTTCGTTCCTGGCTATCCAAACATTGATTGAAGAACAGGAGGTAAGGGATAGCTTCTTAACCTCCCAGGTTTCAATCAATGTAGAAAAGTAATAGTTCACTATTGCAGTAAACTATTCCTTTAAGATAGAAACACATATGAGTAACTATTAGAGATGTCCGAACTTCGAAAAATCCGGTCCGCGCGAGGATCCGCGAATTTTCGAAAAAATCCGTAAATTCGAAAATCCAGTTCATAGACATTAAATTCAAGTCCAGTTCATAGACATTAAGATTAAAATGAATCGGTTCATTGGAATCAAAAATAAAGTGAATCAGTGCTTTCTGGTGAAAATAGATATTCCACCCAAATAGTCAAATTCCTAGGCATCACTAATATATATCTATATATCACTTTCTATATCCTGGGATAACTACAAAAAAGATATAAGAAGATATGTAAATATAAAATCTAGTGGAAATAAATATATGTCTATTCATAATGGAGTCTCCAAATGTCAATAAAATATATTATGTTAGGATGTTCCCTTGCAACCCCACAACCGCCATCTCTCAAATCCTCACCTCTGGCGTGCTGCTGAGCGGATGTGGAGGAAGTCTTGTACACAAGCTGACTTTCTCCATTACAAGATTATGCTACAATGTCTCCACAAAAGACACCGCACTTAAGGTACAAAACAAACATGCTAGAAATATAACAAATCCAACCCACAGTCGCTGTTCTGTTCTTTAACTCCCTTCCCTTTCCCCCACCCACTGATCTCGTCTCCTCTCCCCCACTCATCCACTCTCCCCAAGACTTTTCTGATTTAACTCATAACATAAATACAAGTCCATCCCCGACGCAGATTCCTAACCCTAACCATAGCTCTCGATTCCTTTTATAAACCTACCCCTCCTTCTGCTGCTCTTGATCTGTATAGTCCTGTGACACAGTCAAAGGTCCTCGTCTTGCCTTCGTTCCTGTCCACTCACGACCTGTCCCCTCGATATATTAGCCCCCCTTTCTCTGAAAGCACGGTAATCAGGCAGTCTCCCCTAACTACCCCACTATTAAATGCCTACTTTTATCTGGTAATTTCCCTCCTACGTTTTACACACCCATGTGAAACCCCATTGTCAAGAAAGCTTCCTCTATTGGCTTTTAACTACTGCCTAACTACTCTGCCCGGTCTCCTCTTTCACTCTTTCACACCGAGTTACTGGACGGTCTTGTCTTCTTCCCATATCACTAATATCTTCATTCTCATACCGACTGGTCTCTTGCAGTCAGGGTTTTGTGCGGCGCACGTCCACTGAGACTGGCTTGCGCATTCGTGTGAATTACCTTTCCAGATCTGGCCAAAGCCAAAGTCACTTTTCTATTCTTCATCCTTCTCAACTTCTCCTCTGCTTTCCAACACAGTAGTTCATCCCCTCCTATGGCATATTCTTCCTGGCTACGATCCTAACCCCCTCTCTAACAAACCTACTTTTAGTGTTCTAAATGATAATCAAACATCCTTCCGGTCCTCTTAATATGTTGGGGTTCCATAGTGCCTCTGTTCTTGGACCCCTGTTTGTTCTCCTTCTATACTATTCCCCTGGGTATATCAATTAGCTCTTTTGGTTTTACCTAACATGCTAAGTCCCTGACACCCAATCAACGCATCTCCGACTTTCCTGTGCTGTCTCCTGATGGATCTCGCACCGATTGCCCATCAAACTAAACCTTACTAAAATGGAACTAACTTTTCCCACCCTAAACCGTCCTAATCCCCCACCTCTATTCCCATGCTCTATCCTACTACTGGCCACACTGCCACAAAATTGTCTTTCCTCCTCCTCTTGGCATCGGGATTTAATCTCTGTGACGCACATCTACCCGGCTCCATTAAACACGCATTATCTACAAAAACCCTTCCCTAAATATTGAAAAGCCCTTCGCTCTGCTGCTCCTCCTTATATTTCTTTTCTTGTGTCCCCCATATTTCCGCCTGACCATACCCTCCGCCATCACAGAACCATAATCAGACCCCCTACTCAGCACTGCCCCTCTCGCATTTTTCTCTTATTGCTCCAGTCCTCGGAATTCTATTCCCTCTCTCTTCTTCAAAAAACCTCAACCAACAGTTTTAAATCTAATTCCTCATCCTATCTCTCGAGCACAACAACAGCTTAGGGACTGTTGACACTGCAACCGTAATTACTATGGGCCTCAACCCTTCCATGGTATCTGTATGTTACTCACCTAAAATAAGATTGTAAGCCTCTACAGGGCAGGGACCTCTTTCCCTCATGTTTCATGTTTCAAGCACTTGTATAGTTCATGATTCATCATACTTTATTTCTATATCTATGTATTTTATTTATTGTCTCCAGTGGCAGTTGCAAGCGCAGGATTTTCAAGGTAGGGGATGGGGGATTTCCTAATGGATAAACACTGAACAAGCCCAGCGGAGGTTCATGACAACGAATACATCTCATGTGTATTCTATATATGTTGATCATTAATAAATATTATATAATACATTCTTTAATTAATTGCCATATATTATCATCCCGTGGTATAGTGAAAATACACAGCTATAATCCCTTTACTTTTTGTTATGAAGATATTAATTAAGGCATGGGAACACACATCAACGGATTTCGGCAACCGTATCCGATTATTCCAAGTGTTTTTTCGGCAAGTGGTGCGGTGAATGCTGGCATTGACTTCCGACACTTTTTTGCCTTGATCTGACTAACGGGTAATTTGGCATGCCTGTAAATCTTGCCGATTGTGTGGTCTAGATAGACAGCTTGTGAGCTCCGGCCTACTACTGATAGCAGCGAACGGTTGGAAAGGAACAATTTGGTCCGTATGTACACAGCCTAAGTGTTCTGTTTACTTGAAATCTATGACACAAACTACTTTACACCATGGTTGTCCTTTTTAAAGTCATAGCTGTGCCCCCGACGACGGATCTCGACAGAATTGACTTGAAATTTTTTTTTCCATTTTGTCAGTATGAGGAGTACGCTATTGGGCAAGATGGATAATATCTATTCCCAGGCTCCTTGTACACTTGCACTTTATGATAGTGAAGTCCGATAACATGGGACACCCTGAGGGGCACAGTGAACACCAATCATTCTGTGATAAAGAAGTGTACGATCACTCTCTGTATATTATATTAGGTTATATAGGTAGATGGCAGGACTGCACTTTTAGCATGTCCATAGCCCGGGGCATGCTTGTAGGTAAGTCTATAGCAAGCTGATAATTAATAGCCTGGGTCTAGTTCAAAACAAGCTGTATTTATTGGTGCACCTAGCAACGAGACTCACCGTTTTCCATCACAATACAACATCCAGCTTGATAAAGGGGTCCTCTGCACTGGCGACCAAAAACGTTGCTCTCTTGTTTGCTATGCACCAATAAATACAGCATTTGTTTTGAACGACTAGACAATCCTATTCTACAGGTTTGCTATATATATTTTATATATATCGTATCGCTGATATATATTATCTGGATATAGCCAAAATAAAAAAACATGTTGGCAGCCGTCAGCTATACACCACCACCAGGATATCCTAATGTCCTATTCCCGGCTCATACGCCCATCACAGGTAGTATGTACAGTACGTAATGTATATAAACCCATTCTCAGCAATCACAATCAGGCAGCTGCGGGTTAATGTTTATACAGATCTCTATGCTGCTGAATAGAAAAATACTCCAGTGTAGAATGTGGGTCAATGATTGACAGTAGCGAATATTGGTGAATGTCATTAAACTATTTTACTGTATGACAAGATTCCTATCTGTATATTCGTAACATTTTCTATAAGAACTTGATCATTAAGAAAGCAAAATTATCTAATAAACTTTACAATAAATTATATCTAGGTGGATTCCCTTAGATAGAAAATTGCATTAAAGTGTTCTGCAAGGTTATTTAATCTTAAATGTAGACTGTCATTTTCCTATATATATAATCTTAATACCTGTTTATTCCCTACAGATTTTATGCGGCAGCTCGAAGATATTTAGCTGAATTCAGTTCCTACACAAAAAGTGGATAATCACAGTAAGAAATGCCCCTTAACAGGAGACGCGACGGTTATATTCCACGTCATATTAATCATATTTATAGAGCTGTTCTATACTATATACAATGTCCTATTTTCTATATACGAGACCGTTAAACTTTAAAATATCTGCTTGATAATGAAGGCCCTGCTAATGGCAGAACTTTGGCTTGTGTTATGGAAGACATGTTTCAGAAATAAGAAGCTCAACAAACACTGTGGAACATTGGATTCAATGGCTCCGGAGGTAAGAATTTAGTACACATCAAAAGGCTTTACATTATAACTGGGAGTATTTTACCATTTAAATAACACAAAATAAATTTTAGGTTAAGTGAATTTAAAGACATTACTAATACAGATAAAAACCCTTGGGTAATCTGGTTTCCCACAGTATTCCAGGGGTTATAAATGAGAGTTTGCTGAATACAGAATTCCCTTTTATATATAAAGATTTCTTTTCTTCCATATATTGCTTCATTCAACGGGGGGGGGGGGGGGGGGAAAATTTGCATTTGAATTGACATGGTGGTCATTTGGGGTGATACTCTATGAGATACTTGCTGGCTACCAACCCTTCTATTCATCTATTGATAATAGCGACAATGGATGAAATGATGATGATGAAGAGAAAATAACTTATTTCCATCTTGTTTGCACCAGTTCTGTTTCCAAAACAATTTACTGAAGACGCAAAAGACATTCTTGGCCAGGTAAAATAAAAGTGATGTATCCGCACACAATTATCTGATGCCGCCCCTTTATCTAAGTCTGAGTCCCATAAAACCAATTTAAACTAAATAAAGTGTCAATTTTTGTTTCGATTTCTAGTTCCTTCCTTCAGGGATCCCCCCTGCAGAATTTGACAGAAAAAAAAGAAAATACGAGGCCATTCCATTCTTCAAGTCCATAGATTTGGAACAAGCTGAAGAAAAGGAAATTGAGCCTCCCTACAGCCTTGTTTGGTGAGTTTACAATAGAGGTTACTATATATGATGTACAGAATTCTATCCTCTAATACAAGAATAATTGGGTAAAGCGAACATAAAATCCCTTTATCTTACGTATTAATCAGGTACAAACAGTTTAGAAATGAATATGTAAAACCTTTACAGAAAATGAACATAAAACCTCAGATATGCCTCATACAGCTTTTTATATGACTTCCCAAGGAATTCACTTTGAGAAACTTCTAACCTTTCACAAGTCCCTGTTGGTATTAAATCAGTGGAGACGGATAATTCGATGAAACAAGACTATTACAACATGGGATCCCATTCGGGCTACAACCTTTGTAGAGTCACACTGGACAGTAATGTATGAGTATATATACAGGTCTTCAACAGTGCCACTTGATTCCTTTGCATTAAAATATTGTCAGCCTGCTTTCTTCTCATCTGACAAAGTACCAATCTGTTTAATGATCGGTGGTTCTGCCTGGAAACATAATTCATGTCCCAATTGACCCCCCCCCGGTGCCATCCTACGTATCATCCTTGGTTGCGTAGGATATTGGATTTAGTTATTTGCCTAATGACATTCTATAACATTATTTTTACTCATTAATCTAATGCTTGTTTCGGATGTCATTTTTTTTCTACAAAACCATATCGATGATAAAGTGAAAGGATGTAAACCTTTATGTTGGAAGTGAACAGACAACTGAGAACATCAAGTATCAATCCGGTACACGACAAAATAACGTCATGTGTGTCTCGTACTATTCCCACATTTGTACTGGAGTGATGGAAATCTGACTACCAACTATGAATCTTGCGCAACTAATGTGACAGGCAATACCTAAGGAAATATTTGTCTCATCGCCTCATAATTAAGTGCACCAACAATGTTAACTTTGTAATTGTTATTGTTACTGTTCTTGATACATAAAGTTGGAGTTTGATCCAGGGTATTTTCCGATTGCCATTTTGGAGTCATGAAAGGAATTTTTTTCCCTCTTTTTGGTCTCTTGTTTTCCGCCTTCCTCTGGATCAAGCTGTTAGCCGTGAAATGTTGGTAGTTGCCTGAGAAGGTTGGACTTCTTACAGTGGAAAATTAAATTATGCTTGGAATGTTCAATTATACTTTATGTAAATAAATCTCTCACCAACGATAATCATGAATTGACTGTCATGTTTTCTATTAACACCAAGGTAAAAGTTTATCCCCACAAACAACATTCATGACACTGGTATAAATATATCTATACATAATATATGGGACTCCACAATAAACCCTGGTGTAATTTTATTTACCAGTAGAGCATAGTAAGAGACACACGGCTTCCTCTAGCTGCGGAAAAATCAATGTTAAGTCCATTCAAGTTCGGAAAGGGCTTTCACTGTGAGTCCTCAGTAAAAATATGGATGGTCTTCCTTGGACATAGAGATGGCTGATAGTTTTTAAAAGTAAGTAATGATGGGCTTGTTACTGTTATAGATACATAACATTGGATGCGATCCACGGGATATTTCCAATTTGCTTCCCTTGGGTCATGAAGGAATTTCTCCCCCTTTAATAATGGATTTACCTCCCTTCAAACTGGAATAACTTGTCAGACGGAAATGTGGGTATTGCTGAGTAGTTTGGACTAGATGGATTAGTTTTTGTTCAACCTATACTATACTATACTAGACTGTACTGGTAGCACAGCTTGGCCTTTTAATGGTAATGGTAATAGAGAATTGGAATTTCTATGATACAGGACAACAGCTGAACATCCATCCATCCATCGATGTGGTAACATCATGTATATTTTTCCAATCCTACCTTCTGTCCCAGGTAACCTAAGCTTGGGTACACACAGGTGATTTTTTCACGACAAACCGACCAATATTTTCGTGTATCAAGTCGGGTCGTCCAGGAAAAAAAACCCGATTTCTGTCGCCCGTTCACTCCATTAGGCATTACTTAGAAGACGAATTGAAGAAACCATTTTTTTTCTAAATACAGAAGCAATTATTTACCAATTAAAAGTGTTTTTTTTTTAAATACCAACTTTTAAATAACTTTGTCAGGCTACCAAAGAGGTACTTTACCTTTAAAATAAGGACTGTTCCTCATGATGCATTTGTATCCCTGTGGTTCTCAAATCTTCGACTGCACGTTATTAGCAGGGTGCAATTGTGGTATATTTCTTCTGTAGTTTCAAGTCAGTGCCATAGTGCCCAATCAGCCACTACTGTCCTGCACGCTGAAGGCCACAAGGTAGTGTGTCCTCTTATTAGCTCATTCATCAGCCAATAGCAATTCACTTTTTCAGTGGGAGGTGCGGATTGACGGGAGAAGAACATAATATTGTGCCACAGCAATGAATGATGCAGTAAGATTCAGCTCCATTATTATAAATAAATAGTCTAAAAAATTCATAACGCAAGAGCCATATCAGTTCATTATAAACATTGGGAGAGTTTTTTTTTAAAGTTGACTTTGGTTTCACTACCTTTAAGGTTGTGGTAACACACCATACAATTTTTGTTTAATTGACCAACTGTGTATTTGGGCCATCCGACCGGAAATCGCATGTAGTGATTGGACTTGATAAGATCTTGGAGGCCGATCATGGGTACGTGAACTGTTGGCCACGGCAATTATTCGATCGACGTCATTTGTCCCAGCCGAGCGCTCCCTAGTAGCAAATGCTCGATCCGGACAAAAAGTTCCCTCGTGTGTACCAACATTTAGATCACAAAAACACATTGTGTTTCTAATTAAACTCCTTCTCAACCAGTTTTTTGGTTACCGTATATACATCGAGTATAAACCGAGTTTTTTCAGGCTGAAAATCATGCCTGTAAAACAAGAGACCTCGGTTTAATACTCGAGTCACAGCTTACCTTCCATTCCGCAGCCGCACGATCTTTTCTCTGCACTGCGCGCTGGCCTGACGTCACACGCCCGGCGCCAGAGGCCCGGCCGCGCCGTTCATGACTCAGGGCGGCGCCAAGTGCAGAGAAAGATCGGCGGCTGTCCCGGAGATGCAGAAGGATCTTCATGCTTCTTCACTCTGGCCCACGGATTCTTCATGCTGGCCCTTGCTTGGATGAGAAGAGCCCACGGGAGAAGGCCCACATACTGAACGGGTGGAGAGGGGAGGTGAGGGTGGCATTCAGATGTTTTGGGAACTACAACTCCCAGCATGCTTTATTAGCTGGGAGTTGTAGTTTTCAAACATCTTGATGCCAAGGAGGGGTGGCATCAAGATGTTTGCACTACAACTCCCAGCTAATAAAGCATGCTGGAGTTGGTAGTTCCCAACATCTGAATGCCACCCTCACTTGGGAATTCCAGATGTTTGGAAACTACACACTCCCAGCTATAAAGCATGCTGGGAGTGTATTTTCCAAACATCTTGAATGCCACCTCACTCTGGCCTTCAAGATGTTTTGTAAACTACACTCCTCAGCATGCGTTTATGCTGGGAGTTTGTAGTGTCCAACATCTTGAAATCCAAGTCTTCTACCCTCGGTTTTAACCTCGAGTCAACCAACTTTATTAGGATTTTTACTGAAATTGGGTCCATCGGTTTAACTCGGGTCGGTTTTATACTCGCGCTATAACGGTATTGTATGCAGGTAACAGCAATCATACGGAAAGATTAAAGTCAATAAGAACATCTTCATCATATTATTGTTACCACTTCCATTAAAAAAATACACATCCTCTCATGGTTCACAGAATATTACTGAGTTTTCAGCTAGTTTACAGGTTTTTACTGGTGAATTATGAATGATGTAAGATCTTGTGTTTTCTCTTTACATTATTATTCCCTAAAAACAATCCCTCTCCTACTAATCAATGTCAATAATCAACTGCCCAACCCATCTTCAAGTGGCCAAAATATTGACATGTCCTCTTTGTACACACACAACAACAGAATTGATCAAAGTCACCTGTGTAAACCACACAAAAACAAATTGACAAACCCCCCGTGTAAACCACTCAAACACAGAATTGACAAACCAAGCTGTTGAACCACACAACTAGAATTACAAACCGCACCTGTGTAACACACACAGACGAATTGGAACGACCGCACGTGTGTAACGCACACCACGAACACAAATTGACAAACCCACCTGTGTGAGCCACAGAAACCTAGAATTGGAAACCACCTGCAGAACCCACACAAATACAGATATGGCCAAACCGCAACCTGTGTGCACCACACAACACAGAATTGACAAAACTGAATCTGTTGGACCAAACAAAACATGAATTTACAAACAAGCACACCTATGTTAACCACACAACACAGACATGACAATGGCACCTGTTTGTAATCCACACACACGAATTGACAAAACCGAACTGCGTGAACCCACACCACACTGATTGACAAACCGCAACTGCATGACCCATCCAACCCCCGAATTGACAAACCGCATCGTGTAAACCCCAACCTAGGAATTGTCAAACCGCATCTGTGTGAACCATACAAACCCAGATAGACAAACTGGTCCTGGTAAACCCACACAAACCTAGAATTGATAAACTGACCTGTGTGAACCACACAAACCCAATTGACAAACACACCTGTGTGAACCACAACCCAGAAATTGAATAACTACCAGTGTGGAACCACACAACACCAGAATTGACAAATTACCAGTGTGACCACACAAACCCAGAATTTACAAACGCCCTGTGTGAACCACACACACCTAGAATTGATAAACATGTACAGTGGTGACCACACAAACCCAAATTGACAAACCCGCAGCTGTGTGAACCACACAAACCCAGAATTGACTAACTGCATCTGTGTGAACCACACAAACCAGAATTGACAAACCCACCTTTGTAACCACACAAACCCGAATTAACAAACTGCACCTGTGGTGAACCCACCAAACCTATAATTGATAACTGTATCAGTGGGAAACCACACAAACCCAGAAATTGGACACTGTATCAGTGTGAGCACACACAAACCCAGAATTGACAAACCGAACCGTGTAAACCACACAACCCAGAATTGACAACCGCAACACCTGTGTGACACACACACCACGATTGACAAACCGCACCTGTGTAAACCACACAACACAGAATGACAAACCGCACGTGTGTATGCCACAAAACACAGAATTGTAAACCACACCTGTGTGAACACCAGAAACCTAGAATTGACAAACCGCCCCTGCATAACCACACAACTACAGATTGCACAAACCGCAACCTGTTGAACCCAAACAACAGCATGACAAACTGAATCTGTGTTGGACCAACACCACAAGAAGTTACAACAAGCACTATGTGAAGCACACAAACACAGAAATTGACAAACGGCACCTGTGGTGAACCACACAACACATATTGACAAACCACGCAACTGCGTGAACCCACACCTACACGAATTGACAAACCGCATCTGTGTGAACCACACAAACCTAGAATTGTCAACCCATCGTGTGACCATACAAACCCAGATTGCCAAACTGATCTGTGTAAACCACACATACTCTACATGATACTTAATGTGTGACACACAACCCAGAATTGACAAATCACACCTGTGTGAACCGACACAAACCCAGAATGATAAACTGACCAGTGTGACCCACAAACCCAGAATTGAACTGTACCATTGTGAAAACCACACAAACCCAGAATTGACACAACTGTACCATTGTAACCACCAAACCCAG
Organism: Hymenochirus boettgeri; assembly: GCA_019447015.1. Lineage (NCBI taxonomy): Eukaryota > Metazoa > Chordata > Amphibia > Anura > Pipidae > Hymenochirus > Hymenochirus boettgeri. The sequence continues at coordinate 54,751,325 of CM033473.1, read as the reverse complement.
AATTTACAACTATTACTTGTGCACCACACAAACCTGAATTGAATAACCTGTACCAGTGGTGAATCCAACACCAACCCAGAATTGACAAACCGCAGCTGTTGAACCACACAACCCAGAATTAGACTACTGCTCTGATGAACCACACAAACCAGAATGACAACCGCACCGTGGTGTAACCACACAAACCACCTAATTAACAAACTGCAACCTGTTGTGAACCACCACAAACCTATAATTATAACTGTACGAGTTTGACCACAACAAACCTGAATTGAAAAACTGGTCGCAGTGTGACCACACAAACCCAGATTGACAAACCGAACCTGTGTGAAACCACACAAACCAATTGACAAACCGCACCTGTTGTGAACCCACAAAACCCCAATTGACAAACCGCCCCATGTTGTGAACCACAAACCAGAATTGATCAACGCACCAGTGTGAACCACACAACCCAGAATTGATAACACATGAACCACACATGCACCTGTTCGTGTGACACACAACCCAGAATTGACAACCGACCTTGAACCACTCACCCGAATGCAAGCACTGAGAATCACACAAACCTAATGATTGAACATGTTCACACCCCTAGACCATTAAGACTACACACCGATGACAAACCGCATGTTGGAACCACACAAACCCAGATGAAACTCCCTGTGACAACCCAGATACAACCTCACTGTGAACCACAAAACGTGAATGATACGCATGAACACACAAACCAGGACAAGCAGCGGAACCACCAGATTACAACGCACGTGTAAACACATTTGAACCTTGTGACACCCCTAGAAGAAACTGTCGTGTGAGCTACACAACCCAGAATGACTAAAACCGCACCTGGTGACCGACACAAACCCAATATTGACAAACCGACCCCGTGTGCACACACAAACCCCAGAATCTGACAAACCAGCCCCATGGTGAACCAACAACCTAAATCAACTTATATGAACACCAATTGACAAACCGCACCTGTGTGAACCACAAAAACCCAGAATGACAACCGCACCTGTTTGAACCACAAACACCCAGAATTGACAAACCGCACTGTGTTGGACCCACACAAACCATAGAATTGATCACTTACCAGTGTGAACACACAAACCCAGAATTGACAAATAATCATGAGCTACCACCGATGTACTCAGTGTGCACCAACGATGACATATCAGCCACACAATCCAGAATTGACAACTGTAAAGCTGTGTAGACACACAAACCCAGAATTGACAACCGACCTGGGAATCACCACCCAATGACAACTACCGAGTGAATCACAACACAAACCTAAAATTGATAAATTGTACCAGTGTGAACGCCACAAACCCAGATTTGACAAACTTTCAGTTGAGCCTACACAAACACAGAATTGAACAAACGGCACCTGTGTGGAAACCAACACAAACACAGAATTGACACACTGCAACTGCGTGAACCACACACAACACCGAATGACAAATCCGCATCTGTGGAACCACACAAACCCCAGATTGACAAACTGGATCGGTGGTAAACCCACAACACACCAGAATTGCGAAACGCAGCTGTGGTACACCACACAAACCAACTTTACAAACCGCACTGTTGTGAACCACAACAAACCAGGAATGACACACACCTGTGATGAACCACATACACAGTTGAGACTGCACACAGCCGTATTAAAACCCTGTACCACACAAACCAGAATTGACAACCTGCACCCCTGTGTGAACCACACAAACCCATGAATTGATCAAACCGCACCTTTACCACCAGAACTAACCCGTGTGACCACAAAAACCCATGAATTGAACAAACACCACCAGTGGTAACCACAAAAACCTAGAATTGATAACTGTAACCGTGTGAACCACACAAACCCATGATTGACAAAACCGCATCCTGTGTGAACCCAACAACAACCCATGAATTGAAAACTTCCACGTGTGACTAACCACAAACCCAATTGACAAACCGTCACTGTGTGACCACACAAACCCCCAGGAATTGACAGCCGCACCCTGTGTGAACCACAAACAAGAATACACGCACGTAAACCATAAACCAAACTGCACACTTGTTAACCACCAACGACAAGAATTGACCAATAACTGCTACCAGTGGGAACCACAACCAGAATGCACCTCATAACCCAATTTGACAAACCGCACCTGTGTGAACACAAAACCCAGAATTGATCAACTGCATCCATGTTGAACCAAAAACAAAAACAAACCAGAATTGACAAACCGCACTGTGTCAACCACCAAACCCCCGAATTGAAAACCTGCACCTGTGTTAACCCACACCACCTAGAATGATAAACGAACTGTGTGAACCACCAACACATTAACGACCAGGAACCAACGATTGACAAACGCACCTGTGAGAACCACACAAAACCCAGAATTGACAAACCGCACTCTGTGTGAACCACACAACCCAAATTGACAAAACGCACCTGTGTGAACCACACAAAACCCAGAAGTTGACAACCGCACCCATGTGTGAACCACACAAACCGTAGATTGATAAACTGTACCAGTTGAACCACAACAACCCAGAATACACACTGTGACCACAAACCCAATGACACCCTTGTGAACCACCCAAACCAGAATCAAACCCCCAGTTAACCAAACCTTGAATTTAAAACTGTACCAGTGTGAACCACACAAACCCAGAAGTGACAACCGCACCTGTGTAACCCACAAACCCAGAAATGATATGTAACGCAGTGGTGAACTCACACAAACCCCAGAATTGACAAAACCGACCTAGTGTGAACCACACAACCCAGAATTGATAACTGTACCATGTGACACCACACAAACCCATACCTGTACTATTAGTACACAACTCAAAACGCACCTTGTGAACCAACCCATGACAACCACCTGAACACAAACCCCAGAATTGATAAACGTCCCCCAGTGTCTAACCACACAAACCTAGAATTGACAACCGCCCTGTGGTGACCACACAACCCAGAATTGACACTGAACCTGTGTGAACCACACAAAACCCAGAAGTGACAACGCGCACACCTGTGTGAACCACACAAACCTCGAAGTTGATAAACCGTCCTAGTGTGAACCACACAAACCCTAATGACAAACCGCACCTGTGTGCACCACACAAACCTAGAAATTGATAAATGGCACACACACCGTTTCTTCCGCAGCTCAGCTGATTGTGATGTATCTCCTTTTCTTCTTCACTTTCTCCAGTTTTCGTCTTTGCACATTCTCCAACTGTATCCGAATATTTTCTGTAAAAAAAAAAATCATTGGTACAATTTTACGCAACAAACAACCATGCTGTGTCATATTAGTCTAGAGCGACCTGCTTTATAAGCTTTTAGGGAAACATCAATGGGGCCTTGGAGCCTTTCATTGATATTTTCAGATTAATCGCTGATATTCTTGCATTTCTTAAAAGGATATGTACCCCCTAACATCAACTGACTTTCATTGGAAGCTGCCGCTTTAGAGTAATGTGTTCCCTTTTTCCCTAGGCCCCCCCTGAGCCTGCCGTGACCATCTGAATTTACTGACACTTGGTTATATGTTTACAGTCTCGTTAAGCTCCGCCCCCCAACATTTCCCTTCCTCCTCCTAGTTTTGCTGTGTTAAAAAGCGCGGCCCGTGAGCCTCCCGCTCACCATGCCCGTATGTAAAGCACGGTGAAGTTAACGTCACACACACGCGCGCGAGTCTGTGCATGCGCTGAAGTTACAACAAGCGCACCACGCTGTGACGTCACACATCGCACGTTGGCCAATGTTTTTATCAACACGTCCAATCGGACCTAAAACAGTCTGCCCCAGGTTACCAGACTAAAGCCCATAAACAAACCTAAAGAACAATACAATGGCAAGATACTTAGCACTGATATACTCATAAAGTGTAAATAGTAATGGACCCTTTATTATGTAGTAATACTTTGCAAGGCATGTCCGCCCCCATAGCTAAAATTTGGATATAAGCAGAGATCCACCTAACCAACCTGGAAACCACAAATCTTACCCTTTACCTACCCAGATGTTCCTAAGCTTACCTATCAATATGGTTCCCCACACTGTGCTGAAGCGGCGCGTATCCTCTGCTGGCTTGCAAGCCATTCACAAGCTGCTATATCTGCAGAGTAGACGTTGAAGGAGATTATGGTGTCCTAGCAAAGTTTAGAATGTCCTGGGAAAATGGTCACAAAAGGTGACATGCCCTTGTTGTTTTTCTTGAAATTGTGTTTTTCCTGTGTTCCATTTTACCTTCTCATTCTCCAGATTTGAGACATTTAGCTTTTCATGTTTCCTTTGCTTTCTCCACTGAGAACCTTAAAACGCATCACATCAGAAGCCAACTTCTAATGCTTGGTTTTAAACAAAACCGTGCCCTTTCTCGTTCACCATCTCGACATTTTATTCAGTGCACTTTCATGCGTTAAGGGTGAACATGCCCTTTAGTTCTTCTCTATGCGAATGCGTGACTATTAATGTTATATCTCTCTATTTACAGATATTGTGAGCGACTATAATAATTTGGAAGGACTGCAGAAATCCCAGGCCAAGGTAAATCTATAATGTAATTTTCAGTATCATGATCCCCTCACAGACCCATCTATGTGTCTTTTCTCATACATGGGGGCTGGGTACACACGATACAATTTTGCATTTCGGCCGACCGTTCACCAATTGCGAAATTAGAATCAAATTTGCCCAATCATCAAAAAGTTAATTTTTTTTAAAATCCCAAACCTGACACACACCTAAATGACCTAATCCTTCCATTACATATGGCAGCCTACCAAAGTGTAAGCGTCACACAAAAATTTTTGATTAATAATCATAAAAGTTTATTTTTTTTACTTCAAAACCGGACCAGGTACTGACCTACCTTCCATTTCTTGGCAACATACTTTAAAGGGAACTATAGTAAAAAACAAAAAAACAATTGACGTAATCATCCACAAATTGTTTTTTAGACCCCAACCTGACTAGTACACACTAGTTACTGACCAAAAAACTTCGGGCAGCATATTAAACTGTAACTGTAGAAAAAAACAAAATTTGACCGAATAATCAAAAAAGGTTTTTTTTAACCCACCAACCTGACAAGTAACACACCCTACTGACCTACCCTGTCCATTTCCATGGCAGGCCATATTATAAAGGGATAAGTTTAGTCAAAAAAACACATTAGATCGATCATCAAACAACGTTACTGTCATCTACTCAGAGCTGCTATCACTCTGAGTAAAAGTCCTGTTCGCGATCAATATTGCATTTAGAGAAAGTGGGTAAATCCTGGTAAGGGATTTAACCTTGCTGCGGGGATTTAATGCCAGCTGTTGCTGGCATTAAAATTCCTGTGCTAAAACTAGCACAAACGTGAATATGAGCTAAGCTCGATGTGCGGGGTGATTGCTCGTTGAGTAACCTGCACATCCAACGCTAATATGGAGCTGATAAGTTCGTTGCTAAACGTTAGTGACCTATTTATTTGCCAGTGATCTGGGTAATTGGCCCCTAATCTTATCCCCAACCATACCAGTACACACACCAACAGGCCTACCCATTCATTCTGTGACAGCCACTATTAAAGGGTAAGTAAAAAAACAATATCCAAAACAATCATTATTATGAGTTTTAAAATCTGTAGTACAAACAACCACACATTCCCTTTCAAAATGTGGCCTTTCAAGCCAAATTCAAAGTTTATACTTAAACTTTGCCTTAGTTTTTCTTTGTTATGTATTTTCCCTTCTGGTGTCATCTCCTGTTCTGTTCTCTTGTGTTCTCGTTCTTTTTTCTCTTCTACTGTGTTACATCTTCTTTCAGTTCTTCTTTTCGTAGATTTACACACTCGCCATAGAAACCATTGCGGCAGTTTTTACTATTTACCGCGTAGTCGTACATTATGAAAACCCACAGTATCGCAAATATGCATAACTTTGGGTTTTAAACATATGGCCAAAGTACTCAACAGTAACAGCGCTATTGATGTATGTCTGGAAAATCTACTTCCAATATATCACAAAATGATCTCTATATAGAGCATGGGTGTCAAACTCATCACATCAATTAAAAGACAGGCTGAGTGGTGGGTCCGTGTTTTTTTTTAAAGATTACTTAGCAGGGTAGGATTGGGAATCACTGTTCCACTTGTGCCAAGTGCGTGTTTCGCCAGGGAGAGTGTGTGAAGCACACTGTTTTTACTGGCACCCTGCCTATGGGTGACCAGTGACTAATGTGAACACCCACCTTACATCGGCTGTAGGAGTATGGAATGGCCAAACCCAATGGAAGACCTTTTATCCAGGCCGCCTTTTAATGAGGCAGGTGTGAAGCACATTACAAAGCAACACCCAGTAGGGGGGGCAGCATTTTTATGCCAGAATTTTTTTAAGTTTTCTTCCCTTGATTTTTAGATGTGCCTAAAACGTGTAGTTTCATCCATTCAAATTCTCCTCATATGTGTCAGTGTCAGCCCTGCAGATCAAAAATCAATGTTGTCATTTAATACCAGTCACTGTGGGCATCTAATACAGCACTGTGGCATTATTTACCAGTCATTGTGGGCATTATTTACCAGTCATGTGTATAAAGCGCCTCCCACTCAGGGGAACCTTAATTATAAAACGAGGGGGAGCATTTGGTTTATTTTTTACGTTCCAAAGTCTAGAGACGGCCTGCCCTTTATCACTCCTACCCTCCACTCCCCAGTGCCAGGCTAGATAAGAGATCAGATGTTACAGCGGTGACTGCATCCAAGCCTTACTACACTGCTATCCATTTGTGCAAGTCCCATTTTGCGTCGTAAACTATAGTGCGCCTAGATACCGTGGTCAACTGCTTTTTAAACAGCTTATTGGCAATCAAGGTGTGCCCACAGCTGTTTAAAAGAGATGATCGCGGGTATCTAGCAGGCAGATCAATAGTTACGACACTACTTGGATTGCACAAATGGATAAGCAGTGTAGTAATTATAAGTTTGGATGCTGTACAGTCACTAGGGGCCACAACAAACACCAGAAGGCGGAGATTTGGTTCGCGGGGCCTTGAGTTGACAGCATGTGTATAGAGTATAGGCTCGCAGTGTGGGCGAACCTTTTAGAGACGAAGTGCCCAACTGCAACCCAAAACCCCACTTTTATTGCCTAGTACTAAAGCACCAATCAGAAGTAGCTTTTTAACCTTTCGAAAAACAATCAAAAAACACAAGGGACCAATATGTGATAGAATCTGATTAAGATACCATTAAACCTACTACCAATCACCCACACCAGAGTTTGAGATCTAACAAAACAGTGACCATTACCCCCCCCCCATCCTAATTAGACATGAGTTTTGAATCCAGAATAGGGGACTTTTAAGCAGAGCTGAATGATATAGCCGTGACCTCTGCTCTGCCAAGACAGCCACTACACTGCTCTTCCTGGCCTTACTTGCGGCGTAACAAAATGCTCTGCCTGAACTTTCGTTGCTATCCTGCCCACCACAGAGGGCTCCAGGCAGTGGGTTTCGCCACGCAGCCATCTGAGAGAACTTGTGCATGTGTCAAAAGACAAACCAGGTCAATGACATCAGCTTGATAAAGGGAGACTAACGGAGGTTAAAATATTTTGCTGTTAGATACTGGTGAGCATTATTGATAATGGGGCATTGGAGTCGCCTTTATACAAATTCACAAGCCCTGCCTTAAAAGGAACATTGACTGGTAGGTGCTGCTGATATAGACACCTTGTATCCACCACAGGTACCACTGGAGAAGGCCACTAGTCCAATAGGGATTTTCTGGAAGCCCAGGGGTGGGGGACGAAGATGATTGCTACTTCATTATTGTTTGGGTGAGCATCTTGGGCCCAAGGAGTTGGCGTGCATTTCCTCCATTTAAAGTCCGACAAGAGACTGAATCTCAACCAATCACAGCCGCGGCTGCTGGTCCGCCCCAATGATATTAATTACGGAAGTATCATTATGGCCGTGGGAACAAAAGGCATGCAATAAAAATTTGGGGACATTTTAAATATAAAACCGTTGTGGTAGGGTTGGGGTGGCTACACAAACAGAAATTATTAGGTGGACTGTACCCATCTGTACACTAGCCTGCATCACCAAATTATATAACCCATCTGGTACTTAATGGAACTAAAAGTGATACCTTCCATTTCAGCATTGTGGCAACCTGGCTACCCCAGTCTTACATGGTGCTTCTTTTTAGAAATGTACAGATATCCTACAAGAAGTTAAATGAACCTGACACACTCAGACTTACTCAGAAGAATTCTTCCTGACCCCTCTGTATAGTTGTTAAAAAAATCATTACATTGCATTCCGTCCTTGGTTCTTCTGCAGTCCATATTCCAAAGGTCCAGTAGTGGTGTAAATTCTGTGCAAAGCTCTCTGCCTCCTGTCTTGCCTCCGGGAGGGATGCGAATGCGCAGGGGAGCCCTTTCCTCCCTCTTTGGATGCCACCTGGCGGCCATTTCTCTAGCGTAATATAATGAACCTTAGTTGACCAACCTTAACAAATGTTTTACTACTAAAAAACACTTCCCGAATTTATAACTTACAGCCTTTGCTCCCGCCACCTAATTCACAGCCGTAGCCCCTCTCTGTTCCAGTTAGCAGAGAGGGGAGAAGAAGATTTTTTAGGGGGAAACTTTGTAAGTAATATTCAGAGAGGTTTTTTTTGTATTAATTAGCAAAGATTAGCGCTGCCACAAATCAGCAATAAAGCACCACCCCACCAATATAAGAATAATATAAAGGAATAATTGGTTTTCCATTTACACAGGGGAGCTTTTCCAATTATTTGCAAAGTCAATAAAACAATCATTTAAGTGACATCCGTATTGCTCTCTTCCACAATTCCACATAGGAATACCGGATATACCGAGTTATAAACCGAGTTTTAAGGCTGAAAAAATCAGCCTGAAAAACTCGGACTTGTTTTTATACTCGGTGTCAAACACTCTTACTGGGCATTACGGGGCAGCCGCCACGATCTTTTTCTGCACTGGAGCGCGCGGCTTGGCCCCTGATGTCATGCCCGGCGCCAAAACACGGCGCCGGGCGTAGTGACGTAGCCGGCGGCCAGCAGTACAGTACAGGAATGGGCGCGCGGCGCTTACGGAAATGCCGAGAGATACAGTACACATGCCAGGATTGGATGGAAGGGGAACGCCACAGGAGTAGAAGAAGAAGACGTCGTCCACAGGAGAAGAGAGTCCACAGGGAAGAAGAAGAAGAAGAGTCCACGGAGAAGAAGAGAAGAGTCCAAAGGGAAGAAGGGAGAGAGTCCACAGGGAGAAAGACGAAGTCCACAGGAGAAAAAAGTCCACAGGGAGAAGAAGAATAAGAAGAGGTCCACCCGGTGAGAAGAGAAGAAGAAGAGCGCCACAGGTACAACCTGAATGAGGGGGGGGGAGGGGGGGAATTCAAGATGTTTGGAACTACAACTCCCAGCATGGCTTTATTAGCTGGGAAGTTGTCGTTTCCAAAAACATCTTGAAGGCAAAGTGAGGGTGGCATTCAAGATGGTGGAAACTACAACTTCCAAGCTAATAAAGCATGCTGGGAGTTTTTGTAGTCCAACAAACATCTTGATGCCACCTTACTTGGCATTCAAGATGTTTGGGAAATACAACTCCAAGCATGCTTTATAGCTGGGCGTTGTAGTTCCAAAACATTCTTGAATGCCAAGTTTCTACCACTCGTTTTATACTCGGGTCACATAAACTTATTATTAGGATTTTTAGCTGTGATGAAATTGGGTTACCGCGGTTTATACTCGGGGCGGGTTGTCGGTTATAAATCGATGTATATAGGTTAAATGATTTACAAGGTGGTAAACATATTCTTAATTTATGATTAGGGTTGTACCAATAGAGAACGGGAGAAAGCGAGGTAGGAGAGGGTCGAAAAGAGGCGGGAATGAGGTCCGAAGAATCTATTCCTTCCTGTCTCTTTTAAACCATTAGAAATTATCGGATATTATATTATTATTTAGTTATAATCAACAAGCCTTATGTATAAATAGAGATGGCCAAAATGTCAGGTTCGTTACGTTTTTGGAATTAACGGGATCTCCGGAACTTCTTGAAGATCAAAACACAGAACTACGTGGGGACTTCAGAGCCTTTTAGATACGTATTACAGCACGTCCAGGGGCTATTTTCGATAATCCCGAATGTCCGATAATTCTAGAAAATAGAGCGGTACCGAATCCGAATGATCCGTCTGCATTTCAGATGAAACATCCAGATGTCAGAGACCAGGGGTTCGTGTTGGATCCGGGTCAGAGATGGACCGGATCCCATCTCTAGAAAAAAAATTATAAATAATGGTCAAAGTCGTTCCAACTCCAGGTAAATTGTTGGGTTTTTGTTATTATAGAGGCAGATTTCATATAAGTCAGAAATTCAGGACAGCAGTTTCTTCTGTCCCTGCATGCAGTGGGGATTTTGATTGCTCAGCAATAAAAGAGACTTTTAAAGACGTGATGTGACCATTTATAATTTGATGGACTCTTGCAAAATCATATCTGGAGGGTGGGTTTGAAAACTATTCTCGTCTATTAAAGGGCAACTATAGTGGTCAAATTCAAATTTTAAAACCTCATACAATAAAAACTATACTTCCCCCCCTTTCCCCCCCGAGGATTGTGTTTCTTTTGTACCAATCCACCACCCTTTTGTTGTAGATATTAGAATTTTTAGTTTTAACAATTTGAGAGGAGGAACTGTCAATCAAAGTGAAAGGCAGTATAGTCACGCACTCCTAGCTGCTGTGAATACCATAGCACGGTTCCTAAAAAGAAGTAGTAAATTACCAATTCCTCTAACATAAACAGTACAGACGCTGCCACCCAGGGTTGTAGAGGAGGAAGGAAGCAGAAGGACACGCGTGTTACAGGCGATCAAGAAGAAAGTTCTTAGATGTCTCTACTAGTCCCAATACAAGTAGGGGCCAATTTCTAAAGCCGCGGTTATCTCTTTTTAGCAATCCCGCGAACTTTAACAATCGGTATCGAAAAAACGATAGGTAATTTACGATCCCAATAGAAACCCTGCGGTAGTTTTACTACTGCATGGATTGTACGATCCAATGTTCATGATTAACGAAGTTTCGTCGTAATAGTGTATACAATCACAGGGGTTTGTAGCGTTCTGATTTTTTAACAAATAATATAGCAGTTGGGGGGGGCCGAGATACCTTACAACATAGCAAAAGTTTTATATTAGGGTGTGGAGAACTACATTAAAGTCTGGCCAAATATCTATTAAAACCATTTCTATTTCGTAGAACGAAATATCGATTAATTGGCTTAAAAGTACTAGGATGATTACTGCTTAAAGTACTATTTGTACTAAATATAATTTAAAGGGAATTTTTTTAACGCTTCAATGAAGCCTTTTAATCTACAGTAAGTATCCCTACTTACCTTTCTCCATGGCACTTCAGACCACGTGACAATAATTTTACCTCGACATCCTCAGGTCCCTTGTTGTTCCTGCTGTCGCCTTTACAGTAATGGACGGCCAATGACTTTCAAACCTGCAAGAGCTGGCTGCTTTACCAGCTGCAAAACACACAAGCAGTAAAGGAGGCAGCATCTGGACTGGCTTTATCAATCAGAATTATTCGGATCTGAAATTGACGAAAAGCCAGATGCTTAGTGACTCTTGAGAACTAAAACTTACGTCCCGTGACTATTGAATACACAGGATATACCTGTTCGTATATCCTTCTCAGTCTCAGTTTCAGTTAGGAGACCTTCCTGTGAGAGAACACAAGATGGGGATGTAATATGTCAAAATGCCCACCAAATCCAGAAGGTTACCGGCACCTCTCCGACCAACATGGACCGTTGTCTCAAAAAGATCCCGACCCACCATGTAAATTAAAAAGCCGATCTTTATTGTTTTAAACATACAGCAAAATAACATACTGAGTAGGTAAGGGACACAACTCTCTAGCCACTGTTCATGGGTGGTGGGAAAAAGCCGTAGAAAGCGTTCTTTCCACCACCCCGAGTTTCCATCACCCACACTTAAAAGTAGCAGTCTTCGGAGGTTTATAGATGAACCTAATGTGGGTGTGGATGGGTACGGACTTCGAATCAGGGATTGGATGAGCATGTAAATGAACCTACAATATTAGTCACTTACGCCGTGGGTTATGGGGAGGTCAATTCTGGACCTTGTCCATATCCATAGAGGAGAAGAGAAGAGAATTAACACCAAGGAATACAGAAACCCGACTCACACCATCTCAGGTTTGAGGACAGATTTAATCACACCGCAATGGTAAGGCCATACCCTATGGTCAGTTTTCAGGAGTGAGCGAAAATTGCTCAATTGAAAACCGGCATTAGGAGGCTTCCCAGAATCTTTGGGTAGGTTGCTTCAAAGGGGTTACTGGGAGAAGAGAGGTGCTTGACGAGGCAATGACAGAGCTAACCATATGACTAGGGAAAGTACTCTCTAGCTGGGACGGAAGAAGAGCATAAGGATAGATACAGGAGGGATAGATTTTACCACCCAATAAGCCCCCAATACAGGAGTATATAGATAAAGATTAAAGGAAATATATGGGCGGTGTTGGAGCAAGACCGCAATTGAAAAAACAGGTTGTTGAAGAGGGTTTCCAGTTTGCCCTAACAGAGCACGCACCCTGGGGGATTGGCTTACCCTTACTATGTTCCCAAGCAAAACACGCGAGCCAGTAATACGTGGTTAAAATTCAAGGGTTAATACAATGTGGCTCGAAAAAATTGTATTATTGAGACATGTAAAGAAGTGTGATACTTGTGAGAGTACTTTAACGCAAGGTATTTAAGTCAGACCAATATATTAAACTGCAAGGTCAGGGACTATGTGGTCTACCGCCGGAAGCATAGTGGATGCAGCTGACAATATGTAGGTTGCCACTACGAGGCAGCTCAAAAATAGAGGAGAGAAACTTGATTAGACATCAAGCACAATAGCAATAAAGAGCCCAGTAGCTAGACCATTATACTGACATGGGTTGTAGAGAAGAAGAGGACAAGGATAACAACCCATATGGGGTACAGCCATCACACAAGTATCCTCACATAAGGGACTACAAGATAAAAACTTTTAAAAATGAGGACAATAGGGATTTTTTGTGAATGGAACGAGGTACCCCAGGACTGTCCCTAAGTCAATTCAAGAGAGACATATCCTGCTTTTTATGATAGCATGGGTGCCTGGATAGAATCTAATAGGTACATCTTACTCAGTGAAGTTGATAATTTTGTTGTCCCAATGAGTTATGATGTAATACCGTTAAACCCTATTAGAAATGGTTCATTTAAATGTATATAGAATGAAATGTTTTGTAATAGACTATTTTTTATACATTTTATAAATATAATGATAAACTACACTTTAATTTTACAATCAACTAAGTGGAAATAACAATTTGAAACCCAAACATGACCCATTAGGGATAAAACACAGTATGAGTACTTTATTCCACTTTCAGCATATTTCTAAATAGGTCTCCTTTCATCTATTCGGTTTATAAGAAGTAGAGATCCAATCAGGGTGTTGAGTTCCCTCTAAGGGGGGGTTACGGTGAGTGGAGTGTTTTTAGGCATAAAACAAGATTATGAGGTATCAATAAAAGTTCTTATCTTTTAAAAGGTGCTAATTTAGGCCCAACCAATTAGGCATGTTACTTTCAAATGTAAATAAGATCTGATTGGTTAGGTCCAAAATTAGCTCCAATTTCAAGCCGATAGAACTTTATATGGATCTCTGGTGTTTTAATTTTGCACGTACATGTACTATGATTGTCAGTACATCAGGACAGGTGCGTACATCGTGGAAGGGTATAGGCAATTATGTATATAGTATGCGTGTTTATGTCCATTTGGGTATTGTTGGGGACTTTGCCAATAATGGGCGTGAGTGGAGCTGGGTGGCGAGGTGATATATACTGGCCCCCTTCCAGTGCATGGCTAAGGGCATGTATTGGCCTCCCATGCAAGCACAGGAACTGTCACCCAGTCCACGCTGGACAGGAGGGGGTTACACTCTCGCACGAGTGCTTGGAGGGGGTTGTGTCTCCTTTACCTGACTCAGAACTGTTATAAGGCGGGGGAGGGTTAGGGTAGCGTCTCTCACTATGACTAACGCGTCAGGACGCCTGCTTGGATTTTAATGATTTTGCGTATGTTAAAACGATAAAGATGGACTTTCAATTATCATGGGTGGTCGGGATCTTTTGAATGACACGTCCAGGTGGTCGGAGAGGGCCGGAAACTTCTGGTATTGGTGAGCAGTTTGATCGGATCAGTGAAGGGTTGGGGATTACCGCACGGACCACTAATGAGAACAGTAAGTTCCCACAAAACAGTTATGAACGGATTTATTGTATACGCTGTTACCGAATATAGCGTGGGTTAAGGGCTGATGCACCCCTGAATCCACTGGAGAAACAGCTAAGTAGGTTTTCTCCTCCCGTTCTGTAATGGTGGAGGAGTAGTACGAAGAAAATTACTGTTTATAACAGTTTGATGGATTAAAAACAAACATAGAACAGTTATGAAAATGATAGGAAAAGGTGGATTTGTTGCTGGCCAGTCCATTTATTGTTATATTGTATAATATTGTCACCATGTACAAACCCTGCAGGGTCGGACTATTGGGTCCCACACGGGGAAATAAAAGAAAAGGGTCCCACTCTGGGTTGCCAGCTCTCTGATTGATTGGGACCAGTTGGTACACATACTGAATAAGCAGCCACTGCACTTGTAAAAATTGTAATATTTCAGGAATTACAACATTCCAGTATTTCCCGGGGTTACATCTTTGGCCGGACGTCCTTGACATTTTGTTACAATAATGGATAGAATTATATATATATGTATATTTGGCATTACTCGCTAATGGTAGTGAGCAAGGGACTATTTATAAATGTGGGTATTGCAATTATTTGGTATTGTGATTATCGGTAATGTACGACAGTCTCTCATTACAGATAATTACATATTAAGCAAACCATGTCTTGTACTACAGAAATGCGTAGACTAAATTTATATACACTCAATGGTAGGCTATGGGGAGAGTAACGATCCTTTAGATACGGTTTCTATGATCTTGGTTATATAATGAATACTAGGATTAAAATGATTTAGGCGGACTTGAACGTGCCTAAATGCTCACTATAGCCTCGTGTCCCAACCTCAATGAAACCAATGGTTTCAATTAGAAAGTAAAAGTCACATGCAAACTGAATAAAAGATAGTTAATGGAACTAGTGTATCCTTTCTAAACGATTGTGAACAGGAGGTTTAGGAAGCTTCATCTTAGACTCCTTTTACAATGTTGTATTATGGTGCCCTTTACGCAGAACGCGAAGCAGTCTAGGAATGTCAGGAGCACCTGCTGGAGGTCGCGTGTCACCGAAACTGGTCAAGTTTCAGAAAGAACCAGTTCACCAACAGTGTGTTGAACGGATAAGAGGAAGGATAGTTCTAACTAGGCAATCTGTAGACCTAATCCTTTCACTTGATTAGCCAGGGGTACGACTATTACCTCCTTTTAAGATAGACACATATGTTAACGATTAGAGATGCCAACTTCGAAAAAAATCCGGTCCGCGCGAGGATCCGCGAATTTTTGAAAAAATCCGTAATTCGAAATCCCGAGCGGCCGTTACTATTTTAAAAAAAAAAATGAAGTTTGCAAAATCCGATTAAAAGTGGTCTAAAAGCCTTGCTAATGTACACTGATCACTCAGGGACCTGGTAATGTCCTAGAAAACGTTATCAAGCCTAAATACCTTAAAAATTACAGTCCGCTAGCGAAGAACGGAATTTCAAAATACGAGGGATTTCCGTAAAACAGGATTCCGTAAAACGAGGACCTCCGTAACCCGCGTCTCCGAAAACGATCCCGTTAAACGTGATAGTTGCTCCATTGTAATTTGGGTCAGTGGCTGCCCATGAGAAAATTAATCCCCCAAAATTCGAATTTAACAGAATCTTCAGTTTTGACGAAATTCTCGTATTACAAGAATCTCGTAATTACGAATCCGTGTCGTAATTACGAGGCTCTTCGGGTTTTTCCTGTGGTCCCGGAAGGATCGCAATAAAATACCATAAAAAATACCAATAAAATAGAGTCCATAAATTTCCAGTGTATCACTACCTCTAGCACGCCTCATTATAAATCCTTTAACACATGTGTTGGATTGCATGAGATGTATTGCAACAAACCCATAATGAATAAAGATTCACCAGTCAGATTCTTTAAGTACAAGTATCAGAACAAAAGATTGTTTGTGATCTTTTGTTTTAAAAAGAATAAGTCCAGTTCATAGACATTAGATTAAATGAATAGTTCATTGGTTCAAAAATAAAGTGAATCAGTGCGTTCTGGTGAAATAGATATTCCACCAATAGTCAAATTCCATAGGTTAAACAACTAAATAATCTATATATCCAATTTCTATATCCTGGGATACTACAAAAAAGATATAAGTAGATATGTAAATATAAAATCTAGTGGAAATAAATATATGTCTTTTCATAATGGAGTCTCCAAATGTCAAAAAATATTTATGTTAGGATTTATGTGTGAAGGTTTCATTCATCCAGGTCATGGTATATCTGTTGATTCAATTAGATCAACCTGGACTTGAAATGTAGTTCTTGAAGACGTTTCGCTAGTCATCCGACTGGCTTTCTCAATTCAGAATGACTTGTACAAGAATCTTTGGCAATTATGTTACCCTGGAAAATCCCAATTAGCATATCACAGCCAGGTGTTAGGGGTGTGATTAGATAGTGGCTTAGAGGTGTTATAGGAACGCCCAGAGTAAGGTGTTAAAAACAGCATGTACATGGCAGACAGTTGGTGTCGACACCCCCCCAAGCATATTTCTAATCATTTTGGGGAGAAAACCCTCAAACTTGTACGGCAATATGAAAAGACAGCAAGGAAATTACGAACTACAGAAACCACCTGATTTAACCTCCGAGCAGACAACAAAGGTAGTACCATGCAGTATACGTGGATTCCACGGTTAACATAGAGCCAAACAGATACTGCAAAAGGCTCAAACACAGCTCCTAAATGAACGGGTACGACAGACACATTTTACAGTCGATGCTTAATGCACAACATTAGTCAACTGAACAGAACCTGGCCTCACAGATACTGGGAAAAGAGGTGATGGAGTTCACCAAACAAGCACAGCTTTCTCAGCACTGTAAGGGCAAACAAAGGCAACAGAACAAGTTCGCTATTCTGTCATCCCGAACAGCCCCAAAGGAAGAAAACACCCTTGGATACAAAAGGAGGGAAGTGTCACTTCATCCAACAAGGAGGAATGGGTGAGAAACTGTCTACACGGACCCTGACCCAGCCAGAAATGGAAATCCTTGGTAAGGGCTTGAATTTTGCCATCACCCCTAAAGCCATCCCTGTGGGGATATTATAGCAGCCACAGAAGCCTCTATCCACCAGTAATAAGGTATTACAGAGTGAGGCAGAACAACTTCGCCTAAGGTATCTGCAGCCTTAGCCAGTGCTAAAACTCCTTCATCTAACCTTACTACACAGGAAAGAAGAGCCTTAACATCCCTCAAGAAAGATTCCAGTATCACCATTCACCGGCAATAAAGGAAGATGCACAGTGGTACTCAACACCTCAGACTACCATGATAAGGTGACCATGCTCCTGGCCGATAACCACACATATGAGGCTTTAACAAGGGATCCCACCAGCCGTTACAAGAAGAGTCATAGACTTACTAAAACAGCTTTAAAAGGATATAAAGCCATTGACCGAGCAATGTATCATGCCTCTACATGGTGAGGACATCCATGCATATATGGACTCCAAAGATACATAAGGAAGGGGCCCCACTAAGACTATAGTCAGCAGCATCAACTCTGTAACCTACAAGGTGGCAAAATATCTAGCTAACATCTTAGGACCATTGGTGGGAAGTTCTACATCACATCCAGAACTCTCAGGATTTCACCAACAAGATTGAAGATATAGTACTCGGTGTAGAAAACTATGGTGTCCTATGATGTGACATCTCTCTTCACTTGTATACCCACCAAGGAGGCTGGTGACATGGTGAGAAAACGGCTGGGCCAAGACAGCACTTACCAGCAGAACTGATCTCAACCCAGAACAGGTGTGTTCCTTGTTGGACTTGTGCTGAATACCACCTATTTCAAATACAGGGATGTTCTATAAGCAAAAACCTGGAGTGTTATGGGATCTCCAGCTTCACCTATTGTGGCCAACCTTTACATGGAGGAGGTAGAGAAACACAGGCGCTTAATACCTTTAAGGGCATAGCACCCAGACCACTGGTTCAGATATGTTGATGACACCTGGGTTAAATCCACCAGAAGGAAGTACAAGCTTCACAGAACACATTAATGCGGTGGACCAAAACATTAAATTCACAAGAAGGGAAGAGGTACAAAACAACAAACTGGCTTTCTTGGACTGCTTGGTAGAAGTTAAGGAAAATGGAAACTGGAAGTAGAGGTTTACAGAAAACCAACACACACAGATCAGTATTTGATGTTTGACTCCCACCACCCCTTAGATCACAAGCTGGGTGTCATCAGAACCCTGCAACACAGAGCCGAGAACATCCCACTAGCACAGAGGCGAAGGCTAAAGAAATGAAACATCTCAGAGGAGCCCTAAAACTTGTGGATATCCAGACTGGGCCTTTGTCAAAGAAAGTAGAAGGAAAGAAAAGAACACGAATAACAACAGTGAAGGGGAAAAGCAAGACAGGAGGAAGAACATGGTCATCCCATATGTAGCAGGGGTCTCCGAGAAATTAAGAAGAATTTTCAAAAAACATCGTATCCCTGTCTGCTTTAAACCGAACAACACACTGAGGCAGCAATTGTACATCCGAAAGACCCAAACCTATAACACAAGAAAAGCGACAACATATATGCAGTGCAGTGCAGTGAAGAATGCTCTGATTGTATGTGGGGGAGACCAAACAGCAACTGCATCAACGTAGGCCCAGCACAGAAGAGCCAATTCCTGGGTCAGGACTCAGCCGTGTATCTGCATCTTAAGGATAAAGGACATACCTTTGAAAATTGTAATGTTAACATACTGGCGAAGAAAAGTGACTGGTTCAAGAGAGGTGTTAGGAGGCCATTTAGTGAAAATAAAGAAACCAAGTAAAGAGGTGGGGGGGGGTCGACACCAACTGTCTGCCATGTACAATGCTGTTTTAACACCTTACTCTGGGCGTTCCTATAACACCTCTTAGCCACTATAATCACCACCCTTAACACCTGGCTGTGGATGATAATTGGGATTTTCAGGGTACATAATTGCCACAGATTCTTGTACAAGTCATTCTGAATTGAGAAAGCCAGTCGGATGACTAGCGAAACGTCTTCAAGAACACATTTCAAGTCCAGTTGATCTAATTGAATACAACAGATATATTATGTTAGGATGTTCCCTTGCAACCCACAACCGCCATCTCTCAAATCCTCACCTCTGGTGTTTTTATACACGGGATGTGGAGGAAGTCTTGTACACAAGCTGACTTTCTCCATTACAAGTTTGGTAGCTCCGACCCGAGTTAGGGGGGCGGAGCGTCTGACCTGAGTGCGCTCCGCGAGGATGCTGGAGTTGTAGTGCGGCGTCTTAGCTCCGCCTCCCCCTGTGCTCTGGTGGGTCCGGCGCGTGACGTCATTACGCCGCCGGACGCGCTCGCGTATTGGCCGCGATGGTTCGTGAGAGCCGGAGGATGACGCGAGCGGGTGAGTCAGTGAGCACGACGGGTAGCAGGCGCCATTTTGTAGAATTGCTAACAGGAGGAGAATCTCCCCACCCTCCCTCCCTATTATTTTGAGAAGTTATGTTTTATGGTTTTTGGAAGAATAAAAACATTTTTGTTGGAGTCACAGCAGCGGGGCATCCTTGCAGAGTTTATGTTGAGCCGTTACATGCCCTTGGGGATCAGAGGCTTGGCATTTAGCAATGGCTACGGCTAGTTGGGGTTTTTACATCTAATTAATATGCAGGGATGCAATTATAATTTGGCTAATTAATTGATCACATGATTGTTACAATGTGTCAATAAAGCTGTCGCCATTTAATTCACCCAAAAGGATTGTGTGTCTGCCTGTTCATTTCCATACAAAATTAATTTATAAGGGGTTTAAGTTTGTTTTAGGCAACCGAGGTATCAGCAGCAGGTCTAGGCTACAATGTCTCAACACCGCACTTTAGGTAGCAAAACCAAAATACTTAGAAATAATAACAAATCAAACCCACGCCGCCTGTTCTGTATCTTTAACTCCCTTCTCTGTCCCCCACCCACTGATTCTTCTCTCTCCACACTCTCCCCAAGACTTTTCTGATTTACTCCATAAAATAAAATACAGTCCATCCCTAAGCAGATTCCTAACCTAACCATAGCTCTGATTCTTTTACCTACACCTCCTTCTGCTGCTCTTGAATCTTTATATAATGTATATGTGATTTATTAATATTCAGATGCCTGTATATGTATATAAATGTATATGTGTTTTATATATATTTCAGATGCCTGTATATGTATATAAATGTATATGTGTTTTTATATATCAGATGCCTGTATATGTTATAAATGTATATGTGTTTTTATTATATATTCAGATGCCTGTATATGTATATAAATGTATATGTGGTTTTATTATATATTCAGATGGCTGTATATGTATTAAAGTATGATTGTTTTTATTATATATTCAGATGCCTGTATATGTATAAAATATAATAGTTTTTATTAATATTTTTATTATATATTCAGACGCCTTATTAATTGAGAGACAAGTTATCTTTCCTGGTTCCTTGTTTTATTCATACTTGGAAATATAAGATGTGTTTATAATAATACAGATTCAGGGTTCAACCAAACTGGTGGATAATGCACACAAGGAATGGCCATGTTTATTCTCTTTTCTAGTAATATTTTTGTCAAAGCATAAAAATGTTAAACCATAAAAATGAAGGTTCCATTTTGCATTGTTCACTATGGCCAAAGCCACATAAGGAAAAGAAAAATAATCAAAAAAAGGATTATCGTATAACTACATAGAAATAACAGTAAAAGTCACATGACCTTTTTCCCAAAATCAATTGTTGCTAATAAATATTCATGAGCAATATTTGTTGCCTAGGTTACGGATTACCCAAAACACATTACTTTCTTTACTGGTTTTTGTAGAGGAAGGACATTTTTTGGCATTTGGTGATATTTTGTGATTTTTTGTGATATTTTTTGAGATTTTGGTGATTTTTTCGAGAAAGAGTTTACAATGAAACGAAAAAAGCGAGGAAAGCGCAGAGAGCAGAGAGTCAGAGAAGTTAAGAAAACAAAATGGAGCCATTGTGAGAAACATGGCATTAAACGGAAATTGAGATTAGAAGTGAAGAGAAGAGTGCGCAATGAAACGGAAACGTGAGAAAGCGCAGAGAGCGAAGATGTTAAAAATCTAAATGGCCATTGTGGAGAAACATGGTTATTAAACGGAAATTAGAAAGTGAAGAGGAAGAGATGTTAAAGAGAGTAAAATGGCGAGATTAGAGGACAGAGGTTAATAATGATACAGGTAGAGAGGAAGGGGGGTCTATTATAGAGCTACATACAATAGGGCGGACACTGTTCTCATTAATAGACATGTATTGTATATGAACAATTCTGCTTTAATTACTGGTACATGAATCAGTTATCAGGGCCAAAGCAAGGTCTGTGGGAAACCCTGGGTAAATCACTGTGTGGGGCCCCTTTCTAACTTCCACCATTTCAAACCTTGGGTGGGGGGGCCCCTTGTAAGTTTAGGGCCCTGTGGTATTGCTGCCTGTGTGTCTCCCTGACAGTATATTAAAGACAGATGCTGATAAACCGACCATACTGTGACAGTTATTTCCAAACCAGGGCAGTACTGTGCTTCAGCCAGAGCACATTCCCAGGTTTTATACTTACGATAAGTGAGTGAGGGGAGGGAGACGTGACAGACAGCGAGGGGAAAATGAAGGTAAAAAACCTGGAGGATTATTAAGGAAGGAGGTTGCTCTGCTGGCTATAGCTCCTTAAAGGGCATGTTCACCCCCAAAACTATAATCCCCCTTACTGGCCCACTGTATGTAGTGAAGTATAAATCCTTACCTTACATCCCAGCTCCAAATGGTTTCCCTCTAATCCCCCCCCCCAAAAAAAGTGGCCACCAGGAGGATAGCAGAGTCCATATAGGACTCTGCCTCCTGTCTCCCCTCCGGGAGAAGTTCGGCATGCGCACTGCAGGCCTCCCCCCTCCCTCTCCCTCCCGTTTTGCAAGCCCTCTCCCTCCCGTTTTGCAAGCCCTCTCCCTATTGTAAAAACCTTTTAGTATGTGATAGGCAATGCTTCCCCAGCCCCAACCACTATAATATTAATGCCAGAAAGTCCCCCGATACTTACCTTCCTCTCTCTTCGCCATTCTGAACTGCCGGCAGCCGCGTCCGTGATTGGCTGCCTTACAGCCAATCACAGACGCGGCTGCCGGTCCCATCCCCTGCTTGCAGTTCCATGTAAGCAGTAGAGATGTCCGAACTTCGAAAATCCGGTCCACGCGAGGATCCGGATTTTCGAAAAAATCCGTAAATTCTGAAAATCCGCGAGCGGACCCGTTTAAAACGTATTAAAATGAAAGTTCGGCAAAATCCGCATTAAAGGTCTAAATAGCCTTGGTAATGTACACTTAATCACAGGGACCTGGGTAATGTCCTTAGAAACAGTATCAATGCCTACAATACCTAAAAATTACAGTCCGCTAGCGAGAACGTATTATTTTCGAAAATACGAGGATTTCCGTAAAAACGACGAGGACCTCCATAAACCCGCGGATCTCCGAAAAACGAGGATTCCCGTAAAAACGTGGTAATCATGTTAGCTGCCATTGGCTAATTTGGGTCATGTGGCTTGCTACGTCTTGAAAATAATTCCCAAAATTCGAATTTACAAGAATTTCTCGTTTTTAGAAAATTCTCGTAATTACGAGAATCCGCGTAATACGAGGATCTTCGGTTTTTCGGGTCCCGGAGATACTCGTATTTTCGAAAATTTTCGATAAAAAAAAAATCCCGGTTCGGAAGTTGGAAGGCGGAAAATCCGGAAAAATCCGCCGTTCGCGGACGGGATAAATCCGCGGCGGATCCGCGGAGTCCGCGACCGGCCATCTCTAGTAAGCAGAGGGCCAGGAGTGTGCGGCGAAGGAAAGAGGTAAGGTAAGTAATGATCGGGGGAATTTCTGGCAATAATATTATAGCGTTTGGGGCTGGGGAAGCATGCCTATCACATACTAAAAGATGTATAAAGGGTGGACATGCCCTTTAAAGCACATTGCGGCTGATGCAAACATTTTGCACCTTTTGTTGAATTAGTCACGTAGATCATGAATACTATAACATGGGTAAATATTTCTAAAAATAATGTAGGATCCATTTAGAACAGTTCAAGTGTCCATCACACTGTAGCAGATCTTCCCTGCACTTTCCAATATTGGTAACACTTCTCTTGGAAGTAACAGGCAGAGAATGCTGTCATTCACTCTTGGTCTATTCTCAGGTGTATGAACAGTTATTAATGTATTTTATATAAAACCAGTAACCCCCCGATTCTCTAAAGAACCCCTCTCCGCAGTGTATCTCCCCCTAACCCACTCCCCACCGCAGTGCAGCATCTGTCAAACTGTGGGTTAACATAAATATAATGTAAATATTATAACTCCTATTTGCATCCTGAATGTAAGGTGCTAACCCACCCCAATTGTTTTATTATCTCTTTCTTAAAGCGGCAATTACAAGACTTTTAACTATTGCTTTAACGATCACTAAAGCGATCATTAATTTACGATTGTTTACCAATCGTTAAAACGACCGCAAATCTTTGATAACAATCGTAAATCTATGACCCCGATCATAGATTTACGATCCCCAAAGATTACCTGCGGTAGTTTAGCATTCTACGACCAAACATTCTGTGTAAATTACGATTGTGGCCGTATGTTTACTCCCACCATTGTAATCACTTTCATGCGTAGGGTGAACATGCCTTTAGTTCTTCTCTATGGCGATGAGTGACTATTAATGTTATATCTCTCTATTTACAGATATTGTGAGCGATTATAATAATTTGGAAGGATTGCAGAAATCCCAGGCCAAGGTAAATCTATAATGTAATTTTCAGTATCATGATCCCCTCACAGACCCATCTATGTGTCTTTTCTCATACATGGGGGCTGGGTACACACGATACAATTTTGCATTTTTGCGGCCGACCGTTCACCAATTGCGAAATTAGCCATGATCTCCTGTGATTAATGGCAGTGTCCAATCGCCTGTTCATCCAACCTGGTCTTGCCCACCTACAAACACAGCATTTTTTCAGGGCGACCGGCCAATATCAATATTTTTCAGACCCTGCAGAACCATCTTCTTTATTGGGTCTGATTAACGTTAATAATCAGTATTGTATTCAGTTTTTGAAAGAATTAAGGGGGTTATATCTAAAGTAACTAACTTTAACTAACATTACCTTGTTTGTAAACGTACGATCATACAATTATGATCGCGGTTATACAATTAAGTAATTGTACAATCGCCCATATAATACCATTTCAATAGTCTACTATTGCATAGTATTGAACAAACATTCCTAAATGTTACCCTGTGGCTGTTTATTTACAGAGGCAATCGGTCTTTTACGAGAACAGGCAGTATCGGAAGTTATTAAATATGGTCCAAACTGACAGATTTCCCATGTTACATTTATGGATCTTTTCATTGTTACTTTTCCATGACAGGTCAGTGATGATCCATTCAGTGAAGGCCGTGCAGGAACATCTGGCACTGAATGCAATACAAACCCTGGCATTGTACCTACAGAACACAGCCCCCTCTACCACGGACAGCTTCAATATCGGCGTGTTTAGACAGGGGGCGTTTGGAAAGGAAGTGATGATTGTAATCTAAACTCTGCTTATTATTATATTTAAAGGAATAAGTATCAGTATGAGGGTATTGGGATATTAAACAGAACTAATATAATAGACCACCACATACCTGAACTAACAGTTAATAATAATTTCCTTGGACATTATAATAAAATATTGTATTGGTTGTTAAAATATTGTCTATCATGTGACCACAGGTTCTGTTGGCAAAAGTAAAGGCAACATCTGAACTTGTGGCTTTAAAAGTGATAGAGAAAACGAATAATAAGGCACGGGAAGCTCAAGCTATGACAGAGAAGAGAATTCTCTCCATCGCATGGGAGTGTCCATTTCTAACCCATGGATTTGCTGCTTTTCAAAATGAGGTAAAATATTAAATCAAATCATATCAACCATGTTAAACAAGTAAGTTCATGTTAAAATGTTCAATACCTTCTCTAAAGCTACCCATAAACGAGAAGATATTTTTCAGATTGGAAGAACAGGTTAAAGTTCCCCACTTTGTGCCGCTGATTTTTTCACTGACTTCCCCTTAAAATCCGTGGAAGATGGGGATTTAAAGATGGGGTCAGCGAAAGATTTGCAACCTTGTCCGATCTTTGTTTCTATGATAAACTGCTCAACATTGACGATAGTTTGAGTGATTCAATAGAATTTGCTGAATCACTGAAAAAATCCATCCCAGCTTAAGGCAGCATTGCAGTTTACCATATAAACGCCTCTCCCATGATAAGAACAGGCTAATTACATGTAATAAGGTTATATAGCTGCCATCAATCAGACCACATTAAAAGGATTTGGAATGTAACAACATTGTTTAGAATAAAGAAGAAAGAAATGAAAGATTAAGATATTCCTAGTCAAGGGAACCAGTGAAATGTCTGACATCAGTGAGCATCCCCATTAATATTCATAATATTATTTCAATGAAATGGTAGTCGTAATTTCTATTCAGTTGCTTTTTATATTTACATATCATTTCTTTAATACTAATGCTATAAAGTCAGTACATTGTGAGAAGTAACGTTAAAACAACCTTGGTGCATTACTTATTGATGTTCTTTCTTAGAACCATCTATTTTATGTGATTGAATATTTGAGTGGAGGAGACCTGTTCGACCTACTCATCTACAAAGCTGAATTTACCATTGCTGAAGCAACGTGAGTATTGTAGTAGAGCTGGAATAGAAAATACTCCAGGTGTAGAATGTGTCATGATTAATAAAGATAGTGACAGGTCAATTACTATTTTACTGGCTGAAAGATTCCTATCGATATATCGTACATTTCTATGAACTCATCATTAAGAAAGAAAATTATTAATAAAAATTTACAATATATTTATATCTAGGGATTCCATGAGATATGAAAATTGCATTAAGGGTTCTGCAAGGTTATTAATATTAAATGTAGACTGTCATTTCTATAATATAATCTCAATATCTCTGTTTATTCCCTACAGATTTTATGCAGCTGAGATAGTAGCTGGAATTCAGTTCCTACACAAAAAAGGGATAATCCACAGGTAAGAAATGCCCATTAACAGGAAGACGCTACCTTACATTACACGTCATATTATCATATTTATAGAGCTGGTTCTATACTATATACAATGTCTATTTTCTATATACAGAGACCTTAAACTTGAAAATATCCTGCTTGATAATGAAGGACATGCTAAAATAGCAGACTTTGGCTTGTGTGAGGAAGACATGTTCAGAAAGAAAAAGGTCAACAAACACTGTGGAACATTGGATTATATGGCTCCGGAGGTAAGAATTTATTACACATCAAAGGCTTTACATTATAACTGGGAGTATTTTACCCATTTAAATAAAAAGTTTAATTGAAGTGATTTTAAATACGTTACTATACAGCTAGCAAACCCATTGGTATCAGTATCAGTTATAAATGAGAGTTTGCTGAATACAGAATTGCTTTTATATATAAAGATTCCTTTTCTCCAGATATTGCTTCAACTGGATTATGCATTTGAAGTTGACTGGTGGTCATTTGGGGTGATACTCTATACGATGCTTGCTGGATACACACCCTTCTATTCAGATAATGATGATAGCGACAATGATGAAGATGATGATGATGAAGAAAATGACAATAGAGAGAAAAAAATAGATTCCATCTTGTTTGCACCTGTTCTGTTCCCAAAACACTTTACAGAAGACACAAAAGACATTCTTGGCAAGGTAAAATAGAAGTGATGTATCCGTCACACAAGAGACACAATGATATGATGGCCCTCCTATATCTAAAGGTTCTTACACACGCTCAATGTGCATCCGAGCCACGACCCCGACGGCTACACGTGATGAACATCCGTTTCGGCCGAGAATCATCCATGTGTATGTGTTCGGTCAGGGGCCGTTTGTTAATATGCTGGGCAGATCAACAAACAACCCCCGACCGGAAGCATACACACTAAACGGCCGTTAATCACATGTAGCCATCAGTGTCGGGGGTCTTGGCTCGGGACGCACATTGTGGGTGTGTACGAGCCTTAAGTCCCAGTCCCATAAAACCTATTTAAATGGTGTTTACATTACTACAAGGGGAAAAAGGAAAAAGGGGTGCCATTGAATAAGACGGTGGAAAGAAAAAATTCCTTCTTGAAAATACCCCTTGATCAACTCCAATGTTATGTACAATCAGTAACAAACCCCATTCTTATTTTAAAAACTCATCCAGCTTTGTTTAATATCTAATAACCCTGCCATCACTATGTCCAATGGAAGACAGTCCATATTTTCACTGTTCACCCAGTGAAAAGTCCTTCCATACTAAAAAAGTCCTTCCAAACTTAAAGAGAAAAAACTTTTTAAAATCCTAATGTGAAAGCTTTTCTCCCCAGAACCCCTATCATTGAAAGATTCTTCTATAGTAAGTGGCATGTAGACTATTAAGTAATAGATCCTGTAACAAAGGAGGCTTCCATGTTGCCAGTACAACTCATAGCCCATGTTGGCTTCAAAGAGCCACGTCCCCTGACCCTAGCGTAAAAAGTTCTCTAATGTACCTGTGCTCATTGCTGAGTTGCTGATGGTGCACCATGTAAATGCTGCATTTTTAGGAATACACAGCCCAAGAAGTCACAAGTTTCCATTATATTTTTAGAAAAATATATGCATATCTACATATACAAACCATATATATAGCAGCTTTAAGGAAGCCCGTGTGTCTCTTACATGTTCTATTAGTAAAAAAAATACACCAGAGACTTTATTGTGTGGCCCATTAATGTATTTATAAATTTATACCAGTATCATAAATGTCCAGTTTGTTTTGTGGGATAATGAAACTTTTTACCTGGTGTAACAGGAAAATCACAGTCAAATTCACTGTTTTATTTTGGTAATTTTATTGACTAAATACAATTAACATTCAAGCATTAATTTCTTTTTCCATTGCAATAAGTCCACATTATCAGCAATACCAACATTTCCTGGCTAACAGCTGATCCAGAGAAGGCGAAAAACCCAGTAAAGAGGAGAGAAAAATTCCTTCCTGACTCAAATGGCATCGGAAATTCCTGGATCAACTCCACTTATTTATCATAACAGTAACATCACATTACAAGTTACATTGTTGGCCTTAATTTCATGGGATGTGACAATATTTTCCTCGTCTTGACTGTCACATTAGTTGAAGTTCGTAGTTGGTAGTCAGATTCCATCATCAGTCAAATGGGGAAATCTACTGAGACACAATGCTTCTTTTTTGTTGGTACCGATAACTGATCTCTCAGTTGGTGTCTCACTTCTCACACAAGGTTTAATCCTTCAGTTTATCATCTATAGTGTTGTAGAAAAAAACATCAGATAAAAGATTAGATTAATGAGCATGGAGTACATGAGTAAATAATGTTAGAATGTCATATCAAATATAAATCCAATATCCTACAGGCAACAAAGAGATGATACCTTAGGGGCACACGGGGGTCAATTGTGACCTGATATTATGTTCCAGGCAGACCACTGATCAATAAACAGATTGGTACTTTGTCAGATGAGAATAAAAGCAGCTGACAATATTTTAATGCAAAGGATCAAGTGGCCTGTTGAAGACCATGTAATATACTTACATTTACTTGTGTCCAGTTGACCTACACAGGTATACCGAATGGGATCCATGTTGTAATAATCATTGTTCTAATTATCTGTCTCCACTGATTTACATCCAACAGGGACTTGTGAAGGAGAAGTTCTCAAGTGAATTTCCTCTGTCAGGTTCATATAAAAAGCTGTATGAGCTATCCTGGTGTTATGTTCATTTTTTCTTCTCTGTCTGCTGATAAAATGCTAAATTAATACATTTCACTGTCACAGTAAGAACCATGTGTAGATTATTTAATACAAAACACACATTTTTCATAGTAATGTTTAAAGAATGTTTTCCTTTTGCATTGCAGCACTACATGTATATTGAAAATAATTTGTACATATATCCACAAAATAACTCTACATGTATGTCTGACCTTGTGATTAAGATTCTACCACCGATTCATAAGCAATATTTACGTGATTTTATGTCACCTTAACCTAATTATTATTGTCTTAGAGTAGACTTCTGTCCAGTCATATCTAGTAACTCTTTGTAAACTCACCAAACAAGGCTTGTAGGGCGGCTCCAGTTCCCTTTTCTTCAGCTTTTTCCAATCTAGTACTTGAAGAATGAATGGCCTCGTATTTTCTTTTTTTTGTCAACCTGCAGGCGGAATCCCTGAGAAGAACTAGAAATAGAAACAGAAATTGAATAGTTCTCTACTAGTATCTATGTTTTATGTCATTTTCTTATCATCATTCTTCATCATTGTCGCTATCATCATTATCTGAATAGAAGGGTGTGTATCCAGCCAGCATCGTATAGAGTATCACCCCAATGACACCCAGTCAACTTCAAATGCATAATCCAGTTGAAGCAATCTGGAGAAAAGGAATCTTTATATATAAAAGCAATTCTGTATTCAGCAAACTCTCATTTATAACTGTACTGATACCAATGGGTTTGTAGCTGTATAGTAACGTATTTAAAATCATCAATAAACTTTTATTTAAATGGGTAAAATACTCCCAGTTATAATGTAAAGCCTTTGATGTGTATAAAATTCTATCCGGAGCCAATATCCATGTTCCACAGTGTTTGTTGACCTTTTTCTTTCTGAACATGTCTTCCTCACACAAGCCAAAGTCTGCTATTTTAGCATGTCCTCATTATCAAGCAGGATATTTTCAAGTTTAAGGTCTCTGTATATGAAAATAGACATTGTATATAGTATAGAACCAGCTCTATAAATATGATATATGACGTGTAATGTAAGGTAGCGTCTTCCTGTTAATGGCATTTCTTACCTGTGGATTATCCCTTTTTGTGTAGGAACTGAATTCCAGCTACTATCTCAGCTGCATAAAATCTGTAGGGAATAAACAGAGATATTGAGATTTATAGAAAATGACAGTCTACATTTATATTAATAACCTTGCAGAACCCTTAATGCAATTTTCATATCTCATGGAATCCCTAGATATAAATATATTGTAAATTATTAATAATTTTCTTTCTTAATGATCAGTTCATAGAAATGTACGATATATCGATAGGAATTTTCAGCCAGTAAAATAGTAATGACCTGTCACTATCTTTATTAATCATGACACATTCACACCTGGAGTATTTTCTATTCCAGCTCTACTACAATACTCACGTTGCTTCAGCAATGGTAAATTCTGCTTTGTAGATGAGTAGGTCGAACAGGTCTCTCCACTCAAATATTCAATCACATAAAATAGATGGTTCTAAAAGAATAAGTAATGCACCAAGGTTGTTTAACGTTACTTCTCACAATGTACTGACTTTATAGCATTAGTATTAAAGAATGATATGTAAATATAAAAAGCAACTGAATAGAAATTACGACACCATTTCATTGAAATAATATATGAATATTATGGGGATGCTCACTGATGTCAGACATTTCACTGGTTCCCTTGACTAGGTATCTTATCTTTCATTTCTTTCTTCTTTATTCTAAACAATGTTGTTACATTCCAAATCCTTTTAATGTGGTCTGATTGATGGCAGCTATATAACCTTATTACATGTAATTAGCCTGTTCTTATCATGGGGAGGCGTTTATATGGTAAACTGCAATGCTGCCTTAAGCTGGGATGGTTTTTTCAGTGATTCAGCAAATTCTATTGAATCACTCAAACTATCGTCAATGTTGAGCAGTTTATCATAGAAACAAGATCGGACAGGTTGCAAATCTTTCGCTGACCCCATCTTTAAATCCCCATCTTCCACGGTTTAAGGGGAAGTCAGTGAAAAAATCAGCGGCACAAGTGGGGAACTTTAACCTGTTTCCAATCTGAAAAATATCTTCTCGTTTATGGGTAGTTTAGAGAAGGTATGAACATTTTAACATGAACTTTTTTAACATGGTTGATATGATTTGTTTAATATTTTACCTCATTTTGAAAAGCAGCAAATCCATGGGTTAGAAATGGACATCCCATGCGATGGAGAGAATTCTCTTCTCTGTCATAGCTTGAGCTTCCGTGCCTATTATTCGTTTTCTCTATCACTTTTAAAGCGAGAGAAAAAAATAGATTCCATCTTGTTTGCACCTGTTCTGTTCCCACAACACTTTACAGAAGACACAAAAGACATTCTTGGCAAGGTAAAATAAAAGTGATGTATCCGTCACACAAGAGACACAATGATATGATGGCCCTCCTATATCTAAAGGTTCTTACACACGCTCAATGTGCATCTGAGCCACGACCCCAACGGCTACACGTGATGAACATCCGTTTCGGCCGAGAATCATCCATGTGTATGTGTTCGGTCAGGGGCTGTTTGTTAATATGCTGGGCAGATCAACAAACAACCCCCAACCGGAAGCATACACACTAAACAGCCGCTCATCACATGTAGCCATCAGTGTCGGGGGTCTTGGCTCGGGACGCACATTGTGGGTGTGTACGAGCCTTAAGTCCCAGTCCCATAAAACCTATTTAAATGGTGTTTACATTACTAGTAGAGAACTTATCAATTTCTGTTTCTATTTCTAGTTCCTTCTCAGGGATCCCGCCTGCAGGTTGACAAAAAAAAAGAAAATACGAGGCCATTCATTCTTCAAGTACATAGATTGGAAAAAGCTGAAGAAAAGGGAACTGGAGCCGCCCTACAAAGCCTTGTTTGGTGAGTTTACAATAGAGTTACTAGATATGACTGGACAGAAGTCTATCTCTAAGACAATAATAATTAGGTTAAGGTGACATAAAATCACGTAAATATTGCTTATGAATCGGGTAAGACTCTTAATCACAAGGTCAGACATACATGTAGAGTTATTTTTGTGGTATCCTAATGTACAAATTATTTTCAATATACATGTATGTCTGCAATGCAAAAGGAAAACATTCTTTAAACATTACTATGGAAAATGTGTGTTTTGTATTAAATAATCTACACATGGTTCTTACTGTGACAGTGAAATGTATTAATTTAGCATTTTATCAGCAGACAGAAGAAAAAATGAACATAAAACACCAGGATAGCTCATACAGCTTTTTATATGAACCTGACAGAGGAAATTCACTTGAGAACTTCTCCTTCACAAGTCCCTGTTGGATGTAAATCAGTGGAGACAGATAATTAGAACAATGATTATTACAACATGGATCCCATTCGGTATACCTGTGTAGGTCAACTGGACACAAGTAAATGTAAGTATATTACATGGTCTTCAACAGGCCACTTGATCCTTTGCATTAAAATATTGTCAGCTGCTTTTATTCTCATCTGACAAAGTACCAATCTGTTTATTGATCAGTGGTCTGCCTGGAACATAATATCAGGTCACAATTGACCCCCGTGTGCCAGCCCTAAGGTATCATCTCTTTGTTGCCTGTAGGATATTGGATTTATATTTGCTATATGACATTCTAACATTATTTTACTCATGTTACTCCATGCTCATTAATCTAATGCTTTTATCTGATGTCATTTTTTCTACAACCATATAGATGATAAACTGAAGGATTAAACCTTGTGTGAGAAGTGAGACACCAACTGAGAGATCAGTTATCGGTACCAACAACAAAGAAGCATTGTGTCTCAGTAGATTTCCCCATTTGACTGATGATGGAATCTGACTACCAACTACGAACTTCCAACTAATGTGACAGTCAAGACCTGAGGAAAATATTGTCACATCCCTATGAAATTAAGGCACCAACAATGTAACTTTGTAATTGTGAATGTTACTGTTATTGATAAATAAAGTTGGAGTTGATCCAGGGATATTTCCGATTGCCATTTGGAGTCAGGAAGGAATTTTTCTCTCCTCTTTACTGGGTTTTTTCGCCTTCCTCTGGATCAGCTGTTAGCCAGGAAATGTTGGTATTGCTGATAATGTTGGACTTATTGCAATGGAAAAAAGAAATTAATGCTTGAATGTTAAATTGTATTTATGTCAATAAAATCTACCAAAATAAAATAGTGAATTTGACTGTCATTTTCCTGTTACACCAGGTAAAAAGTTTCATTATCCCCACAAAACAAACTGGACATTTCATGATACTGGTATAAAATTTATAAATACATTAATGGGCCACACAATAAAGTCTCTGGTGTATTTTTTTTACTAATAGAACATGTAAGAGACACACGGGCTTCCCTTAAAGCTGCTATATATATATGGTTTGTACATATGTAGATATGCATATATTTTTCTAAAAATATAATGGAACTTGTGACTTCTTGGGCTGTGTATTCCTAAAAATGCAGCATTTACATGGTGCACCATCAGCAACTCAGCAATGAGCACAGGTACATTTAGAAACTTTATCTTACGCTAGGGGTCAGGGGACGTGGCTCTTTGAAGCCAACATGGGCTATGAGTTGTACTGGCAACATGGAAGCCTCCTTTGTTACAGGATCTATTACTTACATAGTCTACATGCCACTTACTATAGAAGAATCTTTCAATGTTATAGGTGTTCTGGGGAGAAAAGCTTTCACATTAGGATTTTAAAAAGTTTAGTTCTCCTTTAAGTTTGGAAGGACTTTTTTAGTATGGAAGGACTTTTCACTGTGTGAACAGTGAAAATATGGAACTGTCTTCCATTGGACATAGTGATGGCAGGGTTATTAGATATTAAAAAAAAGCTGGATGAGTTTTTAAAAATAAGAATGGGGTTTGTTACTGTTATTGATACATAACATTGGAGTTGATCAAGGGGTATTTTCAAGGAAGGAATTTTTCCCCCTTCATAATGGATTTACCCCCCCTTCCACTGGATTAACTGTCAGACAAGAAATGTGGGTATTGCTGGGTAGGTTGGACTAGATGGACATATGTTTTTATTTATTCTCAATTAATAGACTATATTATACTGTACTGGTTCAGCAAGCTGTTAGGGAAGACAACCAATGGGGTCTTCAACCTGTGATATTTACAGATTAATGGATAATATTATTGCATTCTTAAGAGGTTTAGGGTCTTACAATCAACTCCCTTTACCACAAAACAATTTATAATCCTGATCAGCAAAACATAGACCTGGAGACTGTAGCCCAGAAACAATATAAAACACATGAAAACCTAAAGAACAGTACAATGCAGTACTCATATATAACTCATATAAGTGTAAATAGTAATGGACCCTTTATTATGTAGTAATGATTTTCAAGGGCATGTCCGCCCCCATATCTAAAATTTGGATATAAGCAGAGGATCCACCTAACCTGGAAACCACAAATCTTACCCTTTACCCAGATGCTCCTAAACTTACCTGTACAATATGTCCCACACTGCTGAAGCGGCCGTATCCTCTGCTGGCTTTGCAAGCTCATTACAAGCTACAAAAGGGTCAGAAAAGGGTGAACATGCTCTTTCTGCTTCTGATTCTAACAGTCGTTTTTCTAAAATTTGTTCCTGTTTTCCATTTACCTTCTTATGCTCCAGATCTGAGACATTTAGCTTTTCATGTCAATTTGCTTTCTCCAGCTGAGACCTTAAAGTGAACGTATAATGAAAAAATGACTTTGCGTTATCTTAAACTATAAATAAGTATGTGTGAGTAGCACTTACTCTGAGGTGTGTGTATTGCTGCATGCCTTCAATAAAGTACTTTTTTTGCTCAGGCTCTGACCACTGACGTGACTATTTTCCCCCATACCAACTGTCAATACTGCATACGGTATACAGCGCACCAACTGTCAAACAATTCCAGCTACAGTAAAACCACTTACAGAAACGCTGAGATATAAGATGTTTCAAATTGGACATCTAAAGAATTAGGGGGCAGATCAACAAAAAAATGATACAGTGATAGTTGGGATGAATTATAGTTTCCAGTAATGGGCAATTTAAAAAAACAAATTTGCCAGTATTCATACCCTTTAAACCAACTACATCAGGAGCCGACTTTCTATGCTTGGTTTTAAACAACCGTTCCTGTTCTCGTTCACCATCTCGCATTTTATTCAGTTGGGATTTAAGATCTTCAATTTCTGCTACGAAGAATTCCTATAATAACCCAAACAACACAAGATTAGTTTGTTATTAGTTCTAGTTATAAGGAAAACAATTAATAAATAAATAAACAAATAACAAACAGATACTTTAAAGATTATGTTTCGCAACTGAAATCTCGATATTTGCAGATTTGTATAATCCCCTGGTTTCTTCTACTGCATAATCTCTGCTTTTTGGGAAAGTTTATCTGAAGCTAGAGGGTTCTGATGTTAAGCTTGCACATAATAATTTGAATTGAGTGGTAATTTGTAGAGAGCGCTTGACTGTTCATCAGTGGGGAGGAAGCACCTCCTCAGTAGCTCATTAGGGCCCACGTTCAACAATGTCTCAGCATGGAGAGAGAAATGCAGGGCTCTATATACAGTATATAGATATAACAATTCTACACAAAATGGCAGAGTAAATCCTGTTCAAATTTATTCCACCTTAAAGGGCAACTGTGGTCTCAAAACAAGTTAGGGTTAAATGAAAGCCTGCAGTATATCCTTTACACTGAGCCAACAATTTCATCTCTGGCTGGAGCCTGTGAGAAATTACATTGGGGTGAATGTTCAAACTTCCTGCTTCCAGCAGGTTGAGTGACAGTTGAGAAGGGGAGCCTATAAATGCAGACAGACTGGTCACATGACTACAAGCTGGTTACATGGCTAAAAACAGGAAGAGTTCAACCAGGAAGTTACATTGCTGAACCTTTCCAGCAATAACTTTTCACAAATTTTATCTATAGATGTGATTTAGGTTTTATTTTGAAGGTATGATGGAAGGCTTATTATATAATTATTACTAGTTTGGAAGAATTTGAGACCACAGTTATCCTTTAACTGCAAAATTGCCATATATACACAGTAGTAAAAAAAGAAATCAGAAACAGTTTTATGAAAAAAAGAATCAAACTAAATCTGGTTTTATTATACATAGAATATACTATATATATTTAAATGAGAACTAAAGGGTTAATGTTGTTTTTTCTATAGCAAGTACCTATTTACATATCAGTACCTCTTTCTTCTCTACATCTTCACATTTAGCAGGAATCAATCCTGATATATAGACAGTCCCACACTGTTCCATGACTTATATTTTAGAAAATGCTGCCATGTAATCAGTAATCAAATTACCAAAAGCTCTGTAGTTACTGCCCCCTCCTCTAGCTTGCTAACCTTTGACCCATGGGACAGACCTGATCTGAAAGACCTTTCTCCTATGGAGATAGCCATTTGGTCAGACATTGTTGATGGTCTACCCCAGTGGCAGGCATCCCACCTCTTCCTGAAGTTTAGGGAGTCTCCTAGATATTAAAAACAGATCCCTGACTCCCTGAAATTATAAACAATCAAATGTGTTGTTTTTAATGGAGCACAATTCCAGCTCTTATTAGAGGAGAACAAGTGACAGAAACACTTACAGGGTTATTTAATAAAAATTCTTACCGTTTAAAATGGAGCTAATTTTGCCCCAACCAACCAGATGTTAGCTTTCAAATGTTAAATAAGTAAAATTTAGCACCATTTTAAACGATAAGAACTTTTATTGAATAACCCTGTTAATGTTTACATGACTGCAGGTATCCCACCCCTACCGGCAGTCACAGGAGTCTCACTGATTCTGGGGTGGTCTGGTCTTCCGCACTCCCGTGACACCATCCCTAACTGCAAGCTCCCTTATACTCTGCTACGGGAACGCCCCTTTTCTGGCTGACACACCCCAGAATGCCTCTGCCATGCCTCCAGTCCATCCCCCCAGATGACATCCCGCCACCACCATGCCCCCTTCCTGCCACGCTATGCATTCACAAACTTTTAGAGAGCTTCAGGTGTACCGAAATATTGTTTATGTGGTTTTCATTGTGCCCAACTCTTCCTTTATTATTTTGAAGCATAAAGTTGCCTTTATTTTAATGTTAATGGACAGATATGTATTTGTTATATACATAATACTGTTTTTACCATGGCATTAACATTGAGTGAATTAGACTGTGATAAAGACATGTTGGATGTGTTTGATAATAGCTGAAGAGTGTGGCCGTCCATGAAGATTGGTATGTACCGTATCCATTAAGACAGACTGGGCTTCTCACGTAAAGCCGGGGAGTTGGTCTATTGATTTACCTTGCTGGTGCTCGTCCTGTACTCCAGTGAGGGTTGTTTCTGTTATAATCTGGGGTGCCCGGCATGGGATTGGTATTGGGGATATTAGGGTTTTAGAGTTGCACTTTATATTGTTCATTTGCACAGGGTTGGGGAATCCTTTTACTAGCAGCCGATAGTGTTAGGGGTGGGTATCTTTAACTTGGATATGTATGAACAATAAATGCCTTGTGATTTTGATATACCTTACGTGGGTGTGCCCTCATTTGGGGTCTTGTTTGGGAGCTGAACTCACGCTTGTGTTTCAGACATGTATTTGTGCAGTTACATGTACAGTGACTGACAGCTGACTGTACCATTTCCCTAATGCAGGGTAAGCTTCAAAGGAGACCATTATAGTTATTGGTCTTTGGCTGGTTACACACAGGGGTATTATTTGGCCCAACCCGAACGTTTGGTGCGCGCAACCCTTCATCCCATACGGAACCGTGCTATCGTACGTGATTTACCAACGGACCCAACCCGAGCTCGGTTGCGGCCGGCCTGAGCATTGGTTAACAATGGACATTTCTGGTAAACCTAATCTAAATTAACTAGTAAAATAAATCCCAGTGTAAATGTTTACTGGTTTGTTTTTGGAAAACATGTCAAGAGTGCAATGCGGTGCTGGAGTACTGGGTGGATTGCAAGGGGTAGTAAACCGCTGAATGCCTGTCATGGTAACTTAGCAACACAATCAGTTGCATACTAGATACTCCAGTTACCAGGGGTTGGCACACTTTCTGCATTCTGGTATGGTTGCTAAAAAGTTTAAATGCTTGTATCCAGTGGTAACTCATCCACAAACAGGGAACCATGGGAAGATAAAAGATTTATTGCATTTTCAGACACTGAGGAAGCAGCCATTGTGAACTGTATAGAAAACAGTTCTTGTTGAACAACTTTGTTATTGTTTTTGAAACTGGAATCTGACAATAAAATGGTGAGGATGTCTAGCGATTAAGAGCTGAACACTTACAGCAGTACAAAGAACAAGGAATACAGTGTATTTTATTAACTAGTTTACTGTTTGACCTGACCCCTGTTTTGTTTCTATTTGAAGGCCAGCACTAGTGTCGCTCTTAAATCTAAAAACTCTTTAAACTTTAGCTGTGTTGGTCAGATTTGTGGGTAACATAGAACCTCACTTGTCAGTTTCCTGCCCCCCAACCCCAACTGATATATGTTGCACTTTATTACCAGTATTACTAACCAGATATTTAAAGATAATTATTAGTCCCATTCTGGCTCCTTCCTCCATGCAGTCAATCTAGGATGTGACCTCTGACATCACATCCAATGACTGACTGCTGTTTCCCCTGCCGTCTCCTCTGCACTTACAGAAGCTTATGAAAAGCTTAGAAAGGAATAGAATTTACCATTAAATGCCTGGTTAACAAATGCATGTAATAAACAGGTAAAAATAGCAGTTGGGGTTGTGGCAGGGTTGCCAGATCTTGTCCACCCCCAAGCGGAAGGGGGTGGTGCCATGATGTCACAGTGACGCTCCTGAGTGGCCCAGGGCATAAAGGGGCGGGCAGTGGGTGCCGGCTTCTCTGATAGGCCCTGACCTCTCCTGGTTTCACCTTAAATATGCTTGCTATAATTAAAGTAAAGCCAGAAGTGGTTGGGGCCTGTCAGAGAAGCCAGCGATGGATTGTGCACAAAATAAATTTCTTCAACTGTTCCTGGTTCCTGCTATATTAATTGAAGAATGGGAGGTAAAGCATAGCTCCTTTATATGCCGTTCTTTGAGTGAACTATTCCTTTAACTATAATAACATAAACTATATCAGTTGACATCCACATTAGATATGGATATAGATTTGGCTAAAGCCCCCTCTGATAACACAAAAATCTCATAAAGAGATGATTTTTGGGTAATTTCCTTGAAATGCTTTTAATAGCATTAACTGAAAAACTGCCATCAAAATTAGAAGAAAGCCTTTTTATGAGACCTAGATATATTGTATAACTATCCCACAAAGCCAAGTAACTATGGCAAGTATGGCATAAGTATCCTGTCTCAGATGCTACACAATTTAGAATCAGCAAATGAAAGCCTGAGATTAAAGAAGCCCCATTATTTGACACTGTAGTGAACTTACCTGCTTCTTTGTTACCGCAGCACTTCGTGGGATCGGGCATTAGGCATTAAAGGGCAACTTTAGTGTCCAAATGTAA
Organism: Hymenochirus boettgeri; assembly: GCA_019447015.1. Classification (NCBI taxonomy): domain Eukaryota; kingdom Metazoa; phylum Chordata; class Amphibia; order Anura; family Pipidae; genus Hymenochirus; species Hymenochirus boettgeri. The sequence goes on along the minus strand of CM033473.1, from coordinate 54,711,440 downwards.
ACTTTTAAAAACCTCATACTATTAAACTATAATTCCCCCCTTCCTCCAACGTGTGTTTCTTTTTCCAATCCGTCCACCTGTTTTGTAGATAACAATTTAACAATTTAGAGGGAGAAATGTCAATCAAAGTTAATGGCATGTATAGTCACACCCTCCTACTGCTGAGAATTACCATATCCACCTCTGGCTCTCCATATGTTTTCAAAATACAACTCCAAACATTGCCTGACTGTCCTCTGCTATTAGAGAGATTTTTTTTAGGGGAAATGGTGGTAGATGTAATTCAAATACACCAACAATCATTTTGTTCAAAGCATGTAAAGTGCATTTGATCAGGCTGAGGAAAACTCAGGGTTCATACTTAGCATCTAAATGCTGAAATAACTATATGACAACCAGTACATTCTTAAGGCTCGGTTAGACACCAAACATATGATTGTTGCTATGCTTTCATACACCACAAACTGGCAGCTCTGCTACTAAATCAGAACTAAATACCATATATACTCGAATATAAACCGATACACCAACTTTTACCTTTAAAAAGGCGTAAAAGTGATTGACTCGAGTATAAACCAAGAGTAGAATATAGATACCACAACTGCCTTCTGATTCTGTATTGTTTTGAGGCTGTAGATGCCCTTTAAATGGACAGCATAATCCCCAGTGTTCTCCCTAGGGTCTTTTAGCCGGGCGGCCCACCCGGCTACTTTTTCATGCCACCCGGCTGGAAAAAAATTCTTGAGAGAACACTTGTGATTTAAAGAATTTAAAAGCAGGTTTAATAGGTGCCAATAGGTCCGTAAAATCTCCAGCCAAAACTGCTCAGTCCAGACCCCTTTTTTACACCTGCAAGATTATTTTAGTACGTTAACTAGCTTTTCCAAGATCTCCAAGGCCACAAAAGGGTGTCACATGTGCTTGTGCTGCTATGTTACATGGGTTGCCTGCAGATGTTGACGAACTACAACTCCCTGCATTCTACAAACACGGCATGCTGGGAGTTATAGTTTTCAAACATCTAATGGGACGAAAGTTAGACATCCCTGACCTATATAATGAGCATGATGCAGTGCACATTTTCCCTTACCACCAAATTTCCCCGTCCTACCCCACCCGGCTACTTTTTCATGCCACCCGGCAGGAAAAAAATTCTGGGGAGAACACTGATCCCCTTACAGTAGTTCCATTCAGTAATAGCCATACAGTAATAACCATACTGGATTTGGCTATTACTGTATAGGACTACTGTATGGAAATTCTGCTGTCCATTTAAAGGACAACTAAGGCCTCAAAACAATACAGAATCAAAAGGCAACAATAGATACCATCCTCCTTCTGATTCTGTATTGTTTTGAGGCTTTAGTTGCACTTTAAATGGAAAACAGAATTCCCATACAGTAATAGCCATATTGTATTTCTGTCCATTTAAAAGGCAACTAAAGCCTAAAAACAATACAGAATCAGAAGGAGGATGATATCTATTGTGCTTCACAATCCTCTGCTAGCTGACGTCACTGCTTGGCGCCGAATAGTGATGTCAGCCAGCAGAGAATGTGGAGCGTGTGGCTGCCGACCTAGTGTCTGACTAGAGTATAAACCGAGACTCAATTTTCAGGCTATTTTTTTAGCCTGAAAATCTCGGTTTATACTCGAGTATATACGGTAGATGGCTGGTTGTTTGTTGGGATTGCAGAAATGAATAATCTCCTGGGTTTCCAACCTATGGTGCCATAGTGTAGCACTCCATGAACAGCACATACATGTTGATATAACAAAAAAAAAAATAATAATAGATTTTGATTACATAGTCTGAATTTGCTTTCCTTTGGCCAAATAGCCCGCAAAATTGTAAACATATGTAGTTGCACTACCTCTTCTACCATTCCCTGACAAGCACTCTCAAACAGCAGAGGGCATTTAGGGAATTAAACAGAGTTAGGTGGGAACTGAAAGACTACATGACAACATAAATTGCCAAACTGTGCTTTTTTATTGTTTTACACACACTTAAAAAGCACAGTTTGGCAATTTATGTTGTGATGTAGTCCTTCAGTTCCCACCTAACTCTGTTTGATTGGGACGTTTGGATGTGAAAGTGGAGCATTGGAAAGGAACAGAAGGCAGCATGGAAATAGGTAGTATTCTAATTATATATATTGGCAGTTAGGGAATGTTCAAGGTTGTATATTGAAAACACGCAGCAAGGCTGTCAGAACCAATGCAGTGTAAATACAACCAGGTTGTAATGAATGCAGCCCTGCTACTTACATTTACTATTAGCATCCCCCAATTATAAGATCTGATAACTAAATATATATCCAATTACAATATAAGCTTATTATAAGTTAAAAATATGCTACTAAATGAAAAATCACAGCTTAAAGGACAATTATACTCACCTTCCCTCCACTCCTCTTCTTTGTTCATTAGCTTTTACCCAGGGTGAGGACCTGAACTGCTACGTCCTCACCCCTGGGTTCGCATAACTTAAAGCACTGTCTTAGAGCAACGCTGCTCTGGTAGGCTCTGCCCCCTCCTCCCCGTCGGCGACGAGGCCAATAGGAAGGCATGCTTGTTGCAGAGCGTGCCTTCCTATTGGCATCGTTGCGGAGGGAAGGTGAGTATAATTGTCCTTTAATCCTGTGCTGTGCTGAATTTTTTTTTTTTTTTTTTTATTGCCACAGAGCCTTGCATAGCCAGGAAAAACCAACATGGATACCTCATTATACAGAAAGTGAATGAACGGATAATCCACTGGGATGGCATCAGCTAAAGAGTTACTATGTTATATAACATAGTAACTCTTTAGTTGTCGCCATTCCCGTGGCAGGAAGCACATAAGTAAAAATACCTTTCAAATACTGCAACAAAAATCTAATTTTATTGCAAGCACTTTCTACACATATCCTTTAAGTTAAAAGGTATAACGGGCATCTATACTGAAACAATAGTTATCTTTAGATATTCAGTCTGAACCATCTTCTACTATGTACAGTTTTGCTATAACAGAAATGAAGACAGTGTTAATACAAATAATGTGAATTGCATGATGGAATATTCCATCATTGTGATTACTGAGCATGCTTGTCCTTACAGATAGTCAGGTCAGATGGAAGGAAGTGATGGTAAAGAAAGGGGGGAAGAGATACTGAGCAAATCAATTACTGTATTGAAGGAATGCAGCGACACACAAACCTCAGTGTATGTTCTACTTACATGTATTAATTTATAGATTAAGATGAGACAAAGTCATTTTTTCACTATAGTTGCCCTTGGCACCTAAAGGGCTTATTACTTGCCTGGACTTCATTTGCTATTCTGACCTTGGATGATCCTCTTCCCATTCCAGTGTTCCTTCTGTGAAAAAGTTAACTGCAGTTTTTTTCTATGTGAGTCACTAGGTGGCAATATCGCTTTTTTGTATATATAAGTCGATAAAGAGAAATTGCACCATAACATCTACCAAAACCAGTCATTGGATGTAACATTTCAAGGGGGGTCTTTAGCAGATAAAACATTCATGTACAAGTGTAAATAAGAAAGAAATTCGTAAAACAGAAAAAAAGGAAATAACGAAAAATCAAATTTCGGAGATTGTATAACAATAATTGATAAAGAATAGTCTAACGCAACCCCCCGGACCCTTCTTTATAATGGTAAACCCACCATAACGTACTGACACCTTCCAGGGACCGATTTTTAGGCTAGAAATATGTCCGCTAATGCATTTTTATCACTTCATAAATTTCGCAGATTTATAAATACTATTGAGCAGTTACTGCAATGTATTGTGATCTCTAGCAATAAGCGAAATGGAGAAATGCAGCGGTATGAATTTCATTGCCGATTATCGCCAGATAGGTCCAAATTTGGCAAAAAATGTGGCAAAAACTTAACACACTTTTATAAGTTTTTTTTATATAAGTTTGTATATGTGAGTTCCACCACAAGTTGTTGGATCATATTATTAAACTTCTGGTAGGGTTTACTTTGTCCTTAATCTGGTTCTGTTTGTTCTTGGTCCTGTGTGTTTTAACTGTTTCCCTTTGTGTCCATATGATCTCATTGAACTGATATAGCATACAATATCTTTCAATGGACCCAGTGAGTCCTAGTTATGTCACTGTCTGGGGTTTTGATAATTTAGTTTATCATTGATATCATTTGATATTAAACATTAATTAAATGTCTATATATTGTGAGAAGAGCTGACATTCTTTTTCCCAGCTGTCAGAAGGGCGAGAGGGATCGATACGCTGACATCACCTTCTGTTTCTCATTATCTTTGTGTAAACCTCAGTCAGTCACACACTGACGAAGAGATAGAATGAAAACGTCATTTCATAAGCCTGCAAACCTCTTCTTAATACCACGTTCAGCAGTGATTCTACTGGTGTGGCTGCGCCTACACTGCGGACCCCACACACTCAGCCTTTTGGGTGCCACTGCTGTCACCGCTCTGATGTCACATTCAGGTGGAAGGGACTTTCCACAGTGAAAAGACTCTATATCTGGTCAATCAGCAGTAGCTCCCTGCACACACCCACACTCACAACCCAACCCCTCTTACCATCTCCAATAGGCTAATGTATATTAACACACTCCTCACTTCAACACACGACACAACTTGCACAAAGTCTCTCAGCATTCCTACTAGTCCATTGCATGTTTACAAGGTTTGGCTTTCTGTGGTGTTGTCATAGATATAGAGGGGGAGAGAGGAGACCCCCACCTGGTAATTCACTATACTTGGTTTGGGTATTAAGTGGGGTTAATGTTAGTTGAGGAGGATTCTGGAGGAGAAACCACCTGAGCTGTATAATGTCTATGGTGTGAATGATCTGCCGGGTTTTGTTGTTGCCACTGAAGAACACTGCCTTCTGCTGATACATCTACAGTCTGTAGTATCTATCACTCAAGAGGCAAGATACAGCTGGATACAAGATGGCAGGTAAGTGTCTATCCAGTTGTTGGTTGACAATAATGTAAAAATATTTGGTAACTGTATCTATTTAGCAGGGATGTCAAACTTGCAGCCCTACAGATATTTGAAAACTACAACTCGACTAGGGAATGCTGGTTGTTGTAGTTTTCAAGATCAGGAGGGCTGCAAGTTTGAAATCCATAGTATATAGAAATGTAATAACTGTTTACAGGCGTATATGGATTTGAACTAATGTGCAGGTTTATAGCATAATGCAGATTTTAACGTTCACCTAAGGTTATTTTGCCCTTTACTGCAATTACAGTTCTACCCCTGACAAAGGATTAGTTCCTGTTTATGTCTGAATGTACACATACAACCTTGCAGATCTGTGTGCATCCTTCCTATTGTGTTGTTAGAACGACAACTCCCATAATCCCCCATCGACAGCCTCTTATCAAAAACAGGCGCACAACTAGATTTATTGTATACAAACAAGGAGATTCAATAAAAGTTCTTCATTAAAAATTGTTCTAATTTTGCCCCAACCAATCAGGTTAGCTTCCAAATTTTAAAAAAGATCTGATTGGAGCAAAATTAGAACCATTTTTAATGATAAGAACTTTTATTGAATCTCCCTGAAAGTGTTTTACTTTTTCATCATGTTAACATGGCTGGTGACAAATGATCATATTGTTGAGCCTACTATAATATGATATCAGAATATAAAGTGGAGGTAAACTTGTGTTTTCTTAGATTTAGAAATATATTTGCAGGTCAAAACCTTGAAAAGTGTCCATGTTGCAAGAAGTGAGGAATACAGAATAAGAATAGATGGGTAAAACAAATTCTCAGATCCCACGGACTTTTCAAAATTTTCCAAACTCTGAACTTTTCATTGAAAATCTTATATTATTAAATAGAAAAATTAAGATTGAATTTTTTTTGAAATTGTGATAGAAAATGAAAAAATTCTGAATCAATTGTTTGAATCTGATTTTCGTAATCTCTGCGGAACTGTTGATAGAATGAAACACCGCAGTTTAGTTCATCTCTAGTTGCAAGTTAAAGAAAGCTCATGGCTGCCAGTATAAATCTATTGTACACAGACACAGAATGTTATTTCCTCTTTGCAAAGCAGCTATTGCTGTAGAATTAGCATCACTGAATATCAGAATAAGCACTTTGGTCATGATAAGGAAAAGATTCTGTGAATTTTAGATTAAAGGGTATCTCCACTGGGAACACCACTTTTTGCTATTCAGATTTATTCAAGAACAGAACAGGAGGTAAAGGAGCTGTGTCTTACCTCCCGTTCTTCAATAAAATGGTTAGGAGTCGGGAACGAAGGTAAGGAACTTACCCGGTCTCTCGCTCCCATGCCGCGTCCTCTGAAGTTCCCGACGGACTTAGTATTCTATGCGCATGTGCAAGTGTGATAGAATAGAGTCTGTTGGGACCTGTCAGAGGACGCAGCGGAGGAGCGAGAGATCCGGGTAAGTTCTGTAACTTTGTTTCCGGCTCCATACTGTTTCATTGAAGAATGGTAGGTAAGACACAACTCCTTACCTCCTGGTTCTTCAATAAAACTGAATAGAAAAAGTGTTTTTTCCTGTGGAGATACCCTTTAACTATTCACACAGAGATGGGTTGGATCATCTTGGTTATCCTTTAATTCATTGCCATCTTAGTGGAGTTGTATTTTTGGTTCACATCTCAGCTTACCGAATGACAAACAGGTCAATGGAAGGTCTGGCACATTATTTTATTTTTTGCTGTGTAAATACTGTGTTGTATATACTGTTGGAAGAGTAAAACTATGGAACTGTCTTCCAGTGGACATGGCTTTGGCAGGTTAATTGGATAGTTTCAAAAAAATGCTGGATGAGTTTCTATAAATAAAAAATGTTGCATGTTACTGATACATAATGTGGAGTTGAGTCAATATTTTTTTTTGCCTTCCTCTGGATCAGCTGTAAGGCAGGAAACGTGGATATTGCTGAGTAGTCTACTCTTCTATACTATATTCTACTATACTATACTGTACTATACATTACTATACTATACACTACTATACTATACTATACTATATTCAGCACAAAGTCTTGGAAAAGCAAAATATTTTACTATTGAAGATGTTGCCTTGGGAAAAATAATTAAAAACCTCTGACATGTTCACAGTACACATCTCCCAATTGCCCATGTCTAAGATTAGCCTTGGGCCTCTATTGTGTTTTTTTTTTTACTGAAACAAAATGAGAAAAACATTTACAAAAAAAGAAAGAAAAGAGACAAAAAAGAAGAAGTTTAGATTTCCCAGTATTTGTCATGAGAGAGAGAGAAATAAATCACTTCCCTAAATGATTAACAGAAAAGAGTTTTATCCAATCAAAAGTTGTCAGTACTGGAACCAAATGACATCATGCTGACCAAGCAGGTCAGAATACAGATATCTATGGAATAAATTCCCCTTTTATCACTGACATTATCACAATTCGGTTGTGTTTTTAAATCGAGGCACAGGTGAATTCCCACCAGAGAAAGTGTTTTCAACTATTTGTCCTCAATCTCTGTGACATCATCTGTGACCAGCTCCAGCATTTGCCTTGTCTATGTACAAATGAGGTGTAATAATGAATATGAATGCAGGTTTACAGATAAAGTGAGAATGCCATTCTAAAGATTACTTTAAAAGTAATCATTTGATCTTTATCTGTGCTTCTAAGAGCCACACAACAAATAAAACACATAATTATATTTCTAGAGAAATTATGTACCAAATGACTTTCCAATAGCTTTAAGACAGGGTTTGGGGAGTTCACAGTGCTTTGAAGAGCAGATCTCTGTTATTTGCCTGAATGCTGTTATCTGAATAACTGGTAAGACTGGTAGAAAGGTGAAGGTAGTTTCTTTCAATATATACATATTCCCTGTACCTTGTTTACCATTTGCCTGCGGGCTTAATCTAGGTACACACAGTACCAATAAAGCCCCGATACCGTTGGATCTGATGGTATCGGGGCTTTATCGGTACTAGCGCGCAGTCACCAAATGTTCGGGTCGGCCAAACTTTCCCTTGGCCACGGTAAGACTCCCTACAGAGGGTGTCGGCCACGGCCGTGGGAAACACACAGTCCCAAACGTTCTCCCTATGCTGTGTATAGGTAGAACGCTTGGGACTGTGTGTATCATGGTTTTTGAAATCAAAAATCAGGCAAGTGTGCACCCAGCTTAAGGCTTCACAAATGATTTGTAAGGATGTATCTCATGTATTAAGATCTAGTGAGGAGAAACTACAGCCAGCAGAGCTAAGTCCAGCTAATTGTCAGTAGGACACTTGTGTCTTCACCTCCAGAAGCAAGGATAGAATGTCTGGAGTCACTACTTCTGCAACAGCATTTATTTCTATACTGAATTTCTATACGAAAGCCTGAAAGGCCTGTATACATGGAGGGATATTATCCAGATAATTCCAACAAACAGCTGTTCGCAATATATTGGTAATCCTTCAGAAATCCACACAATTGCCCATTATTTACTGACACATCTGACACATCTAATTATTGGAAAAAAGCACAAACAAGGAGATGTCATAAAAACACACTATTGTATAAGTTAGTGCAAAACCCAAGCTATCTGATGTAATATTGTGTTTATACTTTACGGGTATGTTGCAAAGCACACCCAATGCAATAAACATTTAGATAAATTTTACCCTTGTAACGCAAAATTTAGCGCGTACTGGCACTCTTTTCCTGACCAAAATCCCATGATGCAGTAAATTTCACAAAGTAGTATAGTATAGTATAGTATTTGAGGTTGAATAAAGACATACGTCCATCCAGTCCAACCCATCTAGCAATATCCTCATTTCCTGCCTAACTGTTGATCCAGAGGAAGGCAAAAAAAACACCAAATTTATGAAGAGGGAAAAAATTCCTTCCTGACTCCAAGTGGCAATCGAAAATTTCCCTGGATCAATTCTATTTTATGTATCAATACCAGTAACTTGCAACATTCCTTGTTTGCAGAAACAACGTCCACTGGAAGACAGTTCCATAGCTTTACTGTTCTCACAGTGAAAAACCCTTTCCGAACTTGAAGCCTAAACCTTTTTTCTTCAAGTCTTAAGGGATGTCCACGTGTCCTCTGACATGTTCTATTGGTGAACAATTCCCCAGATAGTTTATTGTATGGCCCGTTAATGTATTTATACACAGTAATCATATCCCCACGCAAGTGCCTTTCTCCAGCATACATAATTGTAATTTCTTCAGTCTCTCTTCATATTCAAGCTCCCCCTATCCCCTTATTAATTTAGTTGCCCTTCTCTGAACCCTTTCCATTTCAAAAATGTCTTTTTTGTACACAGGATTCCAAAACTGCACTGCATATTCCAAATACCAATGCTTTGTAAAGAGGGAGAATTAACATTTTCCTCCCTTGAATCCATACCTCTCCTTATACAAGACAATAACATCCTGGCTCTGGCTGTTGTCGCTTGGCACTGCTTGCTACCTCTAAGTTTGTTATCCACCAAAACACCAAACAATCCCTTTCCAACAAGGATTCACTTAACACAGAGCCATTTATAGTATAAGCAGCACAAGGATTTTTAAGTCCAAAATGCATCACCTTACATTTATCAACATTGAATCTCATCTGCCACTTTTTAATGGTCCACAAAGTTTTGTGTTGTCAGCAAACACAGAAACCTTGCTGACAATACCAACTTCCAAATCATTAATAAACAGATTAAATAGAAGCTGCCCCAACACAGAACCCTGTGGCACCCCACGTAGCGCTTTAGTCCAATGATGAAGCCCCAATTAACAACTACTCTCTGCATCCTATTCATCAGCCAATTTTCTATGTTATGACTGTATCACTGGATCTTGGACAGGTAAGGAGCACAGGTTAAGGATATTGCCAGTGGCATAAATAGGAATCACTGGGTCTCCCAGCCAATCTATGGCCAGCCAATCAGGGCTGGTTTTGGCCTTTTGGTGCCCTATGCAGGTCTCCCCTGGTGCCCCCTTCCCAAATGAAACTTCCCCGACCACTTCTTGGATTAGTTTATTCACTGATTAAAAAGATGATTAAAGGGCATGTCCACCCCGAAATTTAACTTTTGATATGTGGTAGGGCATGCTCCCCCAGCCCCAACCGCATTAATATAATTGTTAGAAAGTCCCCCGATTCTTACTTACCTGCCCTCTCTCCTCCGCTGCAGTGTTCAGGCCCTCTGCTTGCATGGAATTGAAAGCAGGGGGCGGGACCGGCAGCCGCGTCCGTGATTGGCTGAGAGGCAGGGAGGGCTGCACTGAGCATGCCTCAACCTTGATGAGGTTGAGGAAGTCTCAGGCACAGCATGAGTCACACACTGCTCCTACACAGCAGTTTCCTGGACTTTGGAGGGGCACAGCAGGGGAACTATTTTGAGCAGGAATGTAAGGTAAGGATTGTTTTAAACTACTTGATGTGGCCAGTAAGGGGTTAAATTTTAGTTTTGGGGGTGGACATGCCCTTTAATAATATTATACTACATGCAAACAGAGAGGCTACAGGGAACTAGACTGGTCACAGCTTATTGCTTTATGGCTGATAAGGAGGACCCCAGTCTTTAAAAAGAAAAATCTTTAAATGGTTCCCTCCCCTTTTAAATGGTGCCCTAGCAGTTTGCCTAGGCTGCACAGTTTGCCTATAAACTGCCTTGACTTCGTTTACAGTGATTTTCTGTTGGGAGGCTGTATCTGTCATAGAGAAAGTAAGAAGACCCCCCAGTAGTTACACCCCTGGATATATACTCCCTAGAAGTCTTCTAATTATAATATATTTTACAGTTCATAATGTCCAGGTAGTTGTCAGCAGATTCCAGCCTCTTACATCTGTTTATAGGATGGTTACATATTAATGATACAAGCAAATGAAAAAAAATATCTAATAAAGAGGAGTTGCTACAGAATGGAATCTTACACCTTGAGTAGCTGTCATTAAACCATACAGGTTTTATAGATAATATTTATACCAATAGCATAAACTCAAGGCAAGAATGTCAGGAGGTTAATCATCACCATCAATAACTCCCTGTATATTAAGGTGAGAATGTCGATTTAGGTTTACACAGTCAGAGAATGTTTCCTTAGTTGTTGTGCAACTTGCCTTGCTTAATTATGTCACATGATTTGAATGAGGAAATGCACAGTGGTAGCTGTCACATGACTTTACTATAAATAATCCAAAGCTTCTGGATTTCAATAAATGATCATTATATTAATTAGGGGAAATTATAATATTACAAAGTCATAGAATAATCTGTTAATAAATCAGTGATGCCCCATTAAGATACCAGCTTTGTAATGGTGGCATTAAATGTGATTATAAAACTGCCCTTGGTAATTTGATGTGCTCTGACCATACATGAGCAAAGATTGCTAATTTTTATTTACTCACAGGTTTTCTGTCAAACACAAATGGGTTTGTCTCATTTTGTAAAGAGCCCAAAACATGTATTTAAAGGGCATGTCCACTACCAAAACTAAAATTTAATCCACTATTGGCCCCAATGTGTAGTGTTAAAAAATACTTTTCTGCTCCTTATGGTTCTCCTGCAGTGCCTGTTTAAAGTCTCAGAAAGTGAAGGATAGAAGCTGTCTGTTTGTCATCTGGCCCCTGCTTCTTTCTTGTCCTATTGGAGGACTCTGGCATTGGCAGGGAAGCCTGCCCCTCTCCCTTCCTTCCTCGCACCCTCCGGATACCTTCATGGCTGCCTCATCCTGACCTGACTGCATTCCCTAAGCTCTCTGCATAGCTGGAAGCCGCGTCTGATTGTTGTCTGACTCTCAGCCAATCACAGGCGTGGCTGCCGGTCCGGCCCCTGTTTGCAACTTCCGGCAAGCAGGGAGCCAGGAGCAGAGAGCCAAGGGAACGAACGCTGGTACGTCTGTTTCTGGAGCTTATTTAAAAACTAACATGGCATTGGGTCTGGTAAAATGCTCAGTTTGCACCTCCATCCTATAGCCATTAAGTTTTACTCTACACTAATTTAAAATTTGGAAATGGCACAGGCTGTGCAAAATCAGCGTTAAACCCACGCTAGCCCGATAATACATCAGGTAGCAAAATTTTAACACTGATTTGGCTGGTTAGCGGTCATTATAGCAACGGCGTTTATGTCAGACATAATCCAACAAAATAAGGACTTTTAAATATATGATCCTAAATGCTTGGACCAAATACTTTAAGGCTCCAAGCACACAGTGTTCTATTATACACAGCAAGGAGCTGAATGAGTACTCTGCTTTAAAGGTAATGTTCACCTCAAACACACATGCATGTGTTTACACTGTTACAAATCACTGGTACGAATCACTGGGCCCTCCAGCAAAACTATGATGGGGCCCCTATCCATGCTTCATCCACAGTGGTTTTCTAGGAGGGGGCTATATCTGTCATGGGAAAAATAAGAGACAATACTCTGTTAGGTATCTGTAATATAGATAAATAATTTAAATAGTAAACATTTTCCCACTGAACTTCCCCTTTAACAATAATGTAACTCAACAATTATTAGCTAGAACACACATCCACCTCTGGTCGATAAACCACCAGGAATTGGGAAAGAAACAGTTGTATGTTCTGGGTAACTGGCAACAAAATGTTCTGGGTAACTGGCGACATAATGTTCTGGGTAACTGATGACATAATGTTCTGGGTAACTGGCAACATACGACATAATGTTCTGGGTAAATGGTGACATAATGTTCTGGGTAACTGGTGACATACAACATAATGTTCTGGGTAACTGGTGACATAATGTGGGTAACTGGCGACATAATGTTCTGGGTAACTGGCGACATACAACATAATGTTCTGGGTAACTGGCGACATAATGTTCTGGGTAACTGGCGACATAATGTTCTGGGTAACTGATGACATAATGTTCTGGGTAACTGGCAACATACGACATAATGTTCTGGGTAACTGGCGACTAATGTTCTGGGTAACTGGCGACATAATGTTCTGGGTAACTGGCGACAAATGTTCTGGGTAACTGGCGACATAATGTTCTGGGTAACTGGCGACATAATGTTCTGGGTAACTGGCGACATAATGTTCTGGGTAACTGGCGACATACAAATAAGTCTGGGTAACGGCGACATAATGTTCTGGGTAACTGGCGACATATGTTCTGGGTAACTGGCGACATAATGTTCTGGGTAACTGGCGACATAATGTTCTGGGTAATGGCGACATAATGTTTGGATGGCGGTAAATGGAATAATGTTCTGGGTAACGGAGACATAATGTTCTGGGTAACTGGCAATACGACATAATGTTCTGGGTAACTGGCGACATAATGTTTTCGGGAACTGCGACATAATGTTCTGGGTAACTGGCGACATAATGTTCTGGGAACTGGCGACATAATGTTCTGGGTAACTGGGACATAAGTTCTGGGTAACTGTGGACTACAACATAATGTTCGGTAACTGTGACATATGTTCTGGGTAACTGGCGACATAATGTTCTGGGTAACTGGCGACATACAACATAAATTCTGGGTAACTGGCGACATAATGTTCTGGGTAACTGGCGACATAATGTCTGGGTAACTGGCGACATAATGTTCTGGGTAATTGGCAAATATGTTCTGGGGAACTGGCAACATAATGTTCTGGGTAACTGGCGACATAATGTTCTGGGTAACTGGCGACATAATGTTTCTGGGTAACTGGCGACATAAGTTCTGGGTAATTGGCGAATAATGTTGGGTAATTGGCGACATAATGTTCTGGGTAAATGCGACATAATGTTCTGGGTAACTGAGACATAATGTTCTGGGTAATGGCAAAGTCTGGGTAATCGCGAAATGTTCTGGGTAACTGCGACATAATGTTCTGGGTAAATAGCGAACATAATGTTCTGGGTAAAAGCGGACTATGTTCTGGGTAACTGGCGACCTAATGTTCTGGGTAACTGGCGACATAATGTTCTGGGTAAATGGCGACATAATGTTCGGGTAACTGGCGACATAAGTTTGGGTAACTAGCGACAAATAAGTTCTGGGTAACTGGGACATAATGTTCTGGGTAAATAGCGACTAATAATGTTCTGGGTAACTGGCGACATAATGTTCTGGGTATACTAGCCGACATAATGTTCGGGTAACTGGCGACATAATGTTCTGGGTAACTAGCGACATAATGTTCTGGGTAACTAGCGACATAATGTTCTGGGTAACTGGCGACATAATGTTCTGGGTAACTGGCGACATAATGTTCTGGGTAACTAGCGACATAATGTTCTGGGTAACTAGCGACATAATGTTCTGGGTAACTGGTGACATAATGTTCTGGGTAACTGGCGACATAATATTCTAGGTAACTGGCGACATCCTACACTGTCTCACTTCTATGTAGATACTTAATTAGTGTGCATAACATTCCATTAATTGTGCTGAAAGCAAGCTAAAAACACAATAATCTTGAGTATCATAGTTCACAATGATAATGTATCCATTTGACATTGACAAATTATGGTTCTTTCTATTTCTTCTTTTTCTTATTCTTCTCTTTTACCCTTGCTGATTGTATTCAGCTGTGGGACAGACCTGATCAGCTCTGGGTACTTGTCTCTTGATTGCATTCAGTTGTGTTCAATACAAGGATTGTGGAAGCATTCCAATTAGGCTAATTTAATTGTATGGGGCCTAGGAATGTGCATTGATTATCTTTTCTATGTTTGTATAAATGTTTGACCAGATCAGTAGCACTTCCGCTAAATGTAGTTGTAAATTAGCCTAATTGGAGTGCTTCCACAATCCTTGTATTGTATGTATTTATTTGGGAGGCCTGGTCAAGCCTCCATGTGGTAATAGCACCCCCAACACGCCCCTTTTATGGGAGGTCCTATGCCTTTAATATAAAGCACTGGGTGGTCTCTTCCCTCATTTTAAAAAGCCAAAGGGCCGGGGGAAAGTGAAAGTCTGTTAAATGGATCCAGTGCACAACTATGAGAAATGCAAAAGTTTGCTAATGGTAATTAAAGTAAAAAGATTGGTCGCTAGGACTTTCCAGACTGGGGTTACCTTGACATGGTTGGAAGGCTTTTCATTCATGTGAACACAGTAATGTATACTAAAACCCCTTTGTTTATAAAGTATGCCAGTGTGCAGATAATATGATATTGTATGGGGCCTAGGAATGTGCATTGATTATCTTTTCTATGTTTGCATTCAGTTGTGTTGCAGACCTGATCCGTGCTGATTGATTACCCAATACAGCACGCACAGACACTCCCATAAATAGAGCTTTGTGTAGCTTTTCAAGCCAAATTCAAAGTTAAAACTTAAACTTTCTCATTTTTGTTTTTAATTGAAATCTAAAAACCTTAGTATTGTTGCATTTTTTATTAATACAAAACAGAACTCGGACTTGTAATGGTGCAATTCAACCCTTTTGCATGGATCTTCAGTCTACTGGTATGATCACTAATTGTGCAGGGTGTAAAATGATTTATGTTATATATACAAATACGTTTATCTCTCTGGGGAAGGAAATTAAAAATAACAGGGGTTTTGGGCAATGAGAGATCTTTGAGGTTCCCAGACAGAAAAAAAAAATCTGTAACCAGATTGAGGAAACAGTCAAGACCAGCTGTAAGAATATCTAGTGAACATTGCACAGTCAGGCAGGCCATATGCTTTTTGATCGATTTCAGACACAATATCAATCAACATGGATACTGGGCAAGGTGACATGTCTGCAGAGGAAGGTGGAGTGATATCTGCATAACTCTGTAGGGCACTGAACAGTACAAAGTGCTGCTTAATCCATTCCTAAGCCAATGTATGATGAAACCTGCTCAAGATCAATGATTTATTGAAGGTCCATAGCAAATCTCCTCTCTGTTCATCTGTTGAAAGGATAAATGGCAACTTCCTCCCAGGTGCCGGGTTTGATATTATGGCAATTTTATGCTACACCCTACCAGCTCTAACCTGAGTTTGTCTGAAGGAAAGGCACAATTCCCATTACGTTATTCTGTACAGTTGCCAATGACAGTTTATTTATAGATCTGACATAACATGCTTCACATTTCATTGTGGGGATTCCCAAACTAATAACTTTCTTGAAGTTCTTAACTTGCACTCTGAGTTTATTGACTAGATCCACAAGGAAGTCATTAAACTTAAAAGGAAAATTCAGTGCATTGTCTATTCATAGACCCTTTACATAGAAACATGGTAGTGAAGCATAATAAAGACATATTGTACATACATTTTCTTTAACCTTTTTAACCTATGAAGCCTGCCTAACGTTTGCTATCGGCATGCTAAACTTCATCTTAAAGGAATAGTTTACTTGAAAAGTGAACTATCCCTTTAATGTATTGATTGAAGACTGGGAGGTTAAAGAGCTATGCCTTACCTTCTATTTTTCAATCAATTGACCAGGAGCCACGGACGAAGATAGAAGATATTTACCTTGCACGCAATCCGCAGCTACAGTTCTCACAGGTCCCGACCTCTTCCTGGTTCAGATTAACTATAATTCGTTGCAAGGTGTGCTATAGTTAATTTGAAGCGGGAAGTGGTTGGGACCTGTCAGTGCTGCTGCGAAGGGTCGCGTGTAAGGTAAATATCTTCTATCTTCGTACATTGATTCTGGCCAGTTGATTGAAGAACGGAAGGTAGGGCATAGAATCATGGAATCCAATAGAAAGAAATTTGATTGATAAAATGGGTCACTTAAAGGGTATGTCCACCATTATTTTAACTTTTATGTTTCCAGTTTAACTGAAGGACAGGAGGTAAATGCGATATGTCTTACCTCCTGTCCTTCAGTAAAACTTACAGGAGACCAGAAGAAACTTACCCGCGTATCGCTCCAGCGCCGGCCTCACTGACAGTCTCCGCCGCGTCCACGCTCCTATGCACTGTGTGCGCACGCGCACACAATGCAAAGGACTGTGGATCCGTCGGGGAATGTCAGTGTAGTCGGAGGCTGTCAGCAGCGCTGGATTGTTACGTGGTAAGTTTCTTCTGGTCTCCTGTAAGTTTTACTGAAGGACAGGAGGTAAGACATATCGCATTTACCTCCTGTCCTTCAGTTAAACTGGAAACATAAAAGTTAAAATAACGGTGGACATACCCTTTAATTGCTAAAATGAGTCAAATAACCAAATTCCAAACAGAACAATTAGTATATTTCCCTTCCACCAGTTTTTGCATTTTCAAATATAAAATAGAATAAGTAAATACAATAGAAATATTTGTTGCAGGTATGAAGTTTAAAGAAAAAATTGAGAACTATGGAATTGTTCATCATATTTGAGTTGCCTGTAAGTTTGGCATTCTTAACACAGACTGCCTGTATGTATCACATATGAGGTGCTGTTAGTACGCTAATTAATTTTGTATATATTTTAAAACACATTCAGGTGCTTCACATATACTATAGGGCCATAAAAGATATATTTAAGTGACACAAAACATTTTTGTTGTAACACAATTTTAAAGTTTGCAGTTAGAGTCTGTTACAGTTAGAGCCTGCTCTGCTGCTGTGCATGCTCATAACTAATCAGCTCCCAAATACAGCAGAGAAGGTGTGGCCATGCCAGCAAGGGATCTGTATTTTGTAAGCAGAATATCTACCATCTGGGAACATTTTTGAAAGGTTTAAGAAAAATGAAATGGGTTTGGTTCTTAGGAGGGTGGACATGCCCTTTAAAAATCTTTTTTGCTGGGTTGGATTGAACTGCATCAACCTGTGTTTTATGTGGGTTGGGGGGGGCATCTAAAATCTTGCTATGGGGCCCTGTGATTTCTATCTCCCTCCCTGCAGGTTAGCGCACATGAATCGCGCGGCATTACGATTTCGCTACGTCACGCAATTCTTGTGTGCTGCCTAGTGGGGCCTTGCTCTTAAGCAGAAATATGGCACCCAGTGTGAACTAGGGTGCCTGGTGTTCTGCCTAGAATCTCCCTGTTTTCCTTGCTGTGTTAGATCTGCTCTCCTTAATTAGCTGCTTTAATTTGCAACATTGTAGTGAGTAGAGAGCCTGAACTCAGCTCCCTCTACTTGGAATCAATGTTATAAATCAACTGAAGGTGAAGGAAGGAGGGGGGAGGATGAGCTCAGCTAAAAGTACTGAGGAGAACAGTTCTAAAATGCCAGGTAAAAGCTGCTGCAGACTTTATAACAGTGGCCCCTGTGACTAGCAGCCATGAGATCCCTATCCTTGCCTTTTTCATCATTTCACCCAACTCTCCAATTTGAGCTTAGAGTAGGTGAGGAGTGAACAATTCAATGGAAGAGACATTGGAAACAAGTACATACTGTATATCATGTCTATGCTGAGAGCTGAAAAGGTTAAAGATAATACTCTGCTGGCACTCAAAGTGTTATAACAAGACTCTGGGAAAGTGCAGGCACTGAGATGTGAATGGCAATACTCAGTATTCTTGGAAAGCCTGCTGGCACTAGGTAATACTCTGCTGGCACTAAAAGTGGTAATGGTAATATTGTAGGAAAGTCTGCTGGCACTGAAGGGTTAATTCTTCCCATTCTTCAATTAATTTTACAGGAGGATAAACAATGGTGGAGGTGCACTCTTACCCAACTGTGGGTGCAGACGCCTCTGTAGGTTCTTCCCTTAGGAACCAGTGGCTTCGCAGGAAAAAAAAAAAGTAGCTGAGGGTCGCACTCCAAATCATAAAGAAATTTTATTTCAAACCACACATATTCACGTCACAACGTTTCGGGGGGATACCCCCTTCTTCAGGTGATAAAGTGCAACTGTGCTTGAGGAAAATATAAAGACTGTGCTAGACATAGGTCCCTCCCCCTCATTAAGGTGGAACCATCAACAGGTGTTTGTTACATCAATATCAATAAAAAACATGTACAATAAACTTATTCTAGAACAATGTAGTTTCTAGAATTCGCCTCAGTAGAATGTCCAGTTTTATACATATCTTTTTGTATATATCTTTTCCACAGACTATTTGCCACATTGAGCTGGGAGTTAGAGACAATGAAAAGACACAAGGAACTTGATATGCACTTTATTTGCACATTGTAAGCACTTTATACACTGTAGCAATTCATGTATATAATATTGTTTTATTGTATTATTACTGAACACGATTCAACATTGCATTATTGAGAGACTGTTTTTAAGGAGAATAAGTTTATTGTACATGTTTTTTATTGATATTGATGTAACAAACACCTGTTGATGGTTCCACCTTAATGAGGGGGAGGGACCTATGTCTAGCACAGTCTTTATATTTTCCTCAAGCACAGTTGCACTTTATCACCTGAAGAAGGGGGTATCCCCCCGAAACGTTGTGACGTGAATATGTGTGGTTTGAAATAAAATTTCTTTATGATTTGGAGTGCGACCCTCAGCTACTCTTTAATTTTACAGGAGCCAGGAACGAAGGTGAAAAATAGCTTGCCAATGTTTGGGGAGGGGTTATTGGGAAGTGTGGGTGGGAGGGAGCCTACAACATGTGACAAAATTGATTATGTAGATTAAGAAATTATTTTGTCATGTTTTGATGCCGCAAAATTCACTTTTGTATTTACAGAACCAATTCTGTTGCAAAACATCTTGTGATAAAATTGGTGCTGGGATGAAAAAAATTAGTTTTGCCATTACAAAATAAATGTTTCTGGCATTCGATTTTTGCAGTTACAAAATATTTGTGTCACCTAAATATAAGTTTTTTTTTATTAATGTATTTTTGTTATTCACAATTTTTTTTAATACAAAATGAACAAACATTGCCTTGTAGTGCCACTGCCTTTGACCATTTCTTTTGTACAGGAGATGTTTTAAAGGGGAGATAATAGTGTGTTTAAAAAAAAAACCTGTTAAAATGAAAAGTACATAGGACAGGGATATAGGACTGGAAATCCCTTCCTTCCAATATTGTTTCTGTGAGGAGCACCAGCCCAAAGGAAACTGATTCTGACAGTCTTCCTCCTGGCTTCATCTCCCCAGAAAAACACAGTAGATGAAGCAGGAAAGGGGCCCAGTGATTACTAGTTACGCCACTGCCTACGAAATAATTGGTCAAAACGCCATTTTTTAAGCGCCTAGAACAAGATCATTATTCTGAATTTATTCATTGTTGCTGGTCCCCCTTCAGTTACTGGGCAGCAAGATGGAATTTGCACACATAAACAAAACAGTGGTAATGAGCCTTGATATTATTCTAATTATATATTGATTAAATTGTATTTAAGATGGATTATACCTTGGGTGTGCAATGTGAATTGGGATTTACAAAATGTTCTAAATTTTTTAATTATGTATACAAATTTTATTTCATTAAATGTGTGCTGATTTTTGAATTATTATTTTATATGTTACTGATACCTGTTACAATGCAAGTGTTGTATGTAGTAGTTTTATAGACCTGTTTTAGGTCTTATTCAGTTTGCATGTTATTGCAGGTTATTTTGCCCCTAAACACAAATTAGGTGGTGAAAACATTGTAGCCTTAAGGAATATTCTTATTTATATAACTACAATGTAACAAACGATGCGCTCACAGGTCTTCAAAAAAAACTGTAACAATTTATTCAATCCATCAACATGTTTTAGCTAATAGCTATCCATTATCAGGCTTATTTAAATAACTGTACACAGCTGGATGGATGTACAAGAAATCATTCATTGTCAGTTAAAAATCAGTTATTACTGATTGACTACCAGTCTACAAGTTCTGGTAGAAAGAGATAGGATAGCAGGACAGATAATCCCTACCTGTAATTGGGGAGGATATATAGAATATAGAATAAGGCCTCATGCACACAAATTAT
Organism: Hymenochirus boettgeri; assembly: GCA_019447015.1. Taxonomy (NCBI): domain Eukaryota; kingdom Metazoa; phylum Chordata; class Amphibia; order Anura; family Pipidae; genus Hymenochirus; species Hymenochirus boettgeri. Next base: position 54,690,674 of record CM033473.1, on the reverse strand, counting down.
AAGGTGCAAGGCGTGCAAGCATTGAATGACTCAAATTCTCTGTGAGAAGCCACAGTTTGCAGGTGAACATGTCCGGCTGCTGTACCCAGGGTGAGGCCCTAACCATTTGGTTTGTAGCTCTGGTTGTGTTCTCTCTTCTGGGCTGGTAAAACATTACATGGGCCATCAGTGGGACGGTGTGTTCCTTGCAGAGATTGAATGTCCCTTAGGTTTACCTGCCTGCCCATTGAAGGGTTGGGCCGTATTGCATAGGACACAAAACAGTTGGATAAGCAATTCTTTGATCTGCTAAATTCCCAGGGATGATAACCTTGTTGAAGGCTTATTTATTAAGAGGTGCAAAAATTTGCCTGTAATGTTGAATTGTGTCTGTTCGTTAACCAATGTGCATCACGATTTGGGCCCTGCAAATGCACATGTGAAGCTTAAGAGCATGGGCAAAATTTTTAACCTTTATAATAAACCTCTTACTAGTGTTTTACCTCCTCATCTAGTAGTGGGGTTAGTTAAAGGGTATCTCCACTGGTAAAAAAGTTTTATTGAAGAACTGGAGGTAAAGGACCTGTGTCTTACCTCCCATTCTTCAATAGAACGTTTGGGAACGGGAATGAAGGTAAGGCACTTACCGAATCTCTCGCTCCTCTACCGCTTACTTTGACAGGTCCCAAGGGACTTAGTACTCCTAGGACCTGTGAGGACGTGGCAGAAAAGCAAGAGATCAGTTAAGTATCTTACCTTCGTTCCCAGTTCCTGAACGTTTTATTAATAAACGGAAGGTAGGACGCAGTTCCTTTACCTCCTGTTGTTCAATAAAACTGAATACCAGATTTTTTTTTGCCAGTGTAGATACCCACTAATTTAAACCTTTCATTCCCTTTAACTGTTTTTTTTGTTTAGGCTTCTTTCACATGGACGGTAAATTAAGATGTTTACCAGTATTGTCAATCATCAAGTAATGCCTAGGAAACTTTCAGCAACCGGCAATTCCTGTTTTGCAGAAAGTAGCCTTAACTTAAACGAGAACTTAAGTCTACAGACAACATTGTCCCAATAGACAGAGCATATTCACACACATACAACAAGCTGTGTCTCACCTCTCCCTTTTCTGTGGCTGCTGGGTGATTTATGAAATTGACCTGTGGGTAATAGGGGTCATCTCCAATAATCCACTGTAGCAGGATAATTCCCCAGGGATTTCAGTTTTTTGTTTTCAAACACATTCAAGGCTCCTGTCCTAACAATGCTATAATCCTTTACTTTTCATACAAAAGGAAAAGTAACCTTTACAGTGTAATTCCCAGCTAACAACAACACGGAAGCCTTCTTAGTTACAGAATCTATTACTTACATGCGTTAAGTGCAACTTACTAGAGAAGAATCTTCCATGTATACGTGTTCTTTGGAGAAAAGCTTTCCTATTTTGATTTTAAACATTTATGTTAAGTTCTCCTTTAATATTTATTGTGTGAGTGCTTGTTATCATTACGTTTTTGGAGAGACCGCTGGTTAATGTGAGGTTCTTAGTGTTTTATGTCACTTACTTGCCTTAATTCACTTTTATGAAACACGCTGCAAACAAAAGGAAGGTATTAGACGTTCCCTAAACATGGGGCTGGCCCTGTATAAAAAGGGAATGGTCAGGGTTTACAGTATGCTGGAGGTGTTGTGAGTCTCATTTATTAGAAATGATCTTGCAGTAGTTTGATTTTTAGGCAAAGTTATGGTAAATGACTTTTTTAACATTGTTTCTTATTTTCATACCAAGATCGGGTTTCTCCTTATTAGCAATAAGGGGGTTAATTGTATTAATAGACAACTAAGTAATTTTTTCATTTAATTAGCCTATACTTTTAATGCTTTGTACAAATGACTATTAATCTAGTCATTATAAATCTATTAATATAATTACACTCAACCACATAACAGTTTTATCTCAACACATCATATCCAGCCAATCCAAATTCAGTAAAAAAAACAAGTAGAGTTAGTTAAAGGAGAAGTAAAGTCTCCTTTATCCCATAAACAACCCCCATCCTCCCCAGTACCCAGGGTGAGGAGCTAAACCGTGTGACCCTCATCCCTGGGTTTAACCTTATTCCCCCACACCACTTCTTCAAAAGAGATTATTCAGAACTATATTTGTTTCCTTTCCACAATTGGCAAACAGAAGATGTAGCACCACACAGAAGGCAAAGGCACCTTGACACCAAAGCAGTAACTGTTCTCTATTTCCCAGCATTCCAGTGTCACACGGATATCTGTGATATCTGGAATATCTGTGATTTTTATCCTGTCAGCCCTAAAGGTTCGTACACATGTGCGATCGCGGGTCCTGACCGCGACGCACAATGTTTACGAACGACCGTTTTGGGCGATAAAGTGCCTACACACGGGACGATTATCAGCCAAAACGTTCGTTCCTACACATCATGTGTTGCGGGTTGGGACCCGAGATCTCACATGTGTACGAACCTTTATAACGTATTTGCCATGAGGTGACCTGAGAACTTCAATAGAGTATGTGCTTAAACTGTGTGGGGGTGGCTTAATTGAGGTGGCGCCTACCTCAGAAATGCCGATTACCTAACTGACCCATTGCTGTACCCACTGCATGACTAAAGCCCGTGGGCCACGTACAGTAGGTATAATAACACGCGCAGGACCAGGAAGGCCAATAGTAATCCTACTTCACCTGATAACTTGCGTTAGAATCCTCCTCTTTGAAAATGTGTGAAGAAAACACTGAGTTGCCGGCTCTTTTTCCTTCTGCATTATTGTGACACTATATATAGCCATCTGCTGTAAAGCCTTGTTATCGTTTTGTTTTTATGCTTTCCACTTCCTCCACACATTGTGTTCTGTACCGTGGGGAGAGACTGTTCTGTTCTGAGACCTACTGTTTTTCCGCTGTGGTAGAGGATTTCTACTGAACTGAAACAGTTAATGCCGCGCAGGTGAATTTCAGGCCTCATAGCTTATTAGCATTGCTGGTTAGGTCACATTCCTCACTTTCCCCATAGATATGTAACACAATACCCTGGCATATTGCCCAGTGCACAGTGCACCTTCGTGGTAAATGTTAACCATATAATGCCTTTTCAATCTGAGACGTATTTATTTGTGTCATGGGCAATGTCTGTACTTTAATAGTAGTTAAAACAATTGTCAAGGTAATCCAGATGGGCTGCCAAAGTTTTAGGCTATTACATGAAGCGTTCCTCTAGCGGCCACTGTCGTGGAACCGCTCAGGAAACTTTGCAAACCACATTTGCCACCCATCTGAATAAGGCCTTACAAACCCGCAACTAACCCATTCGCAGCCATGTGGGGGATTATGGCTTTATGTCATGGTAACAAATAAAAATGAAAACAGTTCAGGTGATTCCCCACATAATTAGGGACTTATCTGCTATTTGTTATTTTCTGACTGCTAACAAATACTTAAAAACCATTCCAATTGTTTATTCTCTTCCTGTTTCCCATGTTTCCCTGCTGCTGTGACGTTAAAGGATAAGTGCACTGTAAAATCAAGTTATGTTCATTTGGAAGCTGCAGCTTTAAAAATACCTTTGCCATATTTTTTTGCCTATGCCCCTCCAGAGCCTAGCTTTGTGCCTTGGAAGTTGCTGACATCTTATTACTGGTTTGCTGAATGTTTAGCTCCGCCTCTCTGAGATTTCCTCTGCTTTCTCCTGCTTGAGCCTCAAACGATAATGCTTGTGAGTTCCGTGCACACACACGTGCACGGAACTCACAGGCATTACTGTTTGAGGCTCAAGCAGGAGAGTGCACGGAACTCACAGGCATTACTGTTTGAGGCTCAAGCAGGAGAGTGCATGGAACTCACAGGCATTACTGTTTGAGGCTCAAGCAGGAGAGTGCACGGAACTCACAGGCATTAATGTTTGAGGCTCAAGCAGGAGAGTGCACGGAACTCACAAGCATTACTGTTTGAGGCTCAAGCAGGAGAAAGCAGAGGAAATCTCAGAGGGGCGGAGCTTAACATTCAGCAAACCAGCAACAAGATGTCAGCAACTTCCAAGGCACAAAGTTAGGCTCTGGAGGGGCATAGGGGAAAAAAATATGGCAACAGTATTTTTAAAGCTTGCAGTGTGGCCTCAGCCTAAAACTTAATTTAATATTAAACTTAACTTAACACATGCAAAGGATCAGATATAAATGCAATGCAAAAAAAACTGATATTGTGCTATCCCCTAAATGCGTGTAAAACCCACGCAACTGACGTACTATTGTGTTAGTGAGGGCTTCGTACCCATTATGTGCTGCCTGCACAAGCAATGCTATCAATTTTGCATTCATGTTTGTGCTACTGACTATTAGGAAGTGGTCCTACCTGTTACCTATGACTCTCTGAAACTGCTACTAACCAAAAAATATTGAAACAATAGTGTTATTTGTATAGTATCTTTGAGGCATCTTCCCGGAGTTTTAAAGTACTGAACATTAATATTGATTGAGAAGTAAAGCATTATGGAGGAGGCAGAAATTAAGCGCTCCCAGGATGGGCTAATTATATGCCATCCTCGGGGTCCTCCTTCTATAATCGGAGACACCTGGTTTAAAAGTTGATGGGACTGGGAAGATGTGGTCTGCTCTTCTGAAATATGAAATATCTCACTGTAGAAATAATTGTACCATAGCATCCAGTGTTAAAGTAAAGGTGAATAGCTGAGTTTATCTCAGTTTCATTAAATGGATGTCATTGTGGTGAATGTCCTGTGGGGCAGCATGTGATTCACAGATACCGTACTTTACTGACTAACTTACATAGTAATGAAATGAACGTTTTTTTCTACAATTATTGAGTGATTGAATTGAAAGTGTGTTGCATGTAATGGATCAAAAACTGATATCACCCAGCCACATGTGGTACAGTCTCCCCTGCGTTGGACTATAGTGCTTCTCAACTAAAATAACAACGTAACTAACGATGGCTGTAACCAAATGTAAAGATTGTGGGTTGTGTTATATGTGAATACAGCAATAATTAATCTGCACTCACTACATTCACTGGAATGTGTATTGTTAAGTTGCAAGGTTCACTTAGACTGTGTACACACCATGCAATATTTTCAGCTGACCAACCAACCAATATTATCGTGTATCGGTCAGTTGGCCAAAAATGTTGCATGGTGTGGGTGCCAATGGCTCAACCGATCTCAGTGCGTTGCGATTGCAATTGCGTTTTGCGTTCTGCATTTTTAATCGCAATCGCATGCGTTTTCCTATACTTATTGAAGAAATCGCAAAAAAGTATTTACGTATTTATGGTTGTATATATTTGAGCCGGGGGGAACATATTGAGAGATGCAGATTCTAAAAGGGTAAATTGAGACTATATCAATTATGATATTCTTTAAACCTACTGTATATTAAAGGGCATGTCCCCCCCAAAACTGAAATTTAACCCCATACTGGCCCCACTCTGTAGTGTACAAAAATCCTTACCTTACATCCCAGCTCCTTATAGTTGCCATGCTGTGCCCTTCCAAAATCCAGGAAAGTGTAGTGTAGAAGGTCTGGGTGACTCATGCTGCGCCTGTCTCAGCCTCAACCTCAACAAGGTCTGAGGCATGCGTAGGAGAGTCCCCCCCTCCCTCCCATTTTCTTCTCCCTCCCCCTAGCGCAAAACCCCTTGTTGTTATTATAGTTATTGGTCCCCCAGCCCCAACCGCCGTAATAGAATTGTTAGAAAGTTCCCCGATAGTTACTTACTTTCCCTCTATCATTCTGGCGTTCTAAGCAGCCGGCAGCCGCGTCCCTGATTGGCTGCCTCTCAGCCAATCAGGGATGCGGCTGCCGGTCCTGCCCCCTGCTCGCATTTCCGTGCAAGCAGAGGGCCGGGAGAGTGCGGCGGAGGATAGAGGGAAGGTAAGTAAAGATCGGGGCACTTTCTAACAATTCTATTACGGCGGTTGGGACTGGGGGACCAATAACTATAATATATAAAAAGTTTAAAAAATGGGTGGACATGCCCTTTAAGATAAATGTCAATAAGTGCATAATGTAGTCTTTAAAGAGCCTTGTGAGCATATCCACCTATTATATGTGCATGTGCGCTTATTTGCCATGCCTCCTGACCCCAGTGTCTCTATGAACACATTTTCTATACAGACTGCCTACCAGACTGCCTACCACCTGACTTAATAGTGTGATTTAACTGACTTTTTTGTTTATGTGTCTAAATGTATTTGTCTTCTTTGTATTAGCTCTAGTGGGTTAGTGGACTAATTATCTACTTTAAGAAGCACACAGCCTATGAGGTTACAGGTTCACTTACCTATGAAAAGTTTATTCTTTCTGCCTCAATGCTTGGTAGGAAATAAACTGCAAATGTTATTTTTTTAAATAAAATGCAAAGGGGGGGGGGGGGGAGAGAGACTGTTTTCAGGGTGTTAAATCTGCAGGGTCTGTTGTAACATGAGAGAGGCAGGATCTACTACAGCATGATCTGTGGCTTACAGAAGCAGGCCTCTGTGCTGTAACCACAGACAACTTCCACTAGAGGTGAGACAAGGCTTGTAGTATCTTTGTGTATGTGCCTATTGTGACAATTTTATCTGCTGACTTTAGTTCCCCTCTAAATTCTATTAAAATACAGCTTTTGTTACATTTTTATGATTTTTTTTATGTGCTTGTTGTTGATACTGCTATAGCATCAAATGTACATCTGAAAAGATTTATTTTGATCAATGCCATTTTGAAATATCTACTTCATTTTTTCATCTTTTTATGGTAGGGGTTCTTTGGTTAATATTTGTTCAGATCAAACTAGAGTTAGAAATAAAAGGAATCTTCTCTGTTTATTACAGGGCAGCTTTAAATATTTTTTTGATCCAAATTTAGACATTTTGATCTTTTTCTTCTTCTTTCCTCCTACACAGAGGCGTAGTCATGAATGATTAGTCTCTTATTTTTATCAGTGAGCATTCAAATATAAATAATAGTATTCTAAATTGGTTCAGCTGCTCATTGAATGAACTAAGGGCCATAACTAAGGGCCATATTTACAAAGCCGCGGTATCGCTTTTTAACAATCGGTATCATAAATTTACGATTGTTAAACCGATCGGAGATTAACAATCGGTTTAAAGATCGTAAATTTACGATACTGATCATAAATTTACGATACCGTTTGTAAATCTACGATAACGAAATCATAGATTTACGATCCCCATAGAATACCATTACGGTAGTTTACTACCGCACGGTATTCTACTAATTAACGAACGTTCGGTCGTAAATTTACAATCGCGATCATACATTTACGGCCGCAATCATAAATTAATTAACCCGCGGTATCGCTAAAAAGCTATTCCGTGGCTTTATAAATATAGCCCTAATATCCATTCATGGTTAATAAAAAATTAAAAGACCAAGGGCCTTCAAACATAAATTTGTCTTAATAGATTATGAAGCTAATTATTTTTTACAAGTATCAATTACAATAAAGTGAAAATAAACCATAAATTAAATTTTAGTTCAGCAGATTTACTGTTCACGTGGACCTGAAATGTTTCCTTCGTAAGTCAAATGAGCAAAAGTGTTAAAATAGTCTTTCTCCCTTGAAAAATGCAATACCGTACATATGGCACATCTTTTAATTATTTGGACCAGTGGCCAAGGAAAGGAGGTGGATCCATTTCTCCAAACTGCATAAAAGCATTGAGGTTAATACTGAAGCTCCAGCACAGAACAGACTGTTTGACTGCCTACCAGGTTGTCTGTATACTATACAGCTTGTTAGATAAATGGTCATTGGAGTGATCCTCTAACAACATTTATCTAATGTGTGTACCAAGCCTTAGGGTTTTCAGAAATTGTACTTTTGGGGGTTTAATATTTGTAACCCCTTAGGTATCCTTTAAAACGATCCTAGTTATATGAACCATAATCGTATCATTAAAGGGCATGTGTCAAAATAAAAGTCTACCAATGTTTTCTTAAGTAAGTCCCAACCTTTCTATTGAATTCCAAAACATCTCCTGTAGTCTGCACTACCCCAGCCGCCATAGCCCACCCCACTGTCAAAGATGGCCATGATGCTGACACCTGTGCACTGAGCTTAACCTTAACATCATTCAACTCAGTCAAACGCTTCCTTCATAATAAGACGTAGTGTATGCTGCAAAATTTCAAGGACATCTATAGTGGGAAAATGAACGTTTCCCCCTTTCTTTACATGTGTCTTTACTTTCTTCAGTTTCCCTCTCTGTCCTGAGATACACAAATTAGAGGAATATGTGATTGCATTCCTCTACTCGTAATGTCAATCAAATCCCTGTGAAGTGACCCTCTTCTCTGCTCAAGTCCCTCCCTCCTCCATGCTCTGTTACAAACACAGAGATAAGAACATTAGCAGGGTGAGAGATGTAGCTTTGACTGCAGAGATAAGACTGTTCTTGACTCCCATCTTGATAGCTTTCACTGTTTGATGATGGGTTACAAAGAGGTAGATCATGTTGCAGCAGTAAACTGTACTGTTCTCCTTCTATGTCTCCAGGACAGCTTGCTTTATATTGGCCAATGTGCATGGGTATGTTATTCAGGATGTTGAACATTTAACTCCTGCTGCACATAAGAAGCTTGTCAGGCATCTGGTGTTTAGACATGGAGGAGCTAACAGAGGGGAGGGGGCAAGGGGAAGTGCTGCAGAGAGATCTGAGACCATGGAACAACAGAGTCACTGACAGAGGTGTAAGAAAGGCAGCACAGAGTACATTCATTTAACTTTGCAAGGGGGCAATGTGTTTTTTTCACTATAAATGCCCATTAAAGGCTATGTCCACCCTAAAATTTATTTTTTCATATAAGATCCCCCCTGGGCTCCCAGCCCCAACCGCTATAATTTTTTTTTTAGAAAGCCCCCCAAACTCTACTTACCTCCCCTCGATCCTCCGCCGCGCTCCTGGCCCTCTGCTTGCAAGGAAATGCAAGCAGAGGGGCGGGACCGGCAGCCGCGTCTGTGATTGGCTGAGCGGCAGCCAATCACAGACGCGGCTGCCGGCAGCTCACTTCGCCGGAGGAAAGAGGAGAGGTAAGTAAGAGTTTGGGGAGCTTTCTAAAAAAAAAAAATATGCGGTTGGGGCTGGGAGACATGGGGAAATCATTACTGAAGGTTTTTGCTAGGGGGAGGGAGAAGGAGGGAGGGAGGGGGAGAAGGGCTGCAGTACGCATGGCAAAAATCTATCTGAGGCCAGCTAGCAGGCAGTGTCCTATATGGACTCTGCTAGCCTCCTGTGTAAGTCATTTTTTTGGGACTTTGGGGGGGGACTACAGGAGAACCCTATGGAGCTGGGATGTGAGGTAAGGATTAAACTACACTACATGGTGGGGCCAGTAGTTGGGGGGATTATAGTTTTGGGGGTGGACATGCCCTTTAAGAGATTTGCTGTGGCATAGAGAAAAACAATTGGTATCAGGTATACTGAAACTAGCAGGAAGATAAACCCAGCTGGTGGAGTTCCACTCCACTAGCTGTGTCAGAGTGTTGGTAGACAATACTGTGTATTGTACAAGTAAGATTGAATAAACCCACAAAAGGAGTGACATCATCCATTCTCTACTATACCAACAGAATCTATGTGGATTATCAGCATATCAAACAATAGGATAAAGGAAATATAACTACTTAAAAAACAGACATTATACAACAAGAGCATTGTAAAATTCCACTCTGTAATATGCAATGACAGCAGTCAGTATTAACACCAAGAGCATATTATGTATAGATGGCACAAGGCAAGCTCAGTCTATTATGGGTGGCGAAGGAACTCTCCCAGTAAAAAGTGTAAAACAGCTTATATGAAATATCTCATGTTCAAAAAGAATGCGCAAAAGTGCATTCCCTTTAATAAAAGGCACAGGATGATCTCTTAAATTGACAACAATGGGCATGAATGGGACAATTTTGTCAGACCATCTATAATGTAACGTATCAGAAATGGCATTGAATGTTCATCTATAGTGGCACTTTTTATTATTAATCCATTGTAAACACGGATGGCAAGGAGAACATCTTCGAAAATTCTAACCTATGTAGACACTGGGTTTCTCCTAGTAAAAAAAAAGAGTTCTGGTAGAATGTAATTGGTCCGAAAACAGAGAGAAATATAATGTACAACCCCAACATGTTGCTCTAATGGTCCTATCAAAATGTTTTTTTGTAATGCAACATGTTGCTGTAATGGTCCTATCAAAATGTTTTTTAGCACCTTTTTCCAGAAAAGATTTCCTGTCCCAGTCTTAAAAATGCACATGACTCCCAACTGTTCCAATTTTTGCCAGATGGTCCTCAAATTTGAGTTGTGCTTGTGTTTGGGTGGACATGGGCTTTGTAAACTGAGAGCCATGGTTAAGAACTCAAAAGTGAAAGTGGGTAAATAAAATGTCATTATTTAGGTTCACAACTTGTTGAAATGGTCACCAGTCTTTTTAAAATATATATATTTTTATATATATATATATATATATATTTTTTTTTTTTTTTTTTTTTACAGGACACCATACTCCACTTAGCTGTTTCCGCAACACTTTAGGTAAGAAACCTTTCCCCCTCCTCCTCTTACTGACAAGATTTTTTGAAAAATCTTACCCAGGCCTATATCAACAAAAAGCAAAAAGGCCAATAGGCCACCATTAACCTCCATCCCTCTCTTCCTTCCAGTTTTCTCCAGTTTTTTTTCTATTAATTACATTAATGCCTTTTTACATAGTGTGTAAACTGAGTGGTTAGTAGCTTGGAGATTCAAACTCTCCCAATCACTACTCCAGAAGGTAGCACCCTTAAGATTGTTGGTGCACGTAGCGGCAGTGGGGACAAGATGTGGTTCTAGACAATTGCCCATTTGGTGGCCCTTGAGCAGATGGTGTAAATCAGGTGGCCAACAGGGTTTTTTCAAAGGGAAAATGGCAGGTCAGTCCATCTGTGTGTAACAAGAAAATACTTCTTTCAGGTTTAAATGAACCCTATATTGAGATCTTCGAACAGCCCCGACAACGGGGCATGAGATTTCGATACAAATGTGAAGGAAGATCTGCTGGAAGTATCCTTGGGGAACGTAGCACAGACAACAACAGAACATATCCAGCCATTAAGGTAACACTGGCAGAAAACAGTTTTGTGGCCAAATATATTATACAGTACCATATTTAAATATGCTTGTGAAGGTTCTCATTCATCCAGATCATGGTATATCTGTTGTATTCAATTAGATCAACTGGACTTGAAGTTTAGTTAGTGAAGACGTTTTGCTAGTCATCCGACTGGCTTTCTCAATTCAGAATGACTTGTACAAGAATCTGTGGCAATTATGTACCCTGGAAAATCCCAATTAGCATATCACAGCCAGATGTTAAAGGCGGGATTGCATAGTGGCTAAGAGGTGTTATAGGAACGCCCAGGGTAAGGTGTCAAAACAGCATTGTACACGGCAGACATTGGGTGTCGAACCCCCCACCTCTATTCAGGCTTGGATTCTTTATTTTCACATAAATGGCCTCCTTGACACCTCTTCTTGGCAAAGGAACGTGACTGGTTCAAGAGAGGTGTCAAGGAGGCCATTTATGTCCTCCAGATGTTTGCTAGGAGTTTACTATTACTCTGTACACGACCAGCGGCATATAACTTACAAAGGCAACAAAGCGCAACATCAAAATAGCTCCCTTTTAAGAAACTTAATTTTGGGTTGTCCTGTTCTCATCCACAAATAATATTGTAACCATAGTACACTACTGCAGCATCATTGTAACCATAGCATTACACTAGTGTCAACAAATATTCACCCTCAGTTTTTGATACATCACTTTTGTCATTCTCTCTTTGGAAAAGTCAAGTAGGAGGTAGTGAACACCCTGACCACAGCACACCAACTCATTTATTCACTGTGGGCCAAGACTGCACAATCTTCCTACAAGGTGCACAGCACAAATGTTCCAACCATGAGTAAGTGGGATGTTCAGCAGGTACCTATCTTTGTACCCTGCACCTTCATCTTTAAAGGATAACTATGCTGTTAAGTTTAGTTGGAAGCTGCAGTTTTAAAAAAATCTGTTGACATTTTTCCCCCTAAACCCCTGCATAGCCTACCTTTGCTGCTTCAAAGTTGCTGACATCTTGAATCTGGATAGTTGGATTTGCTGCTTCCTACTGCTGAGATTTGCTGCTTCCTACTGTTGCAGTGCGAGCAAGGACGTGCGCGCGTGTGAAGTCATCGAGATGATGTTCCACGCGCACACGTCCGTGCATGCACAGACGTCACGCACGCTCGGAACAAACGAACATTCCCTTTTGAGACTAATGCAGCAGTAGGAAGCAGCAAATCTCAGTGGGGCAGAGCTACACATCCAACTATCCAGATTCAAGATCTCAGCAACAGCAAAGGCAGGCTCTGGAGGGGCATAGGGGAAAAAAACAAACATTTAAACTAAACTTAACTTTAATTTACAGCATAGTTACCCTTTAAATACAGCTCTGAATGAACACATATTTAAATGGTAGTAATTAGATGCTTTTGATAATTGTACACAGTCTGATAGCTTATCAAAATATAAGGCACATCATGCTATAACATTGTATGACCTCAGTGGCGTAACAAGGAATCACTGGGCCCACCAGCACAACTATGATGGGGATCTCTGCTTCATCTACAGTGGTTTTCTGGGAGGCTATATCTATCATTAAAAAAAGAAGATAGGGCTCACTGTGTTGCTGGCCCTGCTCCCCTAGTAGTTGTGCCCCAGTTAAAGGTACATCTCAAAAGAGATCGCCATGTGTACAATCACCCAGTGCTAGGGTTACCAAATCATAAGCTGATTGGGGTACAATATTATCAGGTATAATAAACAGAGCTAAGAGTCCTGTGCAGGTCTAATTTTCCAGACCCACACCAAACCAGACCCCTGAAAAATCCATACCCACAACCCATTTTTCTACCCGCTTTGTACCGCAAGTTTAGGACCCAACTTGTACAGGTAGGAGTAGAATGTACACTTTATATAATATATCCCTACTGTCCCCAACTAACTATCCATGGGCCTCTACTGTCCCCTACTACCTACCCTAGAGCTTGATAAAGGAGCACACTGGCTCAGAAACATGTTGCATTTAATTAAAATTATTGTTGCAGTTTAAACTCCTGCATTTGGCTCTCCTACATTTTTATATCTCTGATGCCCCAACTAACTATCCATGGGCCTCTACTGCCCCCTACTACCTACCCTAAAATGGATTGCATTCTAAATGCATTCATTCTGAATGCAGAATGCAGAAAGATTTTCTTATTGATCTGGCAACCCTATACTGTCCATACGATTGGATAATATGTTCTAGCTACATTTAAAATATTGTTGAATTTCTCTAATTTATTATGACTTTTGTTTCCCAGATTATGAATTATGTAGGGAAGGGAAAAGTGAGAATTACACTTGTTACAAAAAATGAACCATACAAACCGCACCCCCATGATTTGGTTGGTAAAGACTGTCGGGATGGATATTATGAATTAGAGTTTGGCTCGGACCGCACAGTTTTAAGGTGGGTTAACCATACTCAATGGTAAATTGTATGCGGATTTACTTTCTGTAGTTTAATTCTTGCTTGTTATTATTATGATTGATAGTTGCTACATTTTTCTTGTACAACCCATAGCAACCTCCTCAGTTGTTGTTGAACTACAACCTATCAACAGCTACGTTTCTTTTCTCAACTGATAGCTGTAATGTGATATTAATGAGCTAATCCTACTGATCCCCATATGTTAAATGTTTTACAATCGTTTTTTGTTAAATTAAAAAAAAAGTAAAAGTTTTCTAGATTTCATATAAAGGGACAGTTCAGTGGAAAAGATCAATATTTGTTAAATTGTTAGTTTGTGTAATGCCTTCTTAGTTATTCTACTCTCCCATTTTGAAAAATCAGTTGATTTCATACCCTTTGCTGTTCCCAGCTGTTGACATTAGTGAAGTGACATTTCAGGTTCTAACGGTCCTTCTTCTTCCCAGAATGCATCACATCCTTGGAATGTTCCTAACAGTTATTTTTACTGATTGGCTGTTGGATGGGTCAAACATGCTCAGATCTCTACTGAGCAACTCAGGCGCTGGGTCAAGGGCAAGACCATAACGATCTCTATTAGGGGTCCTGCAAGCAGGAAGCCAGTATTTCTGTTGCATTTATTTATACACAGATAAAATGCTGAATGGGCAGGTTAAGGTCATTGGGATGGAAAAATACTGCTCTTTTTTCTGAAAAGTATATGTATTTGCACTGAACTTTCCCTTTAATGTTAAATATTTTAGGAAATGTGTATTTATTTATCTTGTTTGCTAGTTAGCGCCTAAAGTTGAATATTGACTGTTTTGTGATCATGATATTTTGGCATTTAATATATGTTGATAAAGACAAAAATGCATGGGTCAACATAGAAATTTAGGAAAGTATATTTTATGCTATTGAAAAATCCCCTTCATAGACTGATTTAATGTTCTTAGATAACGATACCTGGCTATAGCCCAGGATGCCAAGAAGGGAGATGTGCTAAACTGTTTTTTTTCCTGTCGTAAAGTTTTCAGAATTTAGGCATTCAGTGTGTTCGTCGAAGAGAAGTCCGAGATGCCATAAATTCTAGAATAATTCGCCAAATGAACCCCTTTGGTGGTAAGTTCATACTTTCTACTTAATATTTAAATGAAGAATGATGACTTAGGGGATTTGTCTTTTGTCATTTGCTTGTGTCATTCCCTGCCAGGAGACCCGAAGGATTATATGAAATAGATATGCAGATATTTCTACATTACACATCATAAGATTTTGCAAATGGTTGAAAGGATCCTTTCCAGGGCACAACCAACTTTATGGGGTCTGATATACAAAATGCAATGTGACTCTCGTACATACAGTACATACAGCAAATTAGGAGTGATGGTCTTTTCAGAAAAGCTTTTCAGTACAAGTGTTTGAGCCACTTGAACATATACCTTGAACATATACCTTTCTATGTTATTGTATTTTATTGTATTTGTAATTTCATTCTATATACTCTCTAATCATTTTTGTCTTTTTAGAACAATATATGAACATTTTCCCACCCTCGTCTTCTAAACACTAGGTTAAAACCTTTACTCTTTTCCAGGGCTGCCGTGCTTTAGTACAGAGTTTGATTTAATGTCATGCACATACACTTCTATATGTACCATATACAATATAAGAATGTAGCAATAAATGTACCACAAAGTCATGCAAGTGACGAAACCTACGTTGGCACGTTCAGAGGGAGGTCATGTGACACGGAAATGCGGACAGAGTCTGACCGCATGGAGTAGCACCATACAACTTGCTTTGGATAGACGGGCCAACATAGTTCCCAAAGGCAGTATTGTATAAGTAGGATTAGGTAGGGGCTCCCTAGGCATTTAATCTATATGTATGCATTAATGTTTGGGTACATGTTCTGTCGATTTCCAAAACGGCTTGCATGCTCAATGGATATTATTATTGAAATGATGGAACAATAGGTATTATACCGGGTACTATATTTATTTATTTTATTCCATGTTCACGTGACCTGACCTCATATGTTATTTGTGATAGTGTGGTGATATTTTTATGTGGGTGTTTTTATGTCCTAAATTTGCATGCTTTTAATATCTGTGGGGGATTTGTTTGGTGGTTCAGGCGCATAAGATATATAATATACCAGGTTTATTTATGGTCAAGCACATATACAAAAAGGTCGAGATGATGATACGGTGCCATGATGGGAAGTAGGCGTGTTCCCAGGCACTACCCATAAAATATGCTAATATATCAAGGGTAAAAGATCTGATCCGATCATAACTTATAAGTGGTGCTGGTCGTTATTTGCAGTTTCATCCCTGTAGCATTTCGATCCCTGTAGCTTTTCTTTCCCTAATTTGGGACTGGGTATTAAAAATGTCAGCTACTGCATTAATTCTAATGCAGATAAGGGATGGATGAATATTTCCTTGGGTTAAACCACACAAGTATGTTTCTCACGCGCTTGCGATCTGTTAGCATGTGAGAAACACGTCACTGCATTACAATGTGGTTGGCCCCATTGTATGCGCTGCAATACATTTTTTGGGCCTATGCAATCACCTTTTGTTTGCCAATCGCATGCACTCTGATAATGCAATACGGCACGAATTGTTGTGCAAATGCACAGAAATGCGCATCATTGCGTTTGTAAATTTCTTGCGCATTATCAGACAAGAAATAAAATACAAAATACATACATACATCCCACCCTGCCGTTTCAGGCTTCGGGGCAGGGTGGGAAAGGGCGTGAGGTCACGTGGGGGCGGGGTGTGACGTCACTCAGAGGCGGAGCTAGCCTTCATTTG
This sequence comes from Hymenochirus boettgeri, assembly GCA_019447015.1. Taxonomy (NCBI): domain Eukaryota; kingdom Metazoa; phylum Chordata; class Amphibia; order Anura; family Pipidae; genus Hymenochirus; species Hymenochirus boettgeri. The sequence continues at coordinate 54,674,291 of CM033473.1, read as the reverse complement.
ATGGTGGGAGGCCGGGTTAGGGAGGAGTTAGGGGTGTTACTGGGGCATTGTCACCCAAAGGAGATGTGACTGAGGAGGAGACTAGAGTCTCCTCTCAGTCGTGGGTGTCTGGGGTGGTCTTGCGGGAGTGCGGGAGACTCACGGACAATAAGGGAGACTCACGGACAATCCGGGAAAGTGGGATACCTGCATTATAATGTGGCCACAGCCTAATAGATGCCATTCTTTCTCCGAATGTTTAGGGACTTGGCTTTAACATCTCCCTTAAAACTGACAGTAATCCTGTTAAAATTAACCTTCTGGTCCTCTCTATTCTGTTATTTGACAGTATTCGAATGTTGTATTTCTGTATTTTCATATGGTTCCCTGGCGGTTAATGAGTATTATCTTCAGTTGCCCTGTACAGTGGTTACAAATTAAACCCACCAATGCTGTTTGTGCATGTTTGTTTAAAGTTGAAAATAGCCTAAGGAACAAACAGTAATAGTTCACTGATGTGTACAATACGGAACAGGGGTGGCTTTTGTAACATTCTCTTATGTAAAAGGGAAGTGAAAGTCTATTATTCTAAATGTACAAAAAGTTACTGGTTTCCCATAATGCATTTTCCACCAAAAGAATTGATAGTCTATACTGGTTTAAATGAAAGAAATGTGGGATGTACTGCTTGGTTATATTACATAATAAATGCAATGACAATTAATACACTGTAAAATAATGTTTGTATATGTGTATCTAACTATATAGATAGATATGAATATCTCAGAGTGTATACTCACAGTAACTTCTTTTTAAAGTAGGAGATGAGATATTTGCTATAATACACAGTTTAAAGGGGAAAGGATTTTCCCACAAGTTTAGTGATGGGGGGGAACATCTTTTTAAAAACTATTTTTACATCCTCTTCACTAAATAAAAAAAAATACAACTTAAGGGCATGTCCACCCCCAAAACTACATTTTAACCCACTACTGGCCCCACTGTGTAGTGTGGTAAAATCCTTACCTTACATCCCTGCTCCATATGGCTGCCCTGCAATGTCCCTCCAAAGTCCCAAAAAGTAAAGACCAGGAGCCTGTCTGTGTCCCATAATGCCTCTGCCTCCTGTCTCTCCTCCAGGAGAATTATGACATGCATGGTGAAGCCCTCCCCCCCTCCCTCTCCCTCCTGTTTTACTCTACCTCGCCCTAACTTGAAGCCACTTTTCTGTAGTGTAGGGTTCCCTCTCCTACCCCCAACCGCTATAGTTATTTGTAAAAGAAAGGACTGGAACACTACTTACCTTACCTCAATGGCCCGGCATCCTGTAATGCCTGCAGCCATGTCCGTGATTGGCTGCCTCTCAGCCAATCAAGGACGCGGCTGCAGGCCCAGCCCCCTGCTTGCAGTTCCAGCAAGCAGAGGGCCAGGTTTACAGCGCCAGGGGAATGAAGCCAAGTTAGTATTGTTAGTAGCAATTTTTCTAGAAATAACTATAGCGTTTTGGGGTGGGAGAGGGAGTCCTACAAGATATAAAATAATGTGTGTGAGGGTGGACATGCCCTTTAATTTCCTTTGCTTTGCTGTGGTCGGTAGTGAGCTGCCATTTTAGGTCCTGCAAAATTCTTTCTTATTCCCAGGATCCACACTTCCCTGGAATGTTTCCAACAATAATGTTTATCTCATTGGTTAATGGAAGGGTCACACATGCTAAGTGGTAGCAGTCTGGCTACTTGATATTAGTATTGATGACTGTATGTACAATATTATTTATCATCACTCTATTAGACCATTAAATGTTTAAAATTTTTATGGTTTCTCCATGAACATGGATGATTAAATTGTTCTACTTCAGTCCATTTAATCTAAAAGTTGACAGAAGGCAACAGTACAGGTGCAAAATTTTGCCCATGTTCTTAATCTGCAGCAGCCAATCGGATGTTATCAAATTACTGGTCTACAACAACAGTTGTAGACGAGTAAAATGTATCTTCTTATTGGTTGAGTTAAAGGAACAGCTCAGGCAAATTTTTGCACCTCCTATTAAAGGGCAACTGCGGTCTCCAAACAGGTTAGGGTTAAATGAAAGCCTGAAGTATTTCTTTAATAATGAGGTGACAATCACATCTCTAGCTTCACCCTGTGAGAAATGATATTGAGATGAATGTTCCTGCTTCCAGTAGGTTGTGACATCACCTGATCTCTGCTAGCCCCTCTGCCCTGGGGGAGAAGCATGCTCAGTAAAGACTTAAAAGACAACTCCACCCTCATAAGAACATCATTTAGAAAGAATGGCATCTATAAAATATGTTGATTTATCATACTTTGTCCTATGAATTAATTACTCTATGCCTGCTATACTTCTGGATGCCTCATGGAAACTGAACAATTTAGAAACATGTACTGAGCCTGTACTGAGCCTGGGCATGCTCAGAAGAGGCAGACAGGGGATTAACATTCCCCTGTCTGCCTCCCCCCCCTAACATTCATTGGCTGTGATGTCAACTGTCAAATCCACAACTGACAGCTGATAACTGGAAGAACCAGGAAGCAGAAACAGGGGAAACAGGACATTGTGCAGGATTTCAGGTTCGACTTATATATTTTAGATTTCAAACTATTACCGTTTGTATGTAAGTTTTCATTTTGGGGCTGGACTTGCCCTTTAATGCTGGGGAAAACAGAAAGTACCTGGGGAAAAAATTGACAGTTGAGAATGGGAGCCTATTATTGCAGGCTGGTAACATGACTACAAGCTGATCACATGGCTGAAAACAGGAAGTGTTCAAGCAGGAAGTAATATTGCTGAACCTTTCCAGCAATAACTTCTCACAAATTGTATCTAGAGATGTGATTTAGATTTATTTTGAAGGTATGATGGAAGGCTTTTTATATAATGCTTACTAGTTTGGAAGAATTGGAGACCAAAGTTATCCTTTAAATAAGCCCATAATATGTTACTGTTGACCTACTCTTGGTTTTCCCTGGTTTTCCTTTTAATCTTCAGTTTGATTTATCAGTTTGTCAGCTTAGTTAGTTTTGGGAGAACAATCCCGACAATTGCACCGTTCCACCTTAAAGGACAACTCGACCCTCATAAGAACATCTTTTAGAAAGGATGGCCTCTTTAAAATATGTTGATTTATCATATCATATCCTGTGAATTCATTACTGTATGTCTGCTATGCTTCTGGATGCCTCATGGAAACTGAGCAATTTAGAAACCTGTACTGAGCAGGTACTGAGCCTGGGCATGCTCAGAAGAGGCAGATAGGGGATTAACATTCAGTCATTGGCTGTGATGTCAACTGTCAAATCCATAACTGACAGTTGCTAACTGGAAGGACCTGGAAGCAGAAACGGGAAACAGGACATTGTGCAGGATTTCAGGTTAGACTTATATATTTCAGATTTCAAACTATTACCGTTTAGGGTTTTGGGGGGTGATTTACCTGTATGTAAGTTTTCATTTTGGGGCTGGACTTGCCCTTATGATAAAAATAACAATTATGGGCTAGGCAACTGCTGTGTTCTCACGTGCTAACTATTGCGTTTGCGATACGTTAATAATAGCAGTGCATATCGATGTGGGCGCATGCAATCATCAATTTTTTCAGATCACATACGCGGATCACAGCGCAAGCAGATGGTACCTCGAGTGAAACGTGCACTTTTCACACGCACTGCTGTCTGGCAAAGTGTGGCCTCAGCCTTAAGAGAACTGTTTTTATGGTCTATCATCTGCTAGTAGATTGGCATTGGCAAGCGAGGTATGTGTTTGTGGCATAGGAGTTTCAAGGTAAAGCCAGGGATGAGAACCTAGTATTTTAGTGTGCAACAATATATTATAATCACTGAAAATTCTATTTTTTACAATATTGGTTCTGTGATATGGGGGCATATTTATAAAAGCCCAGTATTGTTATTTTGCAATACCACCCCATTAATGTGTTGCTGGGATCGTAAGTCAACAACTTCAGTCATAAATTTACTTTGTGGTATTGTATGAACGAGTGTTAATGACTGCTATCATACATTTTCGGTAACCTGTGGTATCGCAATTTTGCGATACTTTGTTTTTTATAAATGGCTTGTAACTGCCATACTGTTTTAATAAAAGAATACTTGGAAAGGTCTTTTCTTTGTTTTGTCTATCACCAGTCCATAGGTGTTCATTTTCCTCTCCATTATCTATGTATACATAATATCCAAACCAAACCAGCTCTGTGGACTGTAATAAAATTATATAAAATATAAAAAAATATGAAATCCTTAATATGAAAAAATAGCTAATTACTATTAATTTCAGAGTACCGTAACCTGTTTGATTGGGTTCTATTTTTTATTTCTAACCTGGCCGGTACCTTTAAATTAACCCTTTCATTTTGCAAATGGAAAGATTATTTGTAATCCCATTGCGCAATTGAAACAAGTAACCATGACATGTGTGTGTATGGGTGTGTGTGTGTATGGGTATATCCTGAATTCTTCTTTCTCTTTAAACCCCAAAACTTCCTGTTTCACTGCAGAGAGCGGCTCTATTTTTAGAGTTTTTCTACTATACTTTTTTCCATTTGAGTTTCTGTTGATTTTTTTGAAGTAATTAGGGACCTCACATTAGGGTTTAATTACCGTATATGCCGGCGTATAAGACGACTAGGCGTATTAGACGACCCCCCAACTTTTCCAGTTAAAATATAGAGTTTGGGATATACTCACCGTATAAGACTACCCCTCTTTCTACGCATCCCAACACCTCCTTCTCTGACATTGGTAAACACAGACATCATGCCTCCTCCATCCATCTGGCCCACCCCTGTATCCAGCCGCTCGCATGAGTAGCAGCCAAACGCAGCCTCCTGGTTCCTGGTTACATAATCCAGCAATCCACCTCCAGCCCTGGTTCCTGGTGACATAATCCGGCAATCCACCTCCAGCCTGTCCCACAGTTTCCTCCAGCAAACGTCACTACGCTCCCCGCGCGTCATCAGTCAGCTGACCGCCGAACCAGGAAGCTGCCCCGCCGCACCATTCGTTTTCTCCACTGCAGGTAATTGTGGCTTAAGGCAGTGACACCCGGCATATAAGACGACCCCCGACTTTTCATTATAAGGGGCTAAAAAGTAGTCTTATACGCAGGAATATACAGTATGTCAAAACTTTTTTTTCATACGTAGTTACTGAGTCCTTTATTATCTTTGCTGACACCTAACTCCTTGTAGATTGCTGTAAGTTAGGTTAGGAGCAATATAGGAGCAATATAAGATCAGGTAATGATACACGCACCATTTAAAGGACAACTAAAACCACAGAACAACACTGAACCAGAAGACAGAACACCTTGATATAAAACCAGTAATCTGTATCTTACCTCTCATTTTGATACGGGCGCTGGGAAATTTACCTTAATAACATATGGTTTGTGTTTTACTTCACAGCATTCTAATATCACACAATTTGGTCAACGACCATTATGTTCTGCACATGCTCATTTTGTTCTGCACATGCTCAGTCCCTAGCTATGGCAGAAACTTTTTACAGTTGGTCACACCCATTAATACTCTCTAGCCAATCCTTTTACAGGACAGATAAAGCAAGGAAGCATGTGACTGAGGTCAGGAGGTGTGGTCTGACACTGCACATACACACAGATACTTCATCCAGTTCTTAACAGGCTTACATTTACTTAAATACAATTTACTGAAGTGGGATTTTATAGCTTATTGGGGTTTTTAGGGAGTTTGTTTTCAGATTCTAGAGTATAAAAAATTGGGTTTAGTTCTCCTTTAAGGGCACACACCATATAACTGATTGGTTTGTTTTCCCAAGATGCAAAGTATAAGGGCATATGATCTTGACTAATATGGACATTTCTTCTTTGTGTAATCTATATGTGCTAAATGAGCAACTATCTTGTCTTTATGCTGTTGCTCAACCAAGCTGCATTATGGCAACTCCCTGGTGTTGTGCAGTTTTGCAGAGAAGGAATGTTCTTTTGCTGACAGAGAGACGTATTCCGAAAACATTTTTATCGGTAAGTAACGTCATTGGGACAATTTTGCAATAAACCACCTTTAACTGAGGATATTTTTACGACCGCGATCGTACAAGTATGATTGTGGATGTAAAATCGCAGTCATGGTCATACATTACATTCACAATCGTACATTTACAATCAAAACCGCAATTGTACGATTACCAATACAATACTGCATGGCATTGTACGCACGCATGGTGGTAAATGTACGACTGTTGACATAAATATGTGGTAGTACTTATCTGCTAACCTGCGGTATTGGAGGTTTTCGATACAGCAGGTTACTAAATATGTCCCATTGTTACAATTGTTATTGTTAATTAACACTATGTTGATTAATTAACACCACTCGACCGTTATTTAACACTGCAGCCGTAAAATATATCTTAGCAATAATGTGAATAATAGTATTATTACAGCATCAATCTATTATAAAGACTAGTATTGCAATAGTTTGGTCGCTATTGTTAAATTATGACAGTGTTACCGTTACTTACTGATAACAATACTTTATATGGCCTAGAAAGTTTACTCTACTTTAAAGAATATACTTTACTACTACTACATGTTAAGATTTCAGAGTGTGTTTCTCTGAAATCTTCAGATAAGTTTATCATGAATTACCCATCACTTATAGCCACAAAAACACATTTGTGTCTTGTGTCCTCCCCTTCTAGAGATGCAACAGCATCACTGGTGGTATGTGGTATAAATGTAGGTAGCACTTTCCTTCCTCCTCATTGGAGTGGGCAGTGGAAATTACTCCCTTGCAAGTAATAAAATGGCAGTGCCTTAACCTCCTCACTATTTCATTCAGGTAAATCATTTAAGTGGCCTGAACATGTTAAGCCTAACCTCAAATTTGAGCAAGTGGCAAGCAGTAGGCTGCGTCTGTTTCAGGTGGCCTACACAAGCTACAAACCGCAATTCCTGTCTCAAAGATTTTCTGTTCTCTGTGGTTCTGTTACACAATGATGTCAGCTGAACATGTTGCCTGCAGTTTGATAGCAGAACAATAATTAGACAGACACTTATATTTATAACGTTTATGATGAAGCAACAATTGTGACTATTAGTATATCCGCCCTTCGTCTGTTGTATGGTGTGGATTTCAGAACACAGTGAATGTTGTAAAATTGTATCCCTTTTTTCATATTATGTTTTAAGGATAAATACATTTTAGTCCGGGTCCAGTCTCCACCTTGTGTGGACTTGAGATCCACCTAAGTGATAATAATTAAATACCTAAAAAAACATCCTATACAGTGGGAATCACTTCCAAATGGTGCCTGAGGAAGAAATAGGAATGATGTCATCAGGGAAAGACTGATGTTAACCAGGACAAAAATTCAATAGATTTTTATATAAAATACTTTGAAACACCAAAATTCTCCAGACACAATTTCCATTATAATTCGGTACATTTCCCCCGTGATTTGTTCCACACAGAATATGTTTTCATGAGAGGCAGCGGCAGTGTTTGGAGCCTGAGAATCTATCAGTTTAGGATTTAGGATGCGTGCATCATCGTACTCTTATATGGTCACGGATCTCCTTGGAGGCTTCCAATCTCCTGGTAGTTTACTGTAGGTGTACTGTGTATTATCCACTCTATTTATTCCACAACCATTTCTTAAGCTGGGTGTGATGTTATTTATTTTACTGTTAATATGTTCTCTGTTTGTTTGTATCATGCTTGTTTAACTAGGAACTAAGCAGGGGTTAAGGAAGTGGGTGGAGCTTAAGGGACAAGGAAGTGTTTAGGTTAAGTGTTAAGTGAGGAGCAATAAAGTGAGTTTCTGCCCTGCTGTTTGGTGTCCCAGTTTGGATTTCTCCTGTACTATCAGCCTGATTATCCAGATATCACAACTGGCGACGAGGATTCCCACAACCTGCAGGTATTACAGTCTTACAGCACACTGCAAACTGCCATTACTAGAACTCACAGCATGGCCTGTTTACCCCCATTCCCATGTTTTGATGTGCACCAGTCCCAAGGCAACTTAGGAACACGCTAGAATAAATGGCTGAATCGCTTTGAAATATTTCTACAAGGCATGAACATTACTGACAGTGCTGGAAAGCGATCAATGTTATTACATTATGCTGGGGAGCAGGTTTATGACATTTTCACCACTCTGCCTGGTACAGGAGACAACCGTGACTATGATTCATCCAAAACCGCTCACACCAATTACTTTTCTCCACATAAAAACACTGTTTATAAAGTTTTCAAATTCAGACAAACAAAACAATCCCCTTCTGAAAGTATTGATGATTATCATATATACGCTTAAGACATCTGGCTGCTTTCTGTGAGTTTGCAGATAAAGACAAGGAAAGTCGAACGCAAAATATCCAAGGATGCATTTTCTCTAAACTAAGACGCCAAGCACTCAGAGATCCTTCCTTGACTTTAGTAAAATTATTAGAAATTGCACGCAGAGACTCAAGCTAAACTGATAGAACAAAACGAAAGCTTGACTGACCTATCATTTTCATTAGCTGCCATTGCATCAAAACCACATCCAAGATTCCTCCTGCAACCTACTACAATTATGGTGGTTCTTATCCACACCAGCAACAGTGTCCAGCGAAAGGGGTAACTTGCCATAATTGTGGAAAGCAGAATCACTTTGCAAAAGTATGCAAATCAGCTCCACTAGCCCACATGACATCATCTACACCCTCTCGATCACAAATGGTTAGCACAGTGCAGCCAGTTATAACAGAGGATCCCAGCAGCACATACCAGTTTTCAGTTTGTAACCAGAACACTACACTTGCAAATAAACTTGCCAACCCACGTCAACTAATTTCAATCAATGGGGATCCAGTGGAAGCCCTTATTGACACAGGAGCATCTGTTAATGTTATGAGCCAAGCCTGATCATAACCTTACCAACAAGCCTGAATTATAAAGCACTGAACTAAAAATATTTAACTATGGATCATCAGTTGCTTTGCCTGTCTGTGGAAAATTTCTCAAATTTAATGATAATAAAGTTACGGATACTTTCTATGTGGTTAAATGTGCTGCGGATACACTTCTCAGCTGCAGCAGTGCTGTATCATTGGGCCTGGTTATGCTAGCAAGCAGCATAAACAGTGTTCTTATTCTAGATATAGTACACACCTACCCTAATTTATTTCAAAGAATTGGAAAATTAAAGGGTCTACAGATAAAACTCCACATCAATCAAATGGTTCACCGACAATCCAACCTCACAGACGCATCCCCTTTCACATTCGCAAGTTAGTGGAATTGGAATTACAGCGGCTTCAAGAACATGACATCATCGAACGAGTTGACGGACCCACACCATAGGTCTTGCCAATTGTTGTTGCTCCTAAACTAAAACAACCTGGTCAGATTATGTGTTGATATGAGACATGCCAATTGTGCCATACAGAGGGAAAGGCACATCACACCTACTATTGATGACATTATCACGGATCTAAATGGTGCCAAAGTGTTTTCCAAGCTCGATCTGAATTCTGGCTATCATCAGTTAGAACTACACCCTGACTCCAGATATATTACAACTTTCAGCACACATATTGGACTCTGGAGTTTTAAAGGGCATGTCCACCCCCAAAACTATAATCCCCCTCAGTAATGGCCCCATGTAGTGTTACATGTAGTGTAATAAAATCCTTACCTCACATCCCATCTCCATATGGTTCTCCTGTATTCCCCCCCCCAAGTCCCAAAAACTGCCCACCAGGAGGATAGCAGAATCCATATAGGATTCTGCCTCCTATCTGGCCTCTAGGAGAAGTTTGGCATGCGTACTGCAGCCCTTCTCCCCCTCCCTCTCCCTCCCGATTAGGATTCCCTCCCCCTAGCATACAACCCTTTACATATAACATTCCCCCTGTCCCCCCAGCCCCAACCGCAATATTTTTTATTTTAGAAAGTGCCCCAAACATTACTTACTTTCCCTCCTTCCTCCGGCACACTGAACTCCCAGCAGCCGCGTCCGTGATTGGCTGCCGCTCAGCCAATCACAGACACGACTGCCGGTCCCGCCCCTCTGCTTGCATTTTCTCGCAAGCAAAGGGCCAAGCAGAAGTTTGGGGCACTTTCTAATAATAAAAATAGAGTGGTTGGGGCTGGGGGGACGGGGAATGTTATATGAAAAAAAATTTCAAGGGTGGACATACCCTTTAAGAGACTAAATTTTGGCATTTCTTTTCAAAATGTTATAAGAGAGACTCTGTCTGGGCTACCAGGTGTCTTTAATGTAAGTGACGATATACTTGTGTATGGAACATCTCAAGAGGAACATGATAACCGCCTAGTACAGGTGTTCAAAAGATTACAAGACTTCAACCTAACTCTAAATACTGCAAAATGTGAGTATAATCAGAAATCTTTGACATTTTCAGCTATATATATTCTCTGAGAAATGGGTATCAGCAGACCCACAGAAAATAGCTGCCATCAAATCAGCCAGCCAGCCCCAAAATGTGTCAGAAGTCCGTAGCTTTCTTGGGCTTGTAACTTACTGTGGGTGCTTCATCCCTGATCTTGCAACAATCTCAGAACCATTGCGACAGCTTACAAAAAAAGACACCCTTTGGTCCTGGACCACTGCTCATCAAATTGCCTTTGATACACTGAAGTCCAGCTTGACCAGTGAAACAGTTATGTCAAGTGGGTCTTGGTGCCATCCTGATACAAGTTTCTGAAACTGGTCAGATCTCTTGAATCTCTTATGCCAGCAAAGCATTGACTGAGACTGAGCAAAAATACTCCCAGACTGAAAAAGAAGCTCTCGCAGTTGTATGGGGATGTCTTCATTTTCACCTATATCTTTTTGGGCACAACTTTACTGTAGTCAGCGACCACAAGCCACTAATTCCAATTTTTAACAAACATTCATCAAAACTTCCCCCAAGAATCGAACGCTGGCTACTCCGACTACAAAACTATAATTTCCAGTTACGTTATGAAGCAGGAGTTGGGAACCCTGCAGACTAATTTTCCAGACACCCGCCATTACATTCTGCCACAGATAATACTCCATTAACAACTTTAGCTGAGGAACATGTTAACTTTGTTGTAGCACATTGTGTACTTAAAGCAATGACACTGACAGAAATTCAACAGGCCGTAGATGCTGATCCCCAACTCGAGCTTGTTATTGACACAATTCGGTCTAAAAATTGGACCTTTTTTCAGACTGAATCCCACCTACGATGGCCTACACAGAGAGCTTACCTACAGGCATTCTTCAATGCCCGACACAATCTTTCCATTTCTGATTCCAACCTTCTACTGCGCGACCATCGTCTTGTCATTCCTGCCAAACTTCAAGCCAGATTAATTGATCTTGCCCATGAGGCTCATCAAGGAATTGTAAAAACAAAGCAGCTTCTGCGAGAGAAGGTTTGGTTCCCAGGAATTAATGCAAAAGTTGAGGCATGCATACAATCTTGTATACCTTGTCAAGCCGCTATTGATGTGCATTACCGTGCACCACTACAGATGACACCGTTACCTCATAGCCCATGGACTGCGTTTATTGTTGACTTCTGCTCTATTCCAGACAATTCCTATATACTGTTTGTCATGGATGATTTCTCTAGATCTCCTGTTATTGAGTTTATATGCTCGACCTCTGCAAGAGCTGTCATACCCAAATTAGATCAAATATTCTCTTCATATGGCATACCTGAAACCGTGAAAACAGATTATGGTCCCCCTTTTAATAGTGCAGACTTTAAAAATTTTGCTGCTTACCTAGGATTTACTCCGTACTGGCCTCAGGCCAATGGTGAAGTTAAGCGATTCATGCAGCCCATTAACAGAACCATTTACATTGCCACTATGGAACATAAGGATATGTAACAAGAACTGTACAAATTTCTCAATATAGAGCTACCCCTCACTCTTCCAATGGCATTCCACCAGCCACTGCACTCTTTAATAGGCCATTACGAACCAAACTTCCCACTTTTCCATTGCCTGGTGCCAATTACACTTACCGATTCAGCCGCCAAGGAAAAGATAAAACAATATGCTGATCGGCACGGCTGTCAGGCTAACAAAAAGAAAATAAATGTCGGGGACTGGGTCCTTCTTAAAAGACTAAAACCATGCAGTAAGCTCCTGACACCATATCATCCTGAACCCTATCGGGTCACACAAACAAAGGGTACCATGATCACTGCTCAAAATGGTGGCAGTACAGTGACAAGAAATGTATCCTACTTCAAGAGACTTAATAAGTACAATCCTGACTCAACAGACCAGGAGCCTTTCATTGATAATGCGGCGCCAACAGCAGGGCCACATCTACCATTAGGCAGAGTGAGACATTTGTCTCAGGCGGCACTGGAGAACAAAGGAGGCAGACAGGCAATAGTGGGGGGGATTTTTCCCCCTTGACTGGTCAAGGGAAAAAAATTATTTTCCCTAGTAATAGTTATGTTGTTAAAATCATTTTATTTGGTTAGGTTAGCTTTAGTTAGTTTGTAAGGCAAGGCTAGACTATAAGGTTAGGGCCCTGCTGAAAGAATCTACCTTGATGTGGTGGCAGGTTTACAAATCTTTTGGCTAAAATCTTTTATACTGCAGAAAACATGGTATTTCTAATGTATTGTAACAGTTGAACCAACATGTAAAGCAGAGGTTATAAAATAAGTTATATTGATTTGAGCAACATAAACCTGGAAGGAGCAATATGGTAGTGGCAACACAAGCGATTTGAGAAAGGGATGTTTTTAGTAATTAACATTATTTATAATTGACTGTCTGAGGAACTGTTTAAATACCTATGTGATAGGAAGTTCAAAATTGTAAAATTTTAGCCATGCCCAACAACAAACCACGGCCACCGAGAAAGCCACAACCAATTTAACACAGCGACGGCGCACTTCGAGCCTCATCTGGAAATAATCAAGGACGGAATTCAAAAGTTTGGCTTAGGCAGCCAAAACCCTAGAAGTGCCCCTGGCCAACAGATGATCCTATTCCAAATGTATGAATGTATGAAGTGATGTGTCCTATCACTCCAACAACTCCTTCCACTACACGGGAGAGTTCTGAGACTTTTCCAGAAGTGGGATTTTCTCAACGCTAACCACAAAGGGCAAGTCGAAGATTGTCAGGTCACTTCAAAGACTATATCTTATAAAACTTCACCTTATAGAGCATTGTGTCCATGTTTTGCAAGGGGGAAAGAGATTTGATGTTGTTTCTTTTACTGTTAATATGTTCTCTTTTTTTTTTTAAACATGCTTGTTTAACTAGGAACTAAGCAGGGGTGGAAGCAGGAAGTGGGCGGAGCTAAGGGACAAGGAAGTGTTTAGGTGGGGAATCTACAGAGTGTAAAGTGAGAAGCAATAAAGTGAGTTTCTGCCCTGCTGTTTGGTGTCCTAGTTTGGATTTCTCCTGTACTATCAGCCTGATTACCCAGATATCACACTGGGTACACACACTACAGATTTCTGAAAGATGACAGACAAGATCTGCAAGGTTTGTCTGTCATCTTTCAAAGATCTGCATACACACAGTCCCGAGCACTCCCCCTATGCACAGCATAGGGAGAGCGCTCGGGACTCCGTGTTCCCCTATAGGGAGTCTAGCGTGGCCAAGGGATATTGTCCCTCTTTTCCGAAAGAGCGTTTCGACGGCTGCGAGCTTGTTCGGAAAAGTAAGGTACACACAGTACCGATAAAGCCCCGATAACGTCGCCGGTATCGGGGCATTATCTGTACTGTGTGTACCCAGCTTTACTCTTAGATGAATCCCAACCTGCAGCAAAGAGCAGGTGGGTAGCTGGGAGTGTCCCCTGTCAGATGTGAAACCCTTGTAGATAGGTGTTTTTCTGTAAAATACCAATGAGAAATGTTATCTTGACGTATTCACAGAAATATCTGTTAATAGCAGTTGGGTACAGGAATGACTCAGTGTTTGCCCCCAAACTGACAGTTTTCCAGTGTAAAGGATAATAAAGTGTTGTTAGAATTGTTGGCAGAAAATATATTTAGTAAAATTCAAACACTGAGAACCTGATCTGTGTTTCTTACTTGGTTATTTTTGTTATTCTGTGCCAGCCTACCTTGTGGTAAAAGCCAAGCTTAATTGGCCAATGTGCCCAATCAAATGTCATTTTAAATGGATAAAAATACTGTGTATCTATTGGTCTGGGGGAGTCATCAGCAGTTAGAGAGATTTAAATATGCGTCTTACTTTTACACTAGCGTCTTACTTTTACAGAATCCTGTGTTGCTATACCGGATGTAAATGCAATTCCATTCAGTATTGTATCGTGGGATCACAAAAAGGTAGGGGCTTTAAAGACATCATGCAATGCCGTGTGATGTTTTGCGCTACGAGGTAGAAGAAAACATAACATAATTGGAATTGTATTGGGTATGGTGTGGTATTTCCAAAAAAATTTGGAAATGGAGCAATGCCCTAAAATAAAGGCGCTTCTTTTAAGGATATTAAATACCCCTGAAAATGTTTAAAATAATACCTGTACCACAGTGGGATTTAGATAGATAAAACCGGATGTGCTGCAAATAGAAGTGCCAACAGAGGGGGTTAAAAGGGGGAGACACCCCAACAACCACAGGCGCCCCTCGACACATGCCTACTGTGCCTAATGGTAAATACCCATTATAAAGTACCGGTATCTGTTTCCAATTTGGAGGAATGTCTGCCTGCAGTAAGTGGAGGATAAAATCTCCCATTAAAACTCTTTCTTTGTTTCTTTGCCTGTAGTAAGAGAAGAACAGCTTCTCACCATCGAAGATTACGACCTGAACGTTGTACGGTTGTGCTTTCAAGTCTTTCTCGCTGATAAACATGGGAATTATACAAGAGCTCTACAGCCAGTCATATCAAATCCAATATATGACAACCGTAAGCATTTATACATTATAAATACTGCTATAAATATAATGCTTCTAATTAACATAAATATGTATTGCTTGCCTTTCTATATGCTACGTAAACACATTAAAGGGCACGTCCAGCCTAAAATAAACTTTCCATAGAAATGTACACCACCTCCCCAAACCCAGGTTTCACATCATCCATACATGCCAAAGATGCCCCTGAAGTGACTTACCTAACCCCGCCCCTCTGTATTCCTGTGGCGGCACTTCTTCCTGGTTGCAGCTGTCATTCAAGTCGCAAAGTGACGTCACACCCAATTGCCTGACAGCCGCGATCAGATGATTAGTCCAATAATCTTTTCCTTGTATTCCCCTACAGGCAGGTTATTCTGTACTATGGAAAGAGGGAGTGATTAGGAGACCACCCTGGTGCCCCAACATAATTTAGCGATTTGGCAGTACAGATCACTAAACAGCGCTAGGGTTGCCAGGAGTCACGATTTGTTCCCTCTAGGCACACACAGGTTAAAGTGGTGCGCACACAAAAATATTCTGGAATATAAGAACTGGGGTGCGGAGTTTACAAAATGTTATTTTCTATGAGCAAAGATGTACCGGTTCATTTGTGCACACAGAAATGAAATTAGAGTAAACTGGTCTATAAGCAATAAAAAACAAATAGAATCCCTAGTTCTAAATTAATTTCCCTTTTAATTCTTAGAAGTTAAAAGTTATTTAAAAAAACTAAAAGTGAGTGTTTTGGTTTACTTTCCTGTGGTTGCAATGAGAATTGCCTTTAAATTAGTACAAGGCCTTTATAAAGAGTATTTCATTACAGTGAGTCATAGATGTGGTTAAATCAGATGAGCTGGAGATGTATCAAACCTCTGACTATGAAATAATAGAAACTATTAAGATGTTGTTAGCATATCATGTACTATTCTTTATTCTACAGTGCACACTGTCCTTATACAGACTTCGCTCTGGGCTGTAGTTGTCTATGGTCCATATTTATAAAACATCCTTATAAGTGAATTACACTCACCTTTCCCACAATTGTTGTTCCCAGGGCGAGGACCTAGTCCTTAACCCTGGGTACTTAACCAATCAGCTGAAATACTTGCCACTCAGGTCCTCTCTGCCCCTCAGCTACTGTCAGTGACAGTTAACGATCTGGCCAATGGGCTATATCTCTGACAGCTGAGTAGGAAGAGGACTGTAGTGGAGAAGAAAATTTCCTGCAAGTGTTCCAGCTGATCAGTAAAGTACCCAGAGATGACGTCTAGGTCCTCATAGGGTAGTACCTCACTGGGTACTATTGATAGGTGCCAGAGGAGGAGCATGGGGTAGGGGTGAATAATTGTCCATTAAAAATACATTGTAAAAATACCGCTCCTTTACCTGCTTTATAAATAGGCCGCACTGTATGCATTGCAATCCATATTTGTGATGCATGGGATCACCATTTTTTGTGCAGATCACATATGCTCCAATTACAGATTATTGAAAAAATCCCAGCCCAAATGCAGGTGAAATGCACTGGATTGTGATCAAGCTTTTCCCATGCGTTGATAGTGTGGCCACAGCTTAAGTTCCTTTTTAGAAAGATGGAATATAATGTTGCCTTATCCCTAGTTTCCTTCCCCATAGAGTTATATAGAAATAAGGACCATATTTATAAAGGCGCAGTATCTCTTTTTAGCACTACCGCGGCGTCACGATTGGTTTAACGACCAAACGTTTAACCCATCGTTAATTTCCGATCCATTTAACGATCGTAAATTGACGCTAACAATCGCAAATCTACAATCGTAGATTAACGACCCTATAGAATACCATTTCTGTAGTTTACTACCGCATAGTATTTTATGACCGAACGTTCGGTAATTAATGAACATTCAGGGTAAATGTACAACTGCGGGCAATGTCGTACATTACCGATAATGCTCGGTATGGCTAAATTGCTATACCGCGCTTTATAAATATGGCCGTAAAAGCCAAACTGTAGACCTTTAAAGTAGAGAAAACAGTCACATTGTATATAAATATTAAAGTATTTGTGTCCTACAGTGCATGTACACACATTATGGCTGGGCTATTAGTAGTGCATACTAAAATAGGTGTTAATGGTCGTTATCGGTATTTTATGATGTGGATAAAAACTACCGTTACTGCATGCAATGGGACCAGACTGCATGGTCACAAAATACCATGCAGTATTGGTATTTTGCTCCATGATTTTGCCACCCAGCATCAGTCCATAATTTAGGTCTGTGGATCTGTTATTACCGTATGTTCATGCTCCTATTATTCAAGCAGCATTATTCTGGCCATTGTGTCTATGTTATATAGTAGCCAGGATATTTTATTTTATTTTTGAATATTAGAGCTTAGGGCTGAACTGGTAAAGTGTGTGACTTTATTTCCCCAGGTGCTCCTAACACAGCAGAACTCAGAATATGTCGAGTGAACAAGAACTGTGGCAGCGTAAATGGAGGCGATGAAATATTCCTTCTGTGTGATAAAGTACAGAGAGGTGATCCTTTTAGCTTATTCTTTTAACAAGTAATATAATTTTAAAGGGAAACAAACACACACCCTGAACATTTGAATCCCATTAAGGGATAGGTCACACTGCCGTGTTTTAACTCGTGATCTGATCTTGATCCTACCTTGTGTTAAAAAGCAAACACTAGTGATGAGCAATTAGTGTGGCCACACTTTGGTGCGCTGCCCTGCATTGCAATCCGCTATTTGGAGGGCATGCGATCTGCATTTTTTGCGCAATCGTATGCGCTCTGATTGTGCAACATTGCACACTGGAAACGTGTGCGCTTGTGTGAGCATTTCCGGTCCGCTACTACGTGCTGTAGTGTGGCATTTGCCTAAAAAAGGTGTTTTACGAATAAAAAGTGGTTCCATATGGCTTCTGTATTATTTTTGTAGATGACATAGAAGTCAGATTTTTCACCGACAACTGGGAAGATAAAGGCACATTTGGGCAGGCTGATGTTCACCGTCAAGTGGCAATTGTGTTTAAAACACCTCCATTTCCTCGTCCTCTCACTGAAGCCATAATGGTGAAAATGCAGCTTCGAAGACCATCCGATCAGGAAGTCAGTGAGCCAATGGATTTCAGATACCTACCTGATGTGGAAGGTAAATCTTACAGGAAGGTTTTAACCCTGAGATGTCCTTCCCTATGGCATAGTAAGATGGTGGACTTGTAGTCACTACTTGTAATTTGTAGTAACTTGGTTAACAGGTTCTATTATCTTCTCTTATTATATGAGTCTAAAGCTGGGTTCACACAGGGCTGATAAAAATTGGCAGACAAAATAACACTGTTGGCTGTGACATATTGCATCCTATATAATAACAGATGCTGGCCAGCTGAACAATCTCTTTATACAAAATAAAGGGCGGTCATATCAGCGCTCTGTGTACCATTTGATAGCAGATGACAGACAGCTGGGATCTGCAATATGTCTGAACTGTGTGTACCCTGATTTAGTCTATTACAGATAGTTGGAACAGTCAGAGTTACAAGCAAATAACAGTATCCAGGGGAGGACATAAACCTCTAGGTCTTTACTCATGGGTCTGCATTTTGCTAGTTTGGCTCCCCAGCCTGAGTCTTTGACCTAGTCAATTGGAAGACACACTTTTTGCAGTGCACGTCTTCCCATTGGCTATGTCCCAGATACAGGCGAGGTGGACAGGACTAGTGATCACAAGTTTCAGAGCAGTTTAGGTCTTCCCCCTGGGTCCTTTTAATAGGAGGGGAGTGGATTGAAACTGTTTTATTGTTCCTTAAGTTCACAGATACAACCGTGTGAAGTTACAGGGCATGTCCACCCCCCAAACTAGATTTGGATATGTTGCAGGGAATTGCCATAAACCTCAACTTTGCAAGGTTTATAGCACTCACAGCTGTCCCCAAATGTACTTACCAGCTTTCGTTCCCCCGCTGCCTTCTGCTTAACTTCCATGCCTTTTCCGGGACAAAAACTCTGCTGGTGTATACCCACCCTTAGGGCCATATCTATAAAAAATCGTTATCGCAAAAATAACGGTTGGTATTCTACAATATCGACTGTTATTTTACGATATCGCTCATAATCCTACGATATCAAAAATCTACGGTGCCGTTATCGTAGAATAACTGTACGATTTACGATAGCAATATCGTAGGATTACGATCGATATCGTAAAATAACAGTCGATATCGTAGAACACCGATCGTTGTTTTTACGATAGCGATAATGATTTTTTATATTAGTGAGAATAATAATTTAAGCTTCCTGTTTTAGTCATTGGGCACATTAGAAATTATAGCTCACATGGCGTATTTGCAGAAAAACATGGCTGAACCTTGAAATATAATGCATGTCCCTTTTAATGGATTAGGCATTGATACTGTTGCCTACCACCAGTAATTGTCCTAGTACAAATATAAAGGTGGAATGTTCTGTGTAATAAAGTTAATATGAAATACATTATGGAAGGAATAGCTAGTAATGTTTCTTTTATACTTGCACACATGAGAATTATTCACTAACAGCTGTTCTTTGCACTATGCAGATCCACATGGAAACAAGATTAAAAAGCAGAAGACAAATAAAGTAATGGAGAATTTCAAATATGGTAAGTTCCAGTTGAAAATATTTAGACTTTTAGGACCACGTTTTATGTTTTTGCTGGCCATACAGTAGGCAGACATTAGATACGTTAAATGTTCGTCCATAGAACATCTAATGTAATGTCTAAAGACGCCAATTTACAAGCAGCAATTTTAAACTTCTGACGTTCCCATCTGGCCCATTAATTATGTAATCGCAAGTCGATTGCAAAAAAACAGGTTAGGTGGCTCCTAGATAGATTAAACTTTCGTCTATAGACAAACTTCTAATCTATCGAACAAGTAGTGAATGGGCATCTTTAGGGGCAACCAATTAGTGCATGACCCACAGGCTCATTCTAGGCTAGGTCTGTCATTTTGGCAATATTGGACTACATAAAAGTTACTATATAGTTTTATATTATATAGTATGAACACAGTATGTTATTCTTGCAGTGGGCTTTAGCTTTCTGAATGGAATTTTGAGCTCTATTTGCATATTTTGCTTTGTCTGGTCTCTTGTTTACTATTATTGTGCATAGAAATTAGTTAGGGATTACATAGAAAGTTGCAAAATAATCATACCAGGAGATTGTCGAATTTCGGTAATTCGTGCCAGCTCTACTGACGGTACAGTCACATTAAAATATATTCAATTATCACTGCAATTCTGTCTAGGCAGGGGACTACCCATTCTTTTCTGCCCCAGGCTCAGCACAGTAGAATTATCTCAGGCTTATTTACCCCCATTTCAATTACTTTTTCATTCATTTGTTCTTTTTCTTTTCTTAAGGGGTAACTGTGGTCTCCATACAAGTGCCCTTTATTAAAAAGAGCATATTCCTACATTTAAAATGACTCGAGGATTAGCTGCAAACTTTTATCAGTATAAAAGATGGTGTTTCCAGCTAGAACTGTGAGCTGTGACATAACCAGCCCCATTGCTCTGCTCCCCCTACCACAGGCACTGAGCATGCCAAGTTTTACCCTACTGTTGTAACTGTCCTTAAAGAGCTTTAGAAAAGATTGGGTTTTTGGGGGATGTGGCTTTTTATACAGCATATAAAGAGACTGTCACTATCTGAGTGTAACTTTAAAAGTCTTAAAGAACCAGAGAAGTTAGAGACATCATTTTTGGCTCGTTTGAAAGGTATAAGAGACCTCTTTACAAAAAAGGACATTGTCCTCTATTGTAAGAGTACAAAATCCTTTAAGCAAAGATTTTTAGGTTAAAGTTTCTTTAATAATTTTTATCTTATGGAAAGTTATACAGTTTGTGAAAATCTTACCAAAACACAATGTTTTTATGTGTGTACAGAGTAGTTTAAAGATGTTTCCTACTTATAGCTGTTGTGATTTCCTTTGATTTATAGAAATGCAAGAGAAATTAAAAACGGAAAAGTTTGTTCACAATGGAAATGCCATTAAGAAAGGTATGTTTGTACACTACAGTTTTTAGCTTTATAACACATAGGGATGGATTTATAAGGAGGCACTGCAATATTTTATGTCGCACTAACTGATTCAATATTGGTAACCACAACTTTAATCTCTTGCTTGTGACAGCTGCATGGGTATCACAAAAGACACCCATACAGCTGGCATAAGCAATTCAAAATCATGCAAAACTCTTTTGCATGAGTTTTTAATGCCAGCTAATAGCAATCCCATAACAAAAATCTATACTTACCTCCCCCTTAGATACTTACCTCTCCATAGTCCCTGAAGCCTATAGTACTTACATTTTCCTGCCACAAAAAAAGCCACCATCTCACACAGATGATATATTTTTTTCCGTATTGCAGTAATCAGTCACTGCCGTGATGGTGACATTACAACCAATGACTGAATTTCCATACCAGTGCACCTCCACTGCCCTGTCCTCCTTTGTAAAAGCTCTTTTAGGAGGCTATGACCTGGGAGGAGAAGCACAGCAGAGAACAGTAAGGATCATGGGCTTCGGGGACTAAGGCCTAGGCCACACTAACGTGTTTTACACGCACCATAATCGCACACGCAATCAGTGTATTGTAGTGGGGCCTGTTACTTTAAGGATCTTGGTTGGGTAGGAAGGTATGTATAGATTTTTGTTCTAAGAGTGGACATGCCCTTTAAAAGTCTGTGAGAATAGTTAAATCTGGTATGTACATGGACCGCAGAAGTACAAATAGGTAACAAAGGTCCATATGCACACTAACCCCAAGTGGGTGCAAAAAATTCAATTCCCCTACTTCAAAGGGAACGAAGTACTGAAGAGAAACAAAGTAGACTTGCACTCCAAAGTGAACTGTTTATTGTGAGCCAAACATCAGCAGGTAACACAACGTTTCGAGGGTAACACCCCCTTCACAGAAGTACCCCCGTAGAACCTACCTATAGCGGTAAAATCTATTTATGTTATGTTACCTTACTACAACCCACTTTGAGTTCTGCCACACCGTGCGTTATTGGTAAATTACGATGGCGGCCATAAATGTACAGCCGCGATTGTACATTAACGCCGAACATTCATTAATTAAATGAACTACCGCAATGGTAATCTATAGGGATTGTAAATCTACGATCACGGATTTGAATGGGTTATGGATTGCGTTTGGGTAAGAGAACCTCAGGTCGGGTCGTGGGTAGAAGAATTCCAGTCTGGGATTATAAAAAACTTTTTTTCCTGTCTATGAAGAGAGATCTATCTGTAATAACAAACTGAGAATACACAGATATCCCACCCTGCGATATGAGGCTTCCGGGCAGGGTGGGGGCATGGCAACGAGCGTGGCGAGGGGCGGACGCACCGTTTGATGTCATTGAGGGGCGTGGCAAGTCGAACGTGATGTCTGTGACGTCAGTTAGGGGGTAGAGTTAGGGGCGTTCCCAGGGTTTGATGGGGCATTCTGGGGGCGTGTTTGCCGAAAAGGGGGTGGTCTGGGGGTGGAGGAGAGAGGTACTTTAATCGTGGGAGTTTGGGGTGGTCTTGCTTGAGTACACTATGGCAGATAAAGGGCAAATATATCTAGATGCAAAAGCTCCCAGCCTCTTACTGTGTTTTTGGCTGGGTAAATATTGAGTTATCAACAGCTCTAATGTACTCTTATACAAGATGTCATTGTGGATAGGACTACAGACAGCTATGAAAAACTTTAACTCTTGTAGTGCCTGGGTAGGTTTTGCAGAGATCACTGGGTAAAAAAGCAGTTAATGCTGGAGTGACTGGAACTTCTACCTGCACCTGCACCTATGCATAAGACCAGAGCAAGTGTCTGCATGGGAACAGATGACATGTGGTTTCTTTGGCCTTTGTATATCCTTCTGGCCTTAATGATCTATGAGATGTGGATGATTCTAGTGATTATAATAACAATCTACCACTTGATGAAGTTTAGCTAGAACCAAAGCAGGTATGTGGACCTTGACATTTAAAACTCCCAAGCATTTTACAACAGCAGAGTGCAAGCAATGAATGCTGGGAGTTGTAGTTATATATAAATATCTAGATCCATATAAAGGTGTAGATATTTCACTGGTCCTTACCCATAATCCTCTGTATGGTACATGCTCATTGTAACTTTACTGTTTCCCATAATGCAATTTTAGACAGTGGGTAAAGATTGAAATGTATATTCTGTTGGACATAGTTATAAAATAATAGATAGGTAACAGTAGCTCTCCAGATGTTTGAAGACTAACTCCCAACATTCCTTGGCTTGCTGGGTGTTTTTAAACTATCTGGAAAACTACTGGTTACCTATCACTGTCACAGATCACCAAGTAAGTAGTTGCAGATAAACATTTAAAATGAGCTGAAGGCCATGGGTAGGTAGAAGTTGGTGACAGTAGAGGCCCATGGGTAGGTAGAAGTTGGTGACAGTAGAGGCCCATGGGTAGATAGAAGTTGGGGACAGTAGAGGCCTATGGGTAGTAGGTAGTCGGGGACAGTAGGGATATATTAAATAGATAAAAGTTTCCCTTTGATGGGAGACGTTTTACCCTGCCTGCTCTGTACTGTACATTGTACTCTATACCAAGGATCTCTTACCAGTGTCCCTACATTTGAAGGCATACAGGTAATGCTGGGAGTTGTAGTTTTCAGACATTTGGATGCCTGCAAGTTGAAGATCCCTGCTATATATTTAGTGGTATGGTAGGTTTGTTTCTATGAACATTTTTGGTTATGAATAAAATATTTATTTTAACTTTTAGACTTTTTTTTAACTTCCCTGTACAAATTTTAGGAAGAAAGACAAAAAGTGGGTTTCGGGTCCGAAACTTGCGGGTCGGGTCGCGGGTATGAAGTGGGTAGAAAGGCAGGTGGTGTGTTGTGTGTGGGTATCGATTTTCTGGGTTGGGTGCGGGTCTGGAAAATTAGACTTGCGCAGGACTCTGTACAAGTCAATTTGAATTTTGAAAGCCACTCAGAAGATTAGCAAAACATGTTTAAGAAACAAAACTTCAAGCTGTGTTAAGGTAACTGAATACTACAAGTATACAATGACGTGAACATTCACAAGCATTCCCAATACCGTGTTTCCGCACTCCCAACATTATTGAGGGAGTGTGTCATTATCAGCCTGACAAGCTGTCACTATTATATCTCCAGATGCTCCTTTTTGGTTTATTACTGCAATAGCTTGTTGATAAATGACCTCACTCTTTATTTTTCTACTTTGTTCCTATTGCAGAGTCATTCTTTCCTTCTCCAATGTGTGTACAAAGTTCTCATACCTTACAGATGCCTGCAAGACCAGCTGCCTACAATGACATCAGCTCTTCACAGTTGAATCTTGGTCGAATGCAATCCTTGAATCCCAGTTTCCAGCCCAGTGCTTCCAGTTTCCCCCAGCTCTCCTTATTAAATCCTGGTATTCCCGCTAATATTCACCCCACTAACACCATTAATATGACTGAACATGTTCGCCCTATTTTATTTCCACAAATAACTCACAAGCTTTCATTCTCAGAGCCCAATTATATCAGACCCGAAAGGCCAGCTGTTAATTCAAAAAACTCAGGTAGATTATTCAATTATAACGAATCCGGTTCTGCTGGAGCAACCTCTAGTTGCCCTAGTGTGACATGTGACGTGAATTCCTATCTGATGGCAAATTCTTTGGATATTAGTGACATAATTCAAATGAATCCCACCAATGAAATGAGCACATCCAGTCTCTCTCATTTTGGATTTAATGGACCCCTACCAAATACAAAATATTCCCCTGTCTTTAGTTTTCAGCAAACACCGAACACAAGGCTACAGGACAACAACGCTTCTGTACAGCAAAGCACAACAATGAGCGATGAAATATTTTCAGACATTGTGCAAAATGAGGACAATTACATTAGTGTGGAATCTGAACTCGATTCTATTTTACAGAACTTTGGAAATCCAAGTGAAATGTTACATGACTAGTTCTAGAGAAACCCTTTCCTAAGAAGGGATTCTCCAGTGCCGATTGTATTAATAATAATTGCAGGTTTTTCTTGAAAATAGTATGAAAAAGGAAGAGAACCAGGATTGTCTAGGGCATCAGGTTGAAGTGCATTTTACTGTGTTTCGTTTTTTTTTTTTTTTTTAATCTAAACAACCAAAAACACAAAGAATAGAGAACAAGATATGAGGGGTACGCATGACAGATATTTCCACACCTGTTGTGGACCAGTGCTATATATCTGATCAACCTTTGGCTAAGTCTAGTTGGTGTACTGTATGATATAGAGTAAGAAAACAATAACCTCTTTCTTAAATACAAGGTAGACTGTGGCCTATACCTGGACCAAGGAATTGCACTGCTCTCAATGTGGAAAAACCAATCTCAGCATTGGTACTGAAACACAGAGGAAGCCACATAAGCTGGAGCTCTTTGTTTAAAGCAATGGCATATTATAAGCAGCAACAGTCATGAAAGTGACAAAATGCCATACTGTAAATATATCAATAGGCTGCCCAGCACTGGATATAAAGCTAGGTACACATAGTACCGATTAAGCCCTGATCCAGCAGTGAAGTAATGGATCTGACGGTATCGGGGGTTTATCGTTACTGTACCTTGCTTTCCCTCGCCCGCGGTAGTATCCCTATAGGGGAGTTGGCCGCAGGTGAGGGAAACACACAGTTCCGAGCATTCTATGCTGTGTATAGGGAGAAAGCTCGGGACTGTGTGTAGCCCAATCTTTGAAAAATGACAGACAGGATCTTGCAGACCCCGTCTTATCATTTTTCAAAAATCTGTCCTGTGTGTACCCAGCTTAAGTCTCACTGAGCTTTGGGTACAATGAATGTAATTGAATGTAAGAATACATATATTTTCTTTTAACCACCATGTGTAACTCAATGTACAATGGACTGTTTACTATCAGTCTGCTAGTAGCAGTCTCTGCTGATATGTAAATGTTAAGCAGCATTGTAGTGACTATGTCATTGTAATTAGATCTAGGCTTTATATTTTAATATGCCCCATGGAGACCATTATTTTGCAAGTTTCCGTCCTTCATAAAGGTGCATAATTATGAAGGTATGGGTACGCACTATCCAATAATTTGGACCGATCGACATTTCATTGTATCGGTTGGTAGGGCCGAAATATTGAATGTTTTTCTCTTTTGGCCACAGCCGACTGCTTGTTTGTCCAGTTCGGATGAACGCACAATCAGACGTGTCGGAAGACCATGGCCGATCGCGCAGGCATCTATGTGCTGGTCGCAACTAACTGTCAGACGTGGCCATTAAAGGGCATGCCCAACCCCCAAAATTTTAACCTAAACTTGTTACCCTCCCAAACCTAGAGTTTGCTAGGTTAAAACTGCTCCTAAACATACTTACCCGCACCCAATCCCTGGCCGGCTTTCATTTACTTCCAAGTAGCGGACCCCCGTGAGTGGTGCTGATGTCATGGCCAACCACTGGTGGCTATTACTTGTCTGGCCTCTTCTGCTGCTGCTAGTGCATGGAAAAGGCATGTAGCAGCAGCAGAAGAGAAGCGAGGGTTTGGGTGCTGGTAAGTATACTTAGAAGCATTTGACAGCATTTTTAATCTTGAGGGGTCTAGGTTTTGGGAGGTGAGATTAGCTTAAGCTGAAATTTTAGTTTGGGGTGGACATGCAATTTAAATTTTTGATACCTCCCCTTTACCGACATTGTGAAATACATGAGACCATTTATACATACGGTTTATAAATAGGCCCCAAAATGTACAAATCCTAAAGGGCAAATGCAAATTTAGTTACTTTAATAAGACTTTTATTCTGTAAAAAAAAATGCTTACTCATTTGCATTTACATCCAAGGTCCATGCTTTATTCAAGCCAAATGATCTAAAGAAAAACCTTTTTTAAAAAAAAATTATATCCTTTAGTCCTAAAAGGATTGTCATTTGCTTTAGGTATCACCTAATGTTATACCACTGAGTGGATATTTGTTTTTGCTAGGCAATGCAATGCTGACACCACTGAAAGGGTTAAGCAGTATTCGTTTCCAGACTGGGAATGTATTTTAACCAATTATGTAATCTATGCTGAAGTCAGACTTTAGAAATATGTATTATGAAAGGAATACAATAATTAGGACATTTGGGTATAATGGGGGAGATGCAGTATTAAATGAGTCTAAAATCTACATTACCTGATGTAATATTGGGTTAGGGCTAGACCACACTAGTCTGGGGTTTTTTGTGTTTGCGCACAAGTTTTTTTTTTAATAATGGAAATTGCGGAAACGCGATTTCCGATGCGATTGCGTATCCGTTTCTGTTTTGGAACCACATGTGATCACCATTTTTTTTCAGCAATCGCATGCATTTCCATAATGGAAATAGCACCGGAATCACACACGCAAACCGGTGCGATGCAGTGTGGCCTTACCCTAAGTGTGGGTTTTAGTCTAATTTTCCAGGGACTGTGCCCCCGATGAAGTAAGGGTTAAGTTAAGCTTACTGCCTACTAGAATGCGATGTTGTAACAACTTCCAATTCAGATCGTACAATTTTTCGTTGGAACGTGTATGGACAATTTTTTGTTGTATCGGGAAAGTGGACATTTTTATTTAATTATATCAATTCCGATCATATGATCACACAATCGGATGTCAGAATTGGTATGTGTGGCACGCTTAACACATCGCAGTAGCGTGGTCAGGTATGCTGTGGCTTTACTGAATTTCCTCCAATATGTCTAAATAAAAGATTAATAAATGTTATGTTTATTAAATAAACAAGAATATCCTGGTACTTGCTACTTTTTGATCTTTGAGAGTGCAATTAATGTTTTACACCCACCATATATACTGTATGAATGTATATTTTAGATAAATTTTATTAATATTTTTTTTTACTTTTTGTAATAAAAGGGTTAAAACTGTGCAAATACAATTTTTTCCCCCTGCTAATTGTCATCGGTTGTATATAATGGGTGGTCTCGATAAATGATAAAAACGATTGTTTAAATAGATTAATCTTGACATTTTCATGTGTCAATCATCACATGAAAATAAATAGCTGGAAAACCCAGGGATTAGTATTGGGGCTGCATTTGTGCTGAATGTTGTTTATAGAAATTGTGTTCACGAATAAGTTCTCATCTACAAGTATGTACTGTAGGTCTAATTATGCTGATAATAACTTCGATGCTTCTAGTAAATGTTTTTTTAACTTTTAAAATAAAACAGTGAAATATTATATCAATTATATTGCACAGTTGAATAAATTTTATGCATTAAATATTGTCCTGTTTATTTGTTACGGTACTGTTTATATTATTAACGGTAATGGACAGGGCCGGCCTTAGGATAAATAGCACCCTGTGCAAGATTTGTTACTGGCACCTAGCACCCCCTCCAAAACACCCCCTGGGCATACACAATACGCTGCTGAATGCTGCTTGCCTTGGCCTGCTTCAGATCAAGTCCGCCACCTGCACTTACTGTCTTTCAGTATTTGTAGTGCGTGCTTGTATATATCCTGCGTACATCATTACATAACAACTAATGCACAGACACAGCACAGAATAGAGACATCTTAAGGCTTACCTGTGTTGGGGCTTTGTGGGGTGGTGCTGATACATTTGATCTACAGGACGATAACTGGAGGGACTGTGGCACTGATGTACAACTGTGACCTACAGGTCAGTGACGTAAGACTCTGGCTGGAGCCCCCCTGATAATGCAACCTGTACGGCCGCACAGGTTGCCCATATCAAAGGCCGACCCTGGTAATGAAAGATCATCATCTTCCAGACACTGTACTGATCTGTACATGTTCAAGGGCATTGCTAGGAGCATAGAAAGTCCCTTTAAGGCTCAGGGCCACACCACAATGGGCACGCAATCAAGCACCTGATTGTGTGCGTATTTCCAGTTTTCCCGAGTTTGTGTTGCGATTTCCCCAATGTTGTGCCATGTATGCGATTGTGCAAAAAAAAAGGTGATCGCATGCACTCCCAAAAGCGGATCACAAAGCAGCACACCTAGTGTAGCCAGACCAATTGGCCAACACTAGTGTGCGCTTTTTAACATGCAATTGGATTGTGAACATATCATGTGTTAAAGCACAGTAGTGTGGCCTAGCCCTAACAGAGTTTTTAGATTATCTGCTGTTGAATGACCTGTATCTCAGACCAGGGCCCTAACAGGATGAGATAATGGGCCCCACCTAACATTTCATCTCTCACTAATTTGCATATCTACCTTACTCCTACTAAAGGTCCGTACAGATGTACGATTGTGGTGCCGACCTGTGATGCAGTAGGACAAACGGCCATTTGAGGCGAGTATTGTTTAATGTATGGGGGTTCAGTCAGACCTTATTAATCTGACTGTTGGATCATCAATGATGCCCGACCAAGAACCCATCTCACACAAACGAGCACCCATATATTAAACAATACTTGGCCACAACTGCCGTTCATCCTACAGTTGTGCGTCGTGGGTCGGCCATGCTATCCTTCATCTATATGGACCTTTACTCCATATCCATATGTTTATTGTATTTCTACAGCCCCTTATCGAGAGTTGAAGTCAATGGGCCAGTACTGGGCAGTATTCAAATAGTGGCTGGTATTGACTTTTCATTTGCATCAATGATTTTTAATATGCCCAAAAACCAACATTGACATTGGTACAACGGGGAGGCATTGTTACCCTCTGTCTCACTGCTGTGTACAGGGACTGACAGTGACTACTAAACTTACTCTATGGGGCTGCTGATGCCAGAACCTATATAGCAGTCATGGAAAACCTTGTAAGTTCAGATATTAAACTGCAAGTCCCAGTATGCCTTGGTTGCATTCTCCTATCAAGGCATTCTGGGAGTTGTAGTTTACAAAACATGGTCTTTAAAATGGGTGTAACCTATTCGCTATAGCACACAAGACATCTCTTCTCCCGATGTGTCCGTCTTTTGCATTTTAAAATGTTGTGAGGTCTGTAAAATAATTAGGGATCCTGCATGGTCAGACACCCAAGGTTTACTAGATTTGGGATTCAGCTAACAGTATGAATGTATGTATAATTGTATTTATAATGAGCCACTTGGGTACGCAGCGCTATACATTATAAAATACAGAATATACAAACAAGGGGATAAGTACAAGCAATTATACAGATAAATAATAATTAAATACAATTTCATACATCGGTTAAGAACACATATGTATAAATTATGTATATATTGATATAAGTGCAACAAGCCATGACACATTAGGAATGAAATCCCTGCCCCGAAGAGTTTACAATCGAAGTACGTGGGATAACATACAGATACAAGGGTGGGTGTGTACAAAGTGCTTGAGGTGGCTAACAATGATTTGTTGTGCTGGTGCTCATAAAGGTAGCATAACAGTCTAGATTTGAAAGTATTAATGGATGTCACCTGGCGAAGCGAGAGAGGGAAAGGCTTCCCTTGACTTTAACGATCAGTATCGTAAATTTACGATCGTTAAACCGATCAGAGATTAACAATCGATCTAACGATCGTAAATTTACAATACCAATTGTAAATAAATCTATGATAACGAAATCGAAGATTTACGATCCCCATAGAATACCATTGTGGTAGTTTACTACCACACAATATTCTTCGATCGAACGTTCGTTATTTATCGGGATCGTACATTTACGAACGCAATTGTAAATTAACTAACCCGCGGTATCGATAAAAAAACTGTATCTCCTCCCACGGTTTTTGAGCTAGAGACATGAAATTCGGTACAGACGTGTGGGGCATATAGGAGAAGTGTGATATTATCTAGCTAAGGAATCTGCAGCGTTATCTGTGAATTTCTGAACATTTTTTCCCATAGACTATAATGGTAACAATCCTCAAATGTGGATATTTCAAAACAGATTGCTTCTCGGTCATAAACACAAACACTGATACCCCCAACCCCCCACACAGACACAGGTACACCCACCTAATGACCAACTTTTCCATTCCCATGGAAGCCATACTTAAAGGGTAACTATAGTCAAAAAACTAATTTTGATCAATCATCCATAAAAGTCTGTTATATGGTCATACATGCAAAAACACATACCCCCAACCTCACACGGGTACACACACCTACTGACCTTAGTCAGATAGTTAAAGGGTAAATAAAGTAAAAAAAAAATTTTTTTTTTTAAATATCCTCAAAAAAAGTTAGTTTCATGGTTGTAAATACACAAAAGACATACCCCAACCTCACATGGGTACACACACCTACTGACCTACCCTTCCATTCCTGTGGCAGCCTTACTTAAAGGGTAACTAAAGTCAAAAAAGCTATTTTTGATTTATCCTCAATAAAAAATAGTTTTATGGTTGTAAACACAAAAAAAGACATACCCCCTCAATCAGACCGAGGTACACACACCTACTGACATTTCCATGGCAGCCATACTTAAAGGGTAACTATAGTCAAAAAACAAATTTTGACTAATCATTAAAAAAGTTTGTTTTTTAATCCCTAACATGACACAGGTAAACACACTTACTGACCTACTTATCCATTACTGTGGCAGCCATACTTAAAAGGTTACTAAAGTAAAAAAAACTAAATTTGATTAATAATCAAAAAAGTTTGTTTTTTTAAACTTTCAACCTGATCCAGGTACACACACCTACTGAGCTACCCTTCCATTTTCATTGCAGCAATATTTAAAGGGTAACTATAGTCAAAAAATATTTTGACTAATCATCAGCAAAGATTGTTTTTTTAACCCCCAACCCAACACGGATACACACACCTACTAATCTACTTATCCATTACTGTGGCAGCCATACTTAAAGGGTAACTAAAGTAAAAAAAACAAATTTTGATCAATAATCAAAAAAAATTTTTTTTAAACCCAATGTGACACAGGTAAACACACCTACTGAACTATCCCTCCATTACTGCTGTAGCCATACTAGGGTAACTAAAGTAAAAAAAAAAAAAAAAATTGATCAATAATCAAAAAAAGATTTTTTAAATCCCCAACGTGGAACAGGTACACACACCTCCTGACCTACCCCACCATTACTGTGGCAACCATACTTTAAGGGTAACTAAATTAAAAAAATGAATTTTGACCAACCATCAAAAAAAACTATTTTTTTAACCCAACCTGACACAGGTACACATACCTATTGACCAACCTTTCCATTTCTGTGGCAGCCATAATTGAAGGGTAACTATAGTCAAAAATAAATTTTGATCAAAATAAAAAACTTTGTTTTTTTAACTTCCAACCTGACACAGGTACACACACCTGAGATACCCATTCATTCATGTGACAACCATATTTAAAGGGTAAGTATAGCAAAAACATTTTGACCAATCATCAAGAAAGTTAGTCTTTTATTCCCCAACCTGACACAAGTACACACACCAAGTGATCTACCTTTAATTAATGTGACAGCTATATTTAAGGGGTAAGTAAAAAACATCATTGGCATTATTAAGTATTAAAATCTGCAGCACAAACACACACATTCCCTTACAAATGCACATTTCAAGCCAAATTCAAAGTTTATACTTAAACTCAGTGGCATATCTATGTTAAGACATTTGGGGCATGTGCCCCGAATATTTGGCAAAGTGCCCCGAATGTTTTAACTGCCGTACCTTTAGGAAGTGCCCCAAACTTTCTGCAAAGTTACAGAGTTCCGGATTCCCCGGTGGCACGTCACATAGATAGATAGATAGATACACAGACAGAGTTAGATAGAAAGATCGATAGTTAGATATATATAGATAGATAGACAGGCAGACAGATAGATAGACAGACAGATTGATAGATTAGATAGATACAGATAGATAGATTGATACACAGACAGAGTTGGATAGATGGATAGATGGATGGATGTTAGATAGATACACAGACAGACAGACATATAGATAGATAGATAGATAGATAGTCAGACAGACAGACAGAGTTAGATAGATACACAGACAGACAGACAGACAGACAGACAGATAGATAGATAGATAGATAGACAAACAGATAGATAGACAGTTTCATAAATAGATAGACAGAAAGATAGACAGACACTGACAGACAGACAGTTAGATCGATAGATAGATAGATAAATAGACAGTTAGATAGATATATAGACAGTTAGATAGAAATATAGATAGATAGATATATAGACAGTTAGATAGAAATATAGATAGATAGATAGATAGACAGTTCGATATATATATATAGACAGTTAGATATATAGAAATATAGATAGATAGATAGATAGACAGGCAGAGTTAGATAGATACACAGACAGACAGACAGACAGATAGATAGATAGATAGACAGGCAGAGTTAGATAGATACACAGACAGACAGACAGATACGAAGATAGATAGATAGATAGAATAATGATGATAGATAGATAGATAGATAAGTGATAGATAGTAGATAATAGATAGATAGACAAACGATAAGACAGTTTGATAATGATAGATCAGACAGACAGACCCAGCAGGACAGACAGACAGACAGACAGACAGACAGACAGACGACAGACAGACACAGATAGATGATAATATATAGACAGTTAGATAGATATATATACAGTTAGATAGATAAATATAGATAGATAGATATATAGACAGTTAGATAGATAAAATATAGATAGACAGTTAGATAGATAGATACACAGACAAGTAGATGATAGACAGTAGATAGATAGACAGTTTTTATATTATTATAATATATAATATATATATATATATATAAATATATATATATATATATATAAACGAACAATGTGAGCTGCACTCGCACTTGCCTGATATCACGCCCGGGTGCTTCCGCATGAAGAGAACAGACATGGTAATGGACGAGTCGGGGCCACTCCACGGGCTTACAGTTAAAACTTAACTTTTATTCATAGAAGTTCACATGGATCAATGCATTTCGGCTACACCTAGCCGTCATCAGGACATCAGAACACCCCTCATATCCGGCTATTTGAACATTGCGAGCGGCGTGCCGGTACCCTCCTCCGACACCCAGTTTGGCTGTGGTGATTCTTGTGAGCAGATGATACCCCGTTAGGGGAGTCCGCATTGTTTTATATTTTTTTATATTTTTAAAAAAAGATTTTTTTATATGTACTTATTTATTCTTGCATGTGGGTGCTTACCTGTACCTGATGGGCGGGATGGGTGTGTCGGAGGAGGTACCGGCACGCCGCTCGCAATGTTCAAATAGCCGATATGAGGTGTGTTCTGATGTCCTGATGACGCTAGGTGTAGCCGAAATGCATTGATCCATGTGAACTTCTATGAATAAAAGTTAAGTTTCAACTGTACAGTCCCGTGGAGTGCCCCGACTCGTCCATTACCTATATTATATATTAATATATCTTATCGTGTTCTAAGGAATAATTCAAACACAACACTGAGATGTGCAATTAAACACTGATGTGGCTAATTTTTCACAGAGGGGATACACACACAAAAAATCAGCATTATCAAAGCACACCTGGTAATAGATACCAATATAAGATGCAAGGATCAGCAGAACAGCAAGTTCATCTGCAGTGTCCAGTATAAAACATCTTGGGCACAGAGACCCAAAGGAGTATCTGTAATAATTGGAAGATTTTAATGGCCAATACTCGCTAAATAAAACCTTACCACCTAAACCCACTGTCGCCTTCAGAAAGGG
This sequence comes from Hymenochirus boettgeri, assembly GCA_019447015.1. Classification (NCBI taxonomy): domain Eukaryota; kingdom Metazoa; phylum Chordata; class Amphibia; order Anura; family Pipidae; genus Hymenochirus; species Hymenochirus boettgeri. Next base: position 54,639,690 of record CM033473.1, on the reverse strand, counting down.
GGAGAATCCTTAAGGACATTCTAGTGCATTGAGATCCTGTGCTATGTTACAGAAAGACAAATTGCTTATCAATACATGAACCGGGATGTTACAGTTGCCATAAGTGTACTCTATTAACTATTAAAACCAAACATAGGATTACATGCACAACTACACACGTAGTCTATATGATTACGTGCCCATGTGAACTGATTTATATTGGGAAAACAGATTTATCGCTAAGAATCCGAATAGATAGACACCATTCCGCTATTTCTACAGCATTTAGGGACAATCAAACTGTGAAACCAGTGGCCAAATATTTTCTCCAGCAGGCCATGGACTATCGGCCTTGAAATGTATAGCTATTGACCATATCCCACTACCAAGGGGGGGGGAGACGAGAGAGACTTACTGGATAGGTAACCTAGAAACTCTGAACCCTAAGGGTCTCAATGTACATTATTCATTAAGATGTTTTTTAAGTGAACGATAACTAATCCTCTCAAAGCCCTATAGTATAATTTATGATATGTCATCAGTGGACTGAAGTTAAATATAGAATGTTTTTAAATTTTAATGTATTATATATAATCCTATGCACTAGAAATAGAGCACTGTAATGTATACGCTTTAGTAAACTCTGACACAATATGTAGCACGGACTAGTCTAGCACTTTTTAAAGGACAATTATACTCACCTTCCCTCCGCTCCAGATCTTCATGTAGTAACTTTTACCAAGGGTGAGGACCTGAACCGCTAGGTCCTCACCCCGGGATTCACAAACCCTTCAGCAGCGTGTTGCAGCAACGCTGCTCTTGTAGGCTCCGCCCCCTCCTCCCCGTCGGCGACGAGGCCAATAGGAAGGCACGCTCTGCAAGAAAGCCGACGGGGAGGAGGGGGCGGAGCCTACAAGAGCAGCGTTGCTGCAACACCTACGTGTGATACACTTATGTTGTGATTTATAAGAGGTGGGGCCTGTTTGCTCAGATTTTATTAGCTTGAGAAAGGTCTGAGAAAAAAGACCGAAACGTCGCTGTTTTTTGCACCCTCAATAAAATGTTGAATGAAGGCCTAGTTGTGCACCGTGACTATACCATATATATATATATATATATATATATATATATATTATATATATATAAAAACAACCGGATATTCAGCACATGTGCTGAATAAAGCAACTGAAGCAAAAAAATCCTGTGTGCGGTATATATCTGGTTGTTTATATGAATATAATACATAAGACAAGTCATTTTCAATGGGGCAGTGGCGGTGGCGAGAATCTATATTACAATCACTGAGTGATGTCACTGAGTGACTTCCTGTATTCCACTGCCCCTCCCACTGTCTCCCCCTCCCTCTTATATAGGAATCCCTGTTTATTCTTGACAGACCATGTTCGGTCCTTCTTTCTCTTTTCAATAGTAACAGTAATTAACTATTTATACATTAAACAGGGATTCCTATATATATGACCAATACAGGAAGGGGGAGAGACAGCGGTAGTGGGCAGGTTTTTTTTTTTTTGGCTGGCCATATATATTATAAGAAATAATACGTGTAATATATGGATTTACTTCACCTCGGAGTTCCATGACCTGTATAAAGCACTTGGCCTGTGGCCTCGTACTTCTTATGGTCATGGAACTCCTCTGGACAGTACAAAGTAAATTTTGGGGCACACTATGTAACGGCATGTCACAGACTGAGAGGAGCATAAATGAACTCAATGTCCAAGGACTACTTGCCCAATTATCCCTTTATCCTTCCCCAACATACCCCTTATAGTACTGTCCATATATTAATTATCCATTCATACCCATGTCCCCCTACTGTGAACCTCTCTATACCCCCATACTAACATGTTTTATTTTATTATTTTTTGTTTTCTTTGGCAATGTCAAAATGGAAATTGATCCTGCCAATAAGCTTTTTGATTTGATTTGATAGATAGAAAAGATAGACAGTTAGATATATAGATAAATAGACAGACAGATTGATAGATTGATAGATACAGATAGATAGATAGATGAGACAGATAGATAGACAGTTAGATAGATAGATAGACAGACACAGACAAGATATACAGACAGAGTTATAGATAGATAGATAGATAGATAGACAGACAGTTAGATAGATAGACAGTTAACTAGATAGATATATAGATAGACAGATAGAGACAGATAGATAGACAGACAGACATACACAGACAGAGTTAGATAGACAGACAGATAGATACAAAGACAGTTAAATAGATAGTTAGCTAGATTGATGTCCAAATTCCAATCAGAACCACAACCTTGAACACCCCCCCCCTTGGACTGTCACCTGACCCGGAGCAGTACGCGCCGCGCACAGAGCCAGAGAGTGAGTGATGCATGACCGGCACATACACAGAGTAAGTGAATCAGAGACATGGAGCAACTCAGACAGGTAGTTACAGCTTACGGTCAGTCGGTACATTCTCCAAATACATGCACAACTCCAGAGTTGTACTGGGGAACTGAGGGAAGACTGTCATTTTGTATTTACAGTTTAAATATGGCCTACTTGAGTTTTGGGGGATTAATAGTGGGGCTGGGCCCTGGGGTCTTCATGGGCCACTGTATAGGGAGGGGTATGTGGTCATGGGGGGTGCTGGGAGAAAATAGTGATGTCTCTGACAAAGACCCATCACCAATATCTCCCAGCACCCCCCATGTACACATACCCCTAACCCCTCCCTATATAAAGAGACTCTCTGGGTATTTGGTCATGGGGTTTTCTGGGAGATATTGGTGATGGGTCTCTGTATATGGAGGGGTTAGGGGTATGTGGTCACAGGGGGTGCTGGGAGATATTGGTGTCATATATGGGTCACTGTATGGGGAGGGGAGGGGTTAACCTAGGGGTATGACACTGACTGTGAGTTTTCTGTGTGTTAGTGAGTTTTTGGCAACCTTTGGGGTGGGGTTCTTGGCCTTACTGGGTGCCTGTCAAACATTTCCATCTCAGAATATGTCAAATTGCTGTCAAAGTGATATTTATGTTTTGTGTGCTTCTGGAAGCCCTTTTGGTGTGTTTGCCTTAGTCTTTTTTGTGTATTGGGTCTTCTAGGGTGCCTATCTTGCTTCTACATCACATAATCCCTTGAGCATTAAGTAGTGAAATGTATGTGCTGTGTATCTGTGTTTTGGGGAGACTTTTTTGTGTATCTGTGTTTTTTTGGGGGGAGGGGGTGCTTTATAGGATATTTGGCATTGCAGTTGCTCATTAGTAAAGTTAAAGTACCCTGGGGTAAAATTCCCAGTACCCATATCAAAAAAGCAGAGAGGAGAAAGCGAGGTTTTGGGTCGTGGTAAGATACTTAGAAGCATTTGACAGCATTTTTTATTCTTGAGTGGGTCTAGGTTTGGGAGGTGAGATTAGCTTAAGCTGAAATTTTAGTTTGGGGTGGACATGCAATTTAAATTTTGTACCTCCCCTTTACGACATTGTGAAATACATGAGACCATTTATACATACGGTTTATAAATAGCCCCAAATGTACAAATCCTAAAGGGCAAATGCAAATTTTAGTTACTTTAATAAGACTTTTATTCTGTAAAAAAAAATGTTACTCATTTGCATTTACATCCAAGGTCCATGTTTATTCAAGCCAATGATCTAAAGAAAAAACCTTTTTTAAAAAAAAATTATATCCTTAGTCACTAAAAGGATTGTCATTTGCTTTAGGTATCACCTAATGTTATACCACTGAGTGGATATTTGTTTTTGCTAGGCAATGCAATGCTGACACCACTGAAAGGGTTAAGCAGTATTCGTTTCCAGACTGGGAATGTATTTAACCAATTATGTAATCTAGCTGAAGTCAGACTTTAGAAATAGTATTATGAAAGGAATACATAATTAGGACATTTGGGTATAATGGGGGAGATGCAGTATTAAATGAGTCTAAAATCTACATTACCTGATGAATATTGGGTTAGGGCTAGACCACACTAGTCTGGGGTTTTTTGTGTTTGCGCACAAGTTTTTTTTTATAAGGAAATTGCGGAAACGCGATTTCCGATGCGATTGCGTATCCGTTTCTGTTTTGGAACCGCATGTGATCACCATTTTTTTCAGCAATCGCAGCATTCCATATGGAAATAGCACCGGAATCACACACGCCAAAACGGTGCGATGCAGTGTGGCCTTACCCTAAGTGTGGGTTTTAGTCTAATTTTCCAGGGACTGTGCCCCCGATGAAGTAAGGGTTAAGTTAAGCTTACTGCCTACTAGAATGCGATGTTTGTAACACTTCCAATTCAGATCGTACAATTTTCGTTGGAACGTGATGGACAATTTTTTTGTTGTATCGGGAAAGTGGACATTTTTATTAATTATATCATTCCGATCAATGATCACACAATCGGATGTCAGAATTGGTATGTGTGGCACGCTAACACATCGCAGTAGCGTGGTCAGGTATGCTGTGGCTTTACTGAATTTCCTCCAATATGTCTAAATAAAAGATTAATAAATGTTATGTTTATTAAATAAACAAGAATATCCTGGTACTTGCTACTTTTTGATCTTTGAGAGTGCAATTAAGTTTTACACCCACCATATATACTTATGATGTAATTTTAGATAAATTTTTAATATTTTTTTTACTTTTTGAATAAAAGGTTAAAACTGTGCAAATACAATTTTTCCCTGCTAATGTCATCGGTTGTATATAATGGGTGGTCTCGATAAATGATAAAAACGATTGTTTATAGATTAATCTTGACATTCAGGTGTCAATCATCACATGAAAATAAATAGCTGGAAAACCCGGATTAGGATTAGTTGGGGCTGATTTGTGCTGAATGTTGTTTATAGAATTGGTGTTCACGAATAAGTTCTCATCTACAAGTATGTACTGTAGGGCTAATTATGCTATAATAACTTCGATGCTTCTAGTAAGTTTTTTTAACTTTTAAAATAAAACAGTGAAATTATATCAATTATATTGCACAGTTGAATAAATTTTATGCATTAAATATTGTCTGTTTATTTGTTACGGTACTGTTTAATTATTAACGGTAATGGACAGGGCCGGTCTAGATAAATAGCACCCTGTGCAAGATTTGTTACTGGCACCAGCACCCCCTCCAAAACACCCCCTGGGCATACACAATACGCTGCTGAATGCGCTTGCTTGGCCTGCTTCAGATCAAGTCCGCCACCTGACTTACTGTCTTTCAGTATTGTAGTGCGTGCTTGTATATATCCTGCGGACATCATTACATAACAACTAATGCACAGACACAGCACAGAATAGAGACATCTTAAGGCTTACCGTGTTGGGGCTTTGTGGGTGGTGCTGATACATTGATCTACAGGACGATAACTGGAGGGACTGTGGCACTGATGTACAACTGTGACCTACAGGTCAGTGACGTAAGACTCTGGCTGGAGCCCCCCTGATAATGCAACTGTACGGCCCGCACAGGTTGCCCAATCAAGGCGACCCTGGTAATGAAAGATCATCATTCCAGACACTGTACTGATCTGACATGTCAAGGGCATTGCTAGGAGCTAGAGTAGAAGTCCTTTAAGGCTCAGGGCCACACCACAATGGGCACGCAATCAAGCACCTGATTGTGTGCGTATTTCCAGTTTTCCGAGTTTGTGTTGCGATTTCCCCAATGTGTGCCATGTATGCGATTGTGCAAAAAAAAAGGTGATCGCATGCACTCCCAAAAGCGGATCACAAAGCAGCACACCTAGTGTAGCCAGACCAATTGGCCAACACTAGTGTGCGCTTTTTAACATGCAATTGGATTGTGAACATATCATGTGTTAAAGCACAGTAGTGTGGCTAGCCACAGAGTTTTTAGATTATCTGCTGTTGAATGACTGTATCTCAGACCAGGGCCCTAACAGGATGAGATAATGGCCCCCCTAAACTTTCATCTCTCACTAATTTGCATATCTACCTTATCCTACTAAAGGTCCGTACAGATGTACGAGTGTGGTGCCGACCTGTGATGCAGTAGGACAAACGCCATTTGAGGCGAGTATTGTTTAATGTATGGGGGTTCAGTCAGACCTTATTAATCTGACTGTTGGATCATCAATGATGCCCGACCAAGAACCCATCTCACACAAACGAGCACCCATTATTAAACAATACTTGGCCACAACTGCGTTCATCCTACAGTTGTGCGTCGTGGGTCGGCCTGCTATCCTTCATCTATATGGACCTTTACTCCATATCCATATGTTTATTGTATTTCTACAGCCCCTTATCGAGAGTTGAAGTCAATGGGCCAGTACTGGGCAGTATTCAAATAGGGGCTGGTATGACTTTTCATTTGCATCAATGATTTTTAATATGCCCAAAAACAACATTGACATTGGTACAACGGGGAGGCATTGTTACCTCGTCTCACTGCTGTGTACAGGGACTGACAGGACTACTAAACTTACTCTATGGGGCTGCTGATGCAGAACCTATATAGCAGTCATGGAAAACCTTGTAAGTTCAGATATTAAACTGCAAGTCCCAGTATGCCTTGGTTGATCTTCCTATCAAGGCATTCTGGGAGTTGTAGTTTACAAAACATGGTCTTTAAATGGGTGTAACCTATTCGCTATAGCCACAAGACATCTCTTCCCCGATGTGTCCGTCTTTTGCATTTTAAAATGTTGTGAGGTCTGTAAAATAATTAGGGATCCTGCATGGTCAGACACCCAAGGTTACTAGATTTGGGATTCAGCTAACAGTATGAATGTATGTAAATTGGATTATAATGAGCACATGGGTACGCAGCGCTATACATTATAAAATACAGAATATACAAACAAGGGATAAGTACAGCAATTATACAGATAAATAATAATTAAATACAATTTCATACACGGTTAAGAACACATATGTATAAAATATGTATAATTGATATAGTGCAAAAGCCATGACACTAGGAATGAAATCCCTGCCCAAGAGTTTACAATCGAAGTACGGGGATAACATACAGATACAAGGGGGGGGTGTACAAAGTGCTTGAGGTGGCTAACAATGATTTGTTGTGCTGGTGCTCATAAAGGTAGCATAACAGTCTAGATTGAGAAGTATTAATGGATGTCACCTGGCGAAGCGAGAGAGGGAAAGGCTTCCCTTGACTTAACGATCAGTATCGTAAATTTACGATCGTTAAACCGATCAGAGATAACAATCGATCTAACGATCGTAAATTTACAATACCAATTGTAAATAAATCTATGATAACGAAATCGAAGATTTACGATCCCCATAGAATACCATTGTGGTAGTTTACACACACAATATTCTTCGATCGAACGTTCGTTATTTATCGGGATCGTACATTACGAACGCAATTGTAAATTAACTAACCCGCGGTATCGATAAAAAAACTGTATCTCTCCCACGGTTTTTGAGCTAGAGACATGAAATTCGGTACAGACTGTGGGGCATATAGGAGAAGTGTGATATTATCTAGCTAAGGAATCGCAGCGTTATCTGTGAATTTCTGAACATTTTTTCCCATAGACTATAATGGTAACAATCCTCAAATGTGGATATTTCAAAACAGATTGTTCTCGGTCATAAACACAAACACTGATACCCCCCAACCCCCCACACAGACACCGGACTACACCCACCTAATGACCAACTTTTCCATTCCATGGAAGCCCACTTAAGGGGAACTATAGTCAAAAAAAACTAATTTTGATCAATCATCCATAAAAGTCTGTTAATGGTCATACATGCAAAAACACATACCCCCAACCTCACACGGGTACACACACCTACTGACCTTAGTCAGATAGTTAAAGGTAAATAAAGTAAAAAAAAATTTTTTTTTTTTAAATCCTCAAAAAAAAGTTAGTTTATGGTTGTAAATACACAAAAGACATACCCAACCTCACATGGGTACACACACCTACTGACCTACCCTTCCATTCCTGTGGCAGCCTTACTTAAAGGGTAACTAAAGTCAAAAAAGCATTTTTGATTTATCCTCAATAAAAAATAGTTTTATGGTTGTAAACAAAAAAAAAGACATACCCCCTCAATCAGACCCAGGTACACACACCTACTGACCTTTCCATGGCAGCCATACTTAAAGGGAACTATAGTCAAAAAACAAAATTTGACTAATCATTAAAAAAGTTTGTTTTTTTAATCCCTAACATGACACAGGTAAACACACTTACTGACCTACTTATCCATACTGTGGCAGCCATACTTAAAAGGTTACTAAAGTAAAAAAAACTAAATTTGATTAATAATCAAAAAAGTTTGTTTTTTTAAACTTTCAACCTGATCCAGGTACACACACCTACTGAGCTACCCTTCCATTTTCATTGCAGCAATATTTTAAGGGTAACTATAGTCAAAAATATTTTGACTAATCATCAGCAAAGATTGTTTTTTTACCCCCAACCCAACACGGATACACACACCTACTAATCTACTTATCCATACATGTGGCAGCCATAATTAAGGGTAACTAAAGTAAAAAAAACAAATTTTGATCAATAATCAAAAAAATTTTTTTTAACCCAATGTGACACAGGTAAACACACCTACTGAACTATCCCTCCATTACTGCTGTGCCAACTAGGGTAACTAAAGTAAAAAAAAAAAAAAAAAAATTGATCAATAATCAAAAAAAGATTTTTTAAATCCCAACGTGGAACAGGTACACACACCTCCTGACCTACCCCACCATTACTGTGGCAACCATACTTTAAGGGTAACTAATAAAAAAATGAATTTTGACCAACCATCAAAAAAAACTATTTTTTAACCAACCTGACACAGGTACAAAACCTATTGACCAACCTTTCCATTTCTGTGGCAGCCATAATTGAAGGGTAACTATAGTCAAAAATAAATTTTGATCAAAATAAAAAACTTTGTTTTTTTAACTTCCAACCTGACACAGGTACACACACCTGAGATACCCATTCATTCATGTGACAACCAATTTAAAGGGTAAGTATAGCAAAAACATTTTGACCAATCATCAAGAAAGTTAGTTTTATTCCCACCTGACACAAGTACCACACACCAGTGATCTACCTTTAATTAATGTGACAGTATATTAAGGGGTAAGTAAAAAACATCATTGGCATTATTAAGTATAAAATCTGCAGCACAAACACACACATTCCCTTACAAATGCACATTTCAAGCCAAATTCAAAGTTATACTTAAACTCAGTGGCATATCTATGTTAAGACATTTGGGGCATGTGCCCCGAATATTTGGCAAAGTGCCCCGAATGTTTTAACTGCCGTACCTTTAGGAAGTGCCCCAAACTTTCTGCAAAGTTACAGAGTTCCGGATTCCCCGTGGCACGTCACATAGATAGATAGATAGATACACAGACAGAGTTAGATAGAAAGATCGATAGTTAGATATATATAGATAGATAGCAGGCAGACAGAGAGTAGATAGACAGACAGATTGATAGATTAGATAGATACAGATAGATAGATTGATACACAGACAGAGTTGGATAGATGGATGATGGATGGATGTTAGATAGATACACAGACAGACAGACATATAGATAGATAGATAGTAGATAGTCAGACAGACAGACAGACAGAGTTAGATAGATACACAGACAGACAGACACGACAGACAGACAGATAGATGAATAGATAGAAGACCAAACAGATAGATAGACAGTTTCATAAATAGATAGACAGAAGATAGACAGACACTGACAGACAGACAGTTAGATCGATAGATAGATAGATAAATAGACAGTTAGATAGATATATAGACAGTTAGATAGAAATATAGATAGATAGATAATAGAAAGTTAGATAGAATATAGAGTAGATAGATAGATAGATAGATAGATAGATAGATAGATAGATAGATATATAGAAATATAGATAGATAGATAGATAGACAGGCAGAGTTAGATAGATACACAGACAGACAGACAGACAGATAGATAGATAGATAGACAGGCAGAGTTAGATAGATACACAGACAGACAGACAGACAGATAGATAGATAGATAGATAGATAGATAGATAGATAGATAGATAGATAGACAAACAGATAGACAGTTTGATAAATAGATAGATAGACAGACAGACAGACAGACAGACAGACAGACAGACAGACAGCAGAAGACAGACAGGAAGACAGAAAGACAGACAGACAGACAGACAGATAGATAGATAGATAAATATATAGACAGTTAGATAGATATATATACAGTTAGATAGATAGAAATATAGATAGATAGATATATAGACAGTTAGATAGATAGAAATATAGATAGACAGTTAGATAGATAGATACACAGACAGAGTTAGATAGATGAACAGTTTATATTATAATATATATATATATAATATATAATAATATATATATAATATATTATATATATAAACGAACAATGTGAGCTGCACTCCGCACTTGCCTGATATCACGCCCGGGTGCTTCCCGATGAAGAGGAACAGACATAGGTAATGGACGAGTCGGGGCACTCCACGGGACTTGTACAGTTAAAACTTAACTTTTATATAGAATTCACATTGATCAATGCATTTCGGCTACACCTAGCCGTCATCAGGACATCAGAACAACACTCATATCCGGCTATTGAACATTGCGAGCGGCGTGCCGGTACCTCCTCCGACACCCAGTTTGGCTGTGGTGATTTGTGAGCAGATGATACCCAGTTAGGGGGAGTGCCGCATTGTTTTATATTTTTTATATTTTAAAAGAAAGATGTTTTATATGTACTTATTTATTCGTGCATGTGGGTGCTTACCTGTATGATGGGCGGGATGGGGGTGTGTCGGAGGAGGAGGTACCGGCACGCCGTCGCAATGTTCAAATAGCCGGATATGAGGTGTGTTCTGATGCTGATGACGGCTAGGTGTAGCCGAAATGCATTGATCCATGTGAACTTCTATGAATAAAAGTTAAGTTTCAACTGTACAAGTCCCGTGGAGTGCCCCGACTCGTCCATTACCTATATATATATATATATATATCTTATCGTGTTCTAAGGAATAATTCAAACACAACACTTAGAGATGTGCAATTAAAACATGATGTGGGCTTAATTTTCACAGAGGGGATACACACAAAAAATCAGCATTATCAAAAGCACACCTGGTAATAGATACCAATAATAGAGATGCAAAGGATCAGCAGAACAGCAGAAGTTCATCTGCAGTGTCCAGTATAACATCTTGGGCACAGAGACCCAAAGGAGTATCTGTAATAATTGGAAGATTTTAATGGCCAATGACTCGCTAAATAAAACCTTACCACCTAAACCCACTGTCGCCTTCAGAAAGGGGGAGAATCCTTAAGGACATTCTAGTGCATTGAGATCCTGTGCTATGTTACAGAAAGACAAATTGCTTATCAATACATGAACCGGGATGTTACAGTTGCCATAAGTGTACTCTATTAACTATTAAAACCAAACATAGGATTACATGCACAACTACACACGTAGTCTATATGATTACGTGCCCATGTGAACTGATTTATATTGGGAAAACAGATTTATCGCTAAGAATCCGAATAGATAGACACCATTCCGCTATTTCTACAGCATTTAGGGACAATCAAACTGTGAAACCAGTGGCCAAATATTTTCTCCAAGCAGGCCATGGACTATCGGCCTTGAAATGTATAGCTATTGACCATATCCCACTACCAAGGAGGGGGGGAGACAGAGAGAGACTTACTGGATACGGTACCTAGAAACTCTGAACCCTAAGGGTCTCAATGTACATTATTCATTAAGATGTTTTTTAAGTGAACGATAACTAATCCTCTCAAAGCCCTATAGTATAATTTATGATATGTCATCAGTGGACTGAAGTTAAATATAGAATTGTTTTTAAATTTTAATGTATTATATATTAATCACTATGCACTAGAAATAGAGCACTGTAATGTATACGCTTTAGTAAACTCTGACACAATATGTAGCACTGACTAGTCTAGCACTTTTTAAAGGACAATTATACTCACCTTCCCTCCGCTCCAGATCTTCATGTAGAACTTTTACCAAGGGTGAGGACCTGAACCGCTAGGTCCTCACCCGGGATTCACAAACCCTTCAGCAGCGTGTTGCAGCAACGCTGCTCTTGTAGGCTCCGCCCCTCCTCCCCGGCGGCGACGAGGCCAATAGGAAGGCACGCTCTGCAAAGAAGCGCCGGGGAGGAGGGGGCGGAGCCTACAAGAGCAGCGTTGCTGCAACACGCTACGTGTGATACACTTATGTGTGTGATTTATAAGAGGTGGGGCCTGTTTGCTCAGATTTTATTAGCTTGAGAAAGGTCTGAGAAAAAAGACCGAAACGTCGCTGTTTTTTTGCACCCTCAAAAAATGTTGAATGAAGGCCTAGTTGTGCACCGTGACTATACCATATATATATATATATATATATATATATATATTATTATATATATAAAAAACAACCGGATATTCAGCACATGTGCTGAATAAAGCAACTGAAGCAAAAAAATCCTGTGTGGGGTAATATCTGGTTGTTTATATGAATATAATACATAAGACAAGTCATTTTCAATGGGGCAGTGGCGGTGGCGAGAATCTATATTACAATCACTGAGTGATGTCACTGAGTGACTTCCTGTATCCACTGCCCTCCCACTGTCTCCCCCTCCCTCATTTATATAGGAATCCCTGTTTATTCTTGACAGACCATGTTCGGTCCTTCTTTCTCTTTTCAATAGTAACAGTAATTAACTATTTATACATTAAACAGGGATTCCTATATATATGACCAATACAGGAAGGGGGAGAGACAGCGGTAGTGGGCAGGTTTTTTTTTTTTTGGCTGGCCATATATATTATAAGAAATAATACGTGTAATATATGGATTTACTTCACCTCGGAGTTCCATGACCTGTATAAAAGCACTTGGCCTGTGGCCTCGTACTTCTATATGGTCATGGAACTCCTCGGTGGACAGTACAAAGTAAATTTTGGGGCACACTATGTAACGGCATGTCACAGACTGAGAGGAGCATAAATGAACTCAATGTCCAAGGACTACTTGCCCAATTATCCCTTTATCCTTCCCCAACATACCCCTTATAGTACTGTCCATATATTAATTATCCATCTTACCCATGTCCCCCTACTGTGAACCTCTCTATACCCCCATACTAACATGTTTTATTTTATTATTTTTTGTTTTCTTTGGCAATGTCAAAATGGAAATTGATCCTGCCAATAAAGCTTTTTGATTTGATTTGATAGATAGAAAGATAGACAGTTAGATATATAGATAAATAGACAGACAGATTGATAGATTAGATAGATACAGATAGATAGATAGATAGAGACAGATAGATAGACAGTTAGATAGATAGATAGACAGACAGACAGATAGATACACAGACAGAGTTAGATAGATAGATAGATAGATAGATAGACAGACAGTTAGCTAGATAGACAGTTAACTAGATAGATATATAGATAGACAGATAGAGACAGATAGTAGACAGACAGACAGATACACAGACAGAGTTAGATAGACAGACAGATAGATACAAAGACAGTTAAATAGATAGTTAGCTAGATTGATGTCCAAATTCCAATCAGAACCACAACCTTGAACACCCCCCCCCTTGGACCTGTCACCTGACCCAGGAGCAGTACGCGCCGGCACAGAGCCAGAGAGTGAGTGATGCATGACCGGCACATACACAGAGTAAGTGAATCAGAGACATGGAGCAACTCAGACAGGTAGTTACAGCTTACGGTCAGTCGGTACATTTCAAATACATGCACAACTCCAGAGTTGTACTGGGGAACTGAGGGAAGAATGTATTTTGTATTTACAGTTTAAATATGGCCTACTTGAGTTTTGGGGGATTAATAGTGGGGCTGGGCCCGGGGTCTTCATGGGCCACTGTATAGGGAGGGGTATGTGGTCATGGGGGGTGCTGGGGAGAAAATAGTGATGTCTCTGACAAGACCCATCACCAATATCTCCAGCACCCCCCATGTACACATACCCCTAACCCCTCCTATATAAAGAGACTCTCTGGGTATTGGTCATGGGGTTTTCTGGGAGATATTGGTGATGGGTCTCTGTATATGGAGGGGTTAGGGGTATGTGGTCACAGGGGTGCTGGGAGATATTGGTGTCATATATGGGTCATGTATGGGGAGGGGAGGGTGAACCTAGGGGTATGACACTGACTGTGAGTTTTCTGTGTGTTAGTGAGTTTTTGGCAACCTTTGGGGTGGGGTTCTTGGCCTCTACTGGGTGCCTGTCAAACATTTCCATCTCAGAATATGTCAAATTGCTGTCAAAGTGTATTATTGTTTGTGTGCTTCTGGAAGCCCTTTTGGTGTGTTTGCCTTAGTTTTTTGTGTGATTGGGTCTTCTAGGGGCCTATCTTGCTTCTACATCACATAATCCCTTGAGCATTAAGTAGTGAATGTATGTGCTGTGTATCTGTGGTTTTGGGGAGACTTTTTGGGGATCTGGTGTTTTTGTTGGGGGGAGGGGTGCTTTATAGGATATTTGGCATTGCAGTGCTCATTAGTAAAGTTAAAGTACCCTGGGGTAAAATTCCCAGTACCCATATCAAAACCAGGAGGCACAGATTAATGCTTTTATATCAAGGTGTTCTGGGACATTACTTTCCCTTTAATTTTAAAAAGCTGCAATGACAGTGTTGTGTTAATCAGGGCCCTGGGCCATCTAGGAGGCGGGGTTTTAGCACTCATTTTTGCTGTTTAATATCTAAGGGAGGGCAGCACAGCTGTAAATGTGAGTAAGTGATTTCAGCTGCTGTAAAAGTGTGGACATATAATGGGGGTAATGATTTTTTTATATTGTTTTCCTTTAAATTCTTTGTTTCTAAGCAAAATACCTAGTTATTCTACATGCCTTTAGTTAGTTTGTTAGGCTAGATTAGACTAATTAAGTTAGTTAGGGCACTGCTTAAAAATTCTACCTTGACATGGCAGGCTTACAAATCTTTTGATTAAAATCTTTTATACTACAGAAATTATGGCATTTCTATTGTATTGTAACAGTTGAACCAACAAGTATAGCACAGGCTATAAAATAAGTTATTTTTATTTGAGCAGCAAAAATCTGAAAGGAGCAGTATGGTAGTGGCTGTTGAGAAAGGGATGTAATATCTGGTTCTAATGTCTGTTGTATTCAATTAGATCAACTGGACTTGAAATGTAGTTCTTGAAGACGTTTCGCTTGAAGACAAGAACTACATTTCAAGTCCAGTTGATCTAATTGAATACAACAGACATACCATGACCTGGATGAATAAGAACCTTCACAAGCATCTGGTTCTAATTATTGCTAATTGATTGTCTGAGATCCTGTTTGAATACCTATGTGATAGGAAGTTCAAAATCGTAAAAAAATACCCACGCCCCCTTTAATGGGCGCCATTCAAAAGTTTGTCTCAGGCAGCAAAAACACTATAAGTGGCCGTGGCTGGAAGAGATAGACAGACAACAAATGAGCGAGTAGTGTGCACTCTACCTTCAGCTGATTTAAGGGCCTGGGTGCTGATGTAAATTCCTTAGACGTCCAACCATATAGTAAAATGCAGAGCACTCACAGGACTTGTGCAGAATTTTCAACTTTATTTCATGTGCAACAAACCGGTAGCAACGTTTCGGTCTTTGTCTTAGACCTTTCTCAAGCTAGATAGACAGACAGACAGACAGATAGATAGACAGATAAGATAGACAGTTAGATAGACAGATAGACAGATAGAGAGATAAATAGATAGATAGACAGACAGATAGACAGTTAGATAGACAGATAGATAGACAGATAGGTAGACCGTTAGATAGACAGACAGACAGACAGACAGACAGACAGACAGATAGATAAAGTTAGGTATAGATATACAGAGTTAGTAAGATTGATACACAAACAGAGATCGATAAATAATAGGTAGATACATAGATCGATTGATCAACAGAGTAAAGGCTCATACACATTGTGCGTCACTGGTCGGGACTGTCTATCTAGATAGATAGACAGTTAAATAATAAACAGGCAGAGATAGAGTTAGATATAGAGATAGACAGTCAGAGTTAGAGAGAGAGACAGATAGACAGAGAGAGAGAGACAAAGAGATAGACAAGAGGAAGAAAGACAGTAAAATAGAAGATAGAAACAGAATGAGACAGATAAAAAGAGAGGTAGACAAGAGGCAGATATATAGACAGAGATAGATATACAGAGAGAGAGAGGGACAGATAGATAGGGGTAGAGGTCCATGTAGAAGGTACAAGAAGGTCTCCCTGGCCAAAGATGTAGGCAAGCATCTGACTACAACTGAACACAACAGTAAGTTTAAAATGACCAAATTGCTACCAGTATAAAATGAATTTGCCAGTTTACTGTGCCTTTGTGTCATTAATTTGCCCAACTCTTATCTCTATCTCTGTCTATTTCTCTGTCTTTTTGTCTGTTTATCACTATCTGGCTGTGTATCTATATTTGTGTTTGTCTATCTGTCTGTCTGTGTCTTTTTGGTCGTTTCTATTAAGTACATAGTGGGTGAGGCTAAATTGGGGTAGAGAAAGGGGCGTGGCCAAAAAAAATTTGCGCAGCACATGGAGTACCCAGAAGTGCCTCTGATCTTCTTAAAGACGTCCCTGCTTAAAGGGCATCTATAGTGGGAAAATTAACTTTTTTTTCTTCCTTTCCATGTGTTCTATAATTCCCCCCAACCCCCAGAGTGTCTGTATTTTCTTAAGTTTCCCTCTCTGTCCTGAGATACACAAATTAGAATAATGTGATTGCATTCCTGTACTCCTACTTGTACTGTCAATCAAATCTGTGACGTGATCCTCTTCCCTGCTCAAGTCCCTCCCTCCTCCATGCTCTGTAACAAACATAGAGATAAGAGCATTATCGGGGGGGGGGGAGAGGTAGCTTTGATGGCAGAGATAAGGCTGCACTTGACCTGCCTTCTTCATAGCTTTCACGGATTGATGATGGGTCACAAAGAGAGAGATCATATTGCAGTAGTAACTGTACTGTTCTCTCTTCTCTTCCGTGTCTCCAAGAGAGCTTGCTTTCTATTGGCCACTGTGCGTGGGTGATAATGCACATGATAAGCTTGTCAGCAGCCAGAGTTGAGAAATGGAGGAGGTAACAGAGGGTAGGGGGAAGGGGGGAGTGCTGCACAGAGATCTGACACCATGGAAAAACAAAGTCACTGAAAGAGGTACGAGAAAGGCAGCACAGAGTACATGAGTTTATAGATGCCCTTTAAACTTTCCCTTTCTAGTTTGTTCACTGTTATTTATTTGTTACTGCTATTAAATGAATGTTCCTTGTTTATTTTTTGTTCCAAGCACTCTCTTAGCTTTCATGTGTTTGCTGGTAAACTTTTATTTCTACCAGTTTCTCCAGGGTTTGGAGCCCATCCTTGTGGGTATTTGGAATGGTTATTTTCCATTGTTTATCCACACCTGTTTTTATTAAAGTCTACGCAACTGTATACTTCTTATAGTGTTTTGTAAAAACCTGTGGTACTGGTAATAAAATATACTGCGTGTTTATACATTGGCCCTGAAATGTATTTATCTATTTTTATAAAAGCCCATGTATGTACGTATGCATGTTCCAGAAAAACTTCCCAATGGCTGAGACAATTTTCATGAGACTTGGTATACTTATGTTTAAGGACCTGGAAAAGAGCATAGGCTACTTTATAAGTTTTTAAAATGCCTCCATACCCCATTTTCCAAGTAAAATTACCCTGTGTGCTGCTATCTGGTGGTGAATCACGTAATCACCTAAGTTACAGTACAATGCTGTACAATGCTCCGGCCCCTCCCTGGACTTGTAGCTCTTCTGTGCTGTGATCTCCATAGAGAGCAGGAGGGAGTAACTGTAAGTTATACTGATCCCATTTCTGCTTGTGAGAGTCCATGGGGGGGACATTTCTACCCTCTGTCTCACTGCTGTGTACAGGGACTGATAAACTTCCTCTATGGGGCTGCTGGTGCCAGAACCTATGTAGCAGTGATGGGAAACCTTGTAAGTTCAAATGTTAAACTACAACTCCCAGCATGCCCTGGTTGCATTCTCCAACATGGTCTTTAAAATGGGTGTAGCCTATTTGCACACACCACATCTCTTCTCCTGATGTGTCCCTCTTTTGCATTTTAAAATGTTGAGAGGTGGTAGGGGGAGAGTGTGTCTGTGCTTGTTTTTTTTTTTGCTGGCCTTATGTATTATAAGAAATAATACGCTACCTACAGTGTAATATAAGGATATTACGCCACCGAGGAGTTCCCTGACCATATAGAAGCACGAGGCCGTAGGCAGAGTGCTTTTATACAGGACAGGGAACTCCGAGGTGGCGTAATGTCCTTAAATTATAATGTGAAGGGGCGCATTATTTCTTATAATACATAAGTATCTGATTCTTTCACCCCATTCACATTTTAAATTCTAGCCTTGTCCCTATTTCCACCTTAAATCCCCAAAGCTACCTTCTGTAACTTAAACCCAGTAGAAAGGAACATCCCAGCATCTATGCGGTTAAACAAATCTTTGTGGAGGAGGAGAGAGACATTGGTTATGAAGTGACAGGAAGCAGCTCCAGCAGGTTCTCTTAGTGAAGTTAAACACAGCAAAAAATGCTTAGTCATTGTCCAGGCATGAACACTGGAATGGGCGGAGTAGTGGGATATAAGAAATGAGTCACTTAGTGACATAGCTGAGTGATTTTTATAAGGATATATACCACTGCAGCTCCCATTATAAAATATCACACTTATGTATTATATGGATTTACTTCACCTTGGAGTTGCATGCCCTGTATAAAAGCCCTCAGCAGTTCTATATAGTCATAGAACTCCTCAGTGGCGTAATATCATATATAATAAAACCCTAAGTGTGCGTCCCTGTGTCCGTGTGTGTGTGTGTCACTGCAGTTCCTATGGACTCACCACTAGAGAGAGAGTCTCTGCAGTTCCTATTGACTCACCACTAGAGAGTCTCTGCAGTTCCTATTAACTCACCACTAGAAGGAGAGTGTCTGCAGTTCCTATTGCCTCACCACAACATACAGATACAAGGGTGGGTGTGTACAAAGTGCTTGAGGTGGCTAACAATGATTTGTTGTGCTGGTGCTCATAAAGGTAGCATAACAGTCTAGATTTGAAAGAATTAATGGATGTCACCTGGCGAAGCGAGAGAGGGAAAGGCTTCCAAAGGTAGGGAGCAGCAAGAGAGAATGGTTTAAAGCGGGAGGAAGCAGCCTTTGTTGGGGGGTTGTGGAGAAGATTTCCTTGTGAGGAATGGAGGGCACAGCCAGGAACATAAGGGACCAAGAGAGAAGATAAGTAGGGAGGTGCAGTAGAGTGAAGGGATTTAAAGGTTAAAAGCAGGGTATTGAATACGATTCTTTGTTTGATGGGACTATGGACTGAAGTATCAGGGTTGTGGATTCTCTTTTAGAAGAGAGAAGATACGAGCTGCCGAGTTAAAGATAAACTGGACAGGAGAGAGATAACAGGCCAGAAGTCCAAGTTGCAGAATGTTACAGTAGTTAAGTTGTGAGATTATAAGGGTATGCATGAGCAATTTAGTAGTGGCGCGAGAGAGGAAAGGGCGGATCTTGGTGGATCAGTGAGTTTGAATGGGTCAGGTTTCATTAGAAAAGGTGTGTGTTTCTTGAATTTTGGATGAAGGTTCGGATCTTTACAAAAACCGGGCAACGCTGTACTCGCTAGTCTTGTTGATAATTGTAAATTGTAACCTACTCCGACATTGGAATATCACCTTCCTTGGAGAACCTTAAGGGCAAGGCCACACTGCTGCGCTTTTTGTGCGTTCGCGTTTTTTTCAGATCATTGAAAACGCAGCAAAGCACTGAAAACGCGTGTTTTCAGGTGCGTTGCAATTTGCATTTCGCATTTTTAATCGCAATTGTTTTCCTATAGCTAATGAAGAAAACGCATGCACAAATGCAACAAAATCGCTTAGGCGTGACGCTGACAGCACCAGCCACGGAGTAGAAGAGGCAACGGTCCGGGTCAGGTAAGTAAGCTCTGGGGGATCTTTGAACTTTACAAACCTTGCGAAAGTGAGGTTTTGGGGGGTAATAAGCATTTCAAAACCTCGTTTTTAGGCTGGACATTCCCTTTAAGGATCCTGTTTAAAACGGTCGCTAAAGCGCAAAAAGATAGAATTAGTGCCACCACCATTAGGAAACTCTGGAGGATGGACATTGTCCTTATATCACTGAATCTGATTAATGTCACTTTCATTCCGGCCTGCCAAATTGTCAATATGAGTTGTCAACAATGACTATCTACAACTTAACTTATGGTAATAAATAACTTGTAATTCTATGGTCTGTATGTAATTGAACTTTTAGATTTACCAAAAATCCAATTCCCCCTAATTAATGTTCTTTATATCACATCCATTAATTTAAAAGTTTTGTGACAATTGGCTTCAGCCAGATATGAGCTGTTGCACGTGAGTTGTTTCAGATGACGACTGACACCCACATTAGCTACGCACTAATAAAAGTGACACAGGAATGGAAAATGTGACAGCACCAGAGAACATGACAGCAAATGGGTCAAGTGGAAAAGAAATTATAGAAATTTTAATGTTTTTGTTTCTTCTTCGCACTTTTAGCCAAGAAATGGTTAAAGACTGCTTGAAAATATTAGTTTCACAAGTCCTCTAACAAATTGTTCCTGTTTCCGTCCTGTGCACCCTTATTACTTCCCCTTTCTAGAATGCAGAGACCGTTCTAATATTTCACAAAGACGAAACAGTATTCAACCTCCCATATCCTTACAAAGCAAACAGCTACAAGGCAATAAATCATATGCAAGCATAGATAAAAAGATTGACACCTTCCTACTCACATTTCTCCCATAGACTTGTTTAGCTTTCAATTTTTGTCCCTTATACACCACACGTAGGGGGAGTTCCCAAATGTGTTATTAGCAACTTAGCCTTCACATCAGCAAAAACCATTCTACAGATGGTATTCAGGCAAAATGCAAAGCCTATTTCATCAATAGCTCTGGATTTAAATATTAACAGATTTGCATGAAGCTGATATATCGATTATATTAGGTAAGGATACTGAACAGAAAAACTGAACTAAAAAAATTGGGTATACTCCTGTGTAACTTAATGCTCAGGTAAGAAGGGAAATAAAAGAAAAACAAAATAACTTTTAAAATTTAAAATCAAAGGGAACAGAACAAGTCTACATGAAGTATAAAATCTGTAATAAGTATTGGAAGAAAACAATCAAAACTACCCAATATAGAAAATGAAAAACGGATGCTGAACCAACTCCCATTTTTTAAGTGTATCAATAGTAAAAAAGTTTAGAACAGAAAATATGGGACCATTAAAGGATAACTGTATTGCCTCAATGTATTTTTTAAAAAATTGCTTTAAAAAAAGAGTAAAGGTATGCAGCCCTCCCCATATATTTTTTTCCTGATTTAAAGCCTCTCTCTGCGTTCAATTTGCCTTCAATTAGCCATGCTGTGAAGGGGGCATAACAATTCTGTCTGCCTCTAACTGTCATTCAAAACTAGCATGCGAGAAAACACTCCTCCAACCACCCTTGATCAGCTTGATTATGTAGGCTGTATCCTAGCAACAGGACATTTCAAGTTTGTTTGACTGCCAGAGGAGGAGCAGAGAGGTTGTAATGGACATTCTCACCAGCCAATGACAAGTGTTGTGTTAATCATGGCCCTGGGCCCTCTAGGAGGCGGGTTTTTAGCACTCATCTTTGCTGTGTGATATCTAAAGGAGGGCAGCACGGTTGTAAATGTGAGTAAGCAATCTCAGCTACTGGAAGTTAGGACATGTAATGGGCGTGATGTTGTTTTTTTTTACGGTATATTGTTGTCCTTTAAATAATGGGGTTAAGATGGTTATAGAGGATGCTGAAAAGGTTAATGTGCTAAAGTTTTTTTCTTCTGTATACACTATAAGAATCCTACTCCTTAAAGCAGGGACTGTAATATCAAGGGTTTAAACAAGGAATATTCACTCTGTCTGTTTCCATACCATACCCTCTGTCAGCCAGTTAATATCAATAAAGCTCCAGGACCTGATTAAATACATGTTCTGATCTTAATAGAGCTAATCCAGGTATATCTAGATTCCCTTTTTGTTGGTGATATGCCTCTTAATTGGAAAAAAGCCAATGTAATCCAATATTCGAAAAAAATGTAGAAATTCAAAGCCTGGTGACTATAGACCTGTAAGTCTAACATCAGTGGTAGGGAAGATACTGGGAAACTTTATTACGTGATCATATTCTGGACTTTGTTTCCAGATCTAATCTTTTAACAGTAGTCAGCATGGATTTTTTAGAAACAGATCTCGTCATACTAACTAGCTTGTTTTTTTTGAAAAGGTGAGTAAGAATATAGATACAGGCATTGCAGAAGATTTTGCTAAAATTTCATACTGTGTCGCACAGTTGACTTATGTATAAACGGAGGTCTGTTGGCCTACAAAAATATTTTTTTCATGGATATTGAATTGGATGTTAGATTGCATATAGAGAGTTGTTTTTAATGGAGTAACATCTATGCGGGCTTAAAGGCCATGTCCACCCCTTCCAACTATTTGCCAAATAATAGTTCTCCTTCCCCCAGCCCCAACCGCTATAAAAGATTTGTTAGAAAGTTCCCCGGTAGTTACTTACCTTCCCTCTATCTTCTGTCGCACAGTCCTGGCCCTCTGCTTCCATGGAACTGAGCACGTGACGCAGCAAAACCGCAACATTGCGTGCTACTCTGCGATCTCTTTGATGTATCCCTATCGCTGCGCGTGCAATGTGCACCAAAATGGTGATCGCATACGCTGCGAAAAGGGTCGGCAGTGCACCGCAGGGCAGCGGACGTAATGGGGCCATCCCAATCTTCTTCTATTGCTGTGCACTGTGCTCACCAGCGCACACCAAAACGGGCTAGTGGGGCATTTACATACATGTAAGAAGAGAATGTAACCAAGAAGGCTTTCATGTTGTTTTCTTTACAACTCACAGTCTTTGTAGGTCTTTAGGGTGAGGCCACACTGCAACGCACAGGAATCGCGAGCCTAATCGCACACTTTTGTGTGCGCGATTCTTGTGTGTTTGCATTTTGCGCATGCGTTTTCGACATTTTGCGTTATGGAAACGCATGCGTTAACGCACCAAAAATAGTGAACGCATGCGTTACCAAAATGTGAACGGACGCGCAATCGAATGCGCATCGGAATTTATTAAAAAATAAATCGCGAGAATTTTTGCGTTCCCGCGATTGAAATTTTAGCGAAAAAAAATGCGCTAGTGTGGCCTAGCCCTTAAAGAGTATCGTGAGCTATGCAACCTATTTCCATGCCCCCTGACCCCAGTATTTATGGTCTCCATGCACAGAGAATTTTCTATAAAAGGTGTCCCCCTTTACCAATATGGAAGTCCCTGGTAAGACTTTGAAAGCTGCTTGTTACCCTGCAGTTTAGTTTCCAGTTATCATGCATTGCTGACATTTTCACACCATTCCAACAAATCTTATTTTACAATTTATATTTTGCTAGGAACAGAATAAAAAAAAAAAAATAATAGCACAAAGTGATTACTGCACAGTGGGGACCTGGAAGGTTACGCAAGGTAAGCATTACATCTCCACCTAAGTCTCTAAATGTACCTGCATTTTTTGCATATGCTTTGGTGGCACAGCAGTCTAAAGAACTTGTTTTGGAAACACAACCCATGAGGTAACAGGTTCAAATCCCCAGACTTACTTTATGATTTTTTTTCCTTAGTGCTTGATAGGAAGTAAACGATTACCTTTGTTTTTTGTTTTAAATACAAAGGAATGTGTGGGGAAAACAGATTAATACTATTAAATCTCAACACTGTTAAATATCTGTTCTGTGTCTGAGAGGCAAAATCTGTTGTAGCATAATGTGTGACTAACAAAGGTGTGTCTCTATGCTGTTATATGGTTGGCTGTCGGGAAGCAAAGTTGATCATATAGTTAACCTTAGTGGGGGTTGGTTAACCAGAAAGTTTAGACAACAGTTCATTAAAAAAAAAAACCAATAAATTATCACAAGAATATAAAGATTTTCTTTGGTTATTATTAAAAAAAATGCCCAGGGGAAAAATCCATTACATACAAGTAGGTTTCAAATTAAAATTCTCTGAATTCTTTTAAAATGAATCATCCAGGGAAGGCGGCCAGTCAACATCAACAGACTTCATGTACATAGAAAGGAGAAAGAAAAAACATTTCTTAATACTTTTTATTAAATCTCACCTACATTATTTTCCATCCGTTACACAATGATAACACCGCAACCCTTTGGCCGTTTAATCTTTTATTTGGCGTGTGGAGCTATTTCCTACTGTCTAGCATAGAATAACCATAAAAAGTGTGAACGACGCCTACATGAACCCTGCAGTCACTTTACATGAAATGTCAATTAAACAGAATATCAACGGCCAAAGAAGATATTAGAAAACATTTCGGTCTGCAAGTGACTGGTCTATTGAAGTATAAAGTGAAATATTCAGGTGTATATAGTAACCAGAAAGAGAATACTAACAATATGGCAAGGAACAGAGCATGATAAATGAGAAGAATGAAAGAAAGAATAAAACTAAGATGGAAACAAAGGGAAAAAAAGTTAATAAGACAAAAGAGAAAATTAGGGGGGAAAATTGTTAGAGAATCAAACCCAAAATAACCAACGTTTGAGTAAGAAAGTACTTTCCTCAGCAACCTTTAGTTTATCGTTATACATATTAAGGGGAATGTTGGAGTTAATGCCACTTACAGCTCAATGAGAATTATATTGCACAGATCTGTGCTAAGATCAGGGTCACTTTATTATCATCTAGCTGTGGCTCTGCATCATGTTTCTATGAGTGTACCTATTATAGAAGAATGTTGGAGTGTATGCCACTTACAGCTCTACACAATGTTATATCTATAAAGTTTACCAATTAAAGGGGTAATGTTGGAGGGTATTTATAAATGTTCTTTAAACTGATGCAGCAGGAAGGCTGCTTGAGGAAAGTGTAGCACATACAAAAGCGCACTCTACCTACCCTCCAAACTGGGTTGCCAGATCCACTTAATAAATATAATAAGCAGGGCTGCACCGATTACAGTAAAACATTCATTTTAACTCAGGCTACAGGTGAATTTAATAGTTGTTCTTACAGGTTTCACTGATTTGGCAACCCTGCCTCAAACATTTAACTTTACACTATTTTAGTACACTATTGATAAATGAATTGCACAGAGCTGTGCTTAGGTCAGGTTCACTTCATAATGCTCCACCTACAGCTCTGCGCTATGTTGTTTTTTTGCACCTTATATTCACTGCTGTCATCGATGATTGGCTGGGAGACACAGACAGCCAATTTTCACTGTGTGAGGGTTAGGCCACACTTGCGCGTTTTTGCACATTTTGGGGCATTTTGCGCTTGTGATTTGGTAATAATGGAAATCATGGGAACGCAAAAATTCCTGTGATTTCCCATGCACATGCGATTGCGCATATGTTTTCGTTTTGGTAACACATGCGTTCACCATTTTTGGTGCGTTAACGCATGCGTTTCCATAACGGAAAATGGCAAAATCGCATGAGCAAAACACACCTCCCAATCAATCCGTGTTGAATGGTGCCCTACCTTTAAATCGTTTATTCCAAATCCAACCGCCAGGTTTTAATTGTCAAAAAAAAAAAAAAAAGATCAGAACTGTACTTCGCTTCGTTCCCCCGGTGTTCAACAAAGCCGGCAGCTGCGTCCGTGATTGGCTGCCTTTCAGCCAGACACGGCTGCAGGTTTGGCCCCCTGCTTGCAGTTTCTGCAAGGAGAGGGCCAAGATCTAAACTTCGAGGGAATGAAGGCATGTAAGTACAGTTCTGATCTTTTTTTTGACAATCAAACCTGGCAGTTGGGGGTGGGATAAGGTGACCTACACTACAGAAAAAGGTTTTGTTAAGGGTGGAAATACCCTTTAATTAAATGGGAAATAAGAGAAATTAGAGAGCAAAAAAAGTATTATTACGGTCAACTCTACAAACAATACACATGCTGATATTAACCAATACTTTAAAACAAATATTACATCATCAAAATGATGGTCTAAATTTGAAAAAAAGAATGTAGTTTAACACAAGTAACGAAGCAAAAATCCTTATGAATATACCAACCTCCACATCCAGCTCCAGTATATCTGCAGTGGTGTCCATTATGGAACATAGGTTTGGCTTTGTTCTTCCAAAATCTCCATGTACAAATTCCTTAATGTAACTACAGTAGCTCAAAATTAAGGAATTAAACCTAGTGGGTTTACCCCCTACTAATTTCAAATTAAATGATACAGCTGTTTTCACCCTTTATCTTATATCAAATGCTCAGGCTCAGGGCACATAGTGCTCCAATAGCCAGCCCAGAGACATTTATACCTAGCCCACAGACATGGACATTTATACCCAGCCCACATACATTTATACCTAGCCCATAGACATAGGCATTTACACCTAGCCTAAAGACATAGGCATTTACACCTAGCCTAAAGACATGGCCATTTATACCCAGCTCACAGACATGGCCATTTATACCCATCCCATAGACATTTATACCCAGCCCACATACATTTATACCCAGCCCATAGACATAGGCATTTATACCTAGCCCACATACATTTACACCCAGCCCACACCATACATAGGCCATTTTACCTACCCTGAAATAGGTATTTATAAACTAGCCCATAGACATAGGTATTTATAACTAGCCCATAGACAATGGTACATTTATACCCAGCCTAAGACATGGCCTTTATACCCAGCCCATGACATGGACATTTATACCCAGCTAAAGACATGGCCATTTTATACCCAGCCCATAGACATGGACATTATACCAGCCCACGGACATTTATACCCAGCCCACATACATTTATCCAGCCATACATAGGCATTTATACCTAGCCCACATACATTTACACCCAGCCCACAGACATAGGCATTTATACCTAGCCCATAGACATAGGTATTTATACCTAGCCCACAGACATAGGTATTTAAACTAGCCCAAAGACATGGACATTTATACCCAGCCCATGGACATTTAAACCCAGCCCTTAGACCTGGACATTAATTCAGCCCACAGTCATGGTCATTAATACCAGCCCACAGACATTGACATTAATATCCAGCCTACAGACATTGACATTAATATCCAGCCTACAGACATTGACATTAATCCACCAAGACATGGCCATTAATAACCAGCCCACAGACATGGCCATTAATATCCCACCCACAGACATGGCCATTAATATCCAGCCCACAACTGCCATTAATATCCAGCCCACAGACATGGCCATTAATATCCAGCCCACAGACATGGCCATTAATATCCAGCCCACAGACATGGCCATTAATATCCAGCCCACAGACATGGCCATTATATCCAGCCCACAGACATGGCCATTAATATCCGCCACAGACATGGCCATTAATATCCAGCCCACAGACATGGCCATTAATATCCAGCCCACAGACATGGCCTAATATCCACCAGACGGCCATATATCCAGCCCACAGACATGGCCATTAATATTCAGCCCACAGACATGGCCATTAATATCCAGCCCACAGTCATGGTCCATTAATATCCAGCCCACAGACATGACATAATATCCAGCCACAGACATGACATTAATATCCAGCCACAGACATGGCCATTAATATCAGCCCACAGACATGGCCATAATATCCAGCCCCAGACATGGCCATTAATATCCAGCCACAGACATGGCCATTAATATCCCAGCCCACAGACATGGCCATTAATATCCAGCCCACGACATGGCCATTAATTCCAGCCCACAGACATGGCCATTAATATCCAGCCCACAGACATGGCCATTAATATCCCCCACAGACTGGCCATTATTCCGCCCCAGACATGGCCATTAATCCAGCCCACAGACATGGCCATTAATATCCAGCCCCAGACATGGCCATTAATATCCAGCCCACAGACATGGCCATTAATATCCAGCCCACAGACATGGGCCATTAATATCCAGCCCACAGACATGGCCATTATATCCAGCCCACAGACATGGCCATTAATATCAGCCCACAGACATGGCCATTAATATCCGCCCACAGTCATGGTCATTATATCCAGCCCACAGACATATTAATATCCAGCCTACAGACATTGACATTAATATCCCCTACAGACATTGACATTAATATCCAGCCCACACATGGCCATTAATAACCAGCCCACAGACATGGCCATTAATATCCAGCCCACAGACATGGCCATTAATATCCAGCCCACAGACATGGCCATAATATCCAGCCCACAGACATGGCCATTAATATCCAGCCCACAGACATGGCCATTAATATCCAGCCCACAGACATGGCCATTAATATTCAGCCCACAGTCATGGTCATTAAATATCCAGCCCACATGACATTGACATTAAATATCCGCCTACAGACATTGACATTAATAGCCAGGCCCACAGACATGGCCATTAATATTCCAGCCACAGGACATGGCCATTTAATATCCCAGCCCACAGACAATAAAATCCAGCCCACAGAGATCGGCATTAATACCCAGCCGCTAGACATAGACATCCTGAAATGTTGTGTATGTGATTCACCAATAATAAAAAAGATTGGATAATAGTGGAACTTACTCTTTTGCTTTGTCATTTGAACCCAGCCCAAGACACTGGGCCCCCATTGATACCCAGCCCATAGCATGGGCATTTATACCCAGCTTATAGACATGGACATTTAACCCAACCCATAGACTAGGCATTTATACCCAGCATAGAATAGGCACTTTATACCCAGCCCACATTCATTTACCACCCGCCCATAGGGAACATAGGGAATTATTACCCAGCCAAAGGACATAGACCTTTATAGCCCAGCCCATAGGACATAGGGCATTTATACCTAAGACAATAGACTAGGCCATTTATTTACCTCGCACCATAGGACATAGGCATTTATACCTAGCCCCCATAGATCATTATACCCAGCCCATAGAACATTTATACACCAGCCCATAGACAGTATACCCGGCCAAGGCATTTAACCCAGCCCAAGGCATTTATACCCAGCCAACATGCATAACCAGCACATGAAGGATAACATGCCAAGGACTGACCATTACAGCCCTAACTAGGATGACATGGATCGCATAATATCCAGCCATACATCAATAAATCCAGCCCACCAGGACATGGCCATTAATATCCAGCCCACAGACATGGCCTTTCATATTCCAGCCACAGGACATGGCCATTATATACAGCCCACAGAAACATGGCCATTAATATCTCAGCCACAGACATGGCCTAATCCAGCCCACCGACATGGCCCATTAATATCCAGGCCACAGACATGGCATTATATCCAGCCCACAGACCATGGCCCATTAAATCCAGGGCCCACGACATGGCCATCATATCCAGCCCACAGACATGGCCATTAATATCCCGCCACAGGACCCTCCCGCTCGCATCGGACCCTTACCATCATCCCAGCCCAGCCAGACCACGATAACATCCAAGCCCACAGAGTCCCTCCCCATCCCCGGCCTTTACCACCCACCCGCCACGTAGACACTAGACACGACCCCAATCCTGACCAACTGTTGCTCGGACTGCCTGACTGCACCAATAATAAAACCACGTATTGGCACTTACATACCGCGGTGCAACTTTCGCCCTTCTTTGCTGTGGTCATTTATACAAAGCCAAGACATGGCCGCATGTATTACCCAGCCCCATAGACAGGGAATTTATACCCAGCTTATAGACAGGACAGTATATACCCAATCATAGACTAGGCATTATACCCACGCCCATAGACATAGGCATTTTATACCAGCCCCACATACAGTTAACCAAGCCATAAGACATACGGAAATTTTATACATAGCAAAAGACATAGGCATTATACGCTAGCCCAAGGAAGGCATTTTACTAGCCATAGGACATAGGCATTATATAACCTAGCCCATTCAGAAATAAGGCATTGATACCTAGCCGCATAGTAGAACATTTTTACCCAGCCCATAGACCGTTATACCCAGGATAGGCAGATACCCAGCCATAGACATTTATACCCAGCCCATTAGACGAGGACCCTTTATACCCAGCCCCTAGGACATAGGAATTTACCTAGCCCCTAGACTAGACTATACCCGCCCCTAGACACTTTCCCCCCTACCCAGCCCACAGACATATACCCAGCACCATAGACATCTATACCCAGCCTAGGACATAGACACTCGCCTCCCCTACCCAGGCCAGGACATCTCTAATACCAGGTCCATAGACCAGGGCATTTATACCCTAAGCCAATATGGACTACTGAGACATTCCACACCCCAGGCAGCTGCCGTGACGATAGCCCGACTTTATACCTAGCACCAAGGACATGAGGTTTTTTTTCCCAGTGACAAACCAGCCAATAGGACAATTTATACCCAGCCATAGACAAAGGACATTTATACCCAAGCCCATAGACCATAGGCATGTAACTAGGCCCATGTAAGAACAGTTATACCAGCCAAGACATTTAACCCAGGCCATACCATAAGGCATTATAACCAGCCCATAGACATGGAAATTATACCAGCCATCGACATGGACATTTTATACCCAGTCACATAGACATGGTCTCTCCTATCACCAGGCCCCAAGGGCATAGGCATTTAACTAGCCCCATAGAACTAGGTATTATACCCTGCCCAAGACAAGCCACCCACCATATATAACTAGCCATGTATGTGATTTCTTTGCTTTTTGGCATCCTTTATACCCCTCACCCATAGGCATATATCCCATAGCCCAAAGACATCTGGAACATTATTTAATATCCAGCCCACAGACATGGCCATTAATATCCAGCCCACAGACAATAACATCCAGCCCACAGAGATAGGCATTAATACCCAGCCCGTAGACATAGACATCCCTGAAATGTTGTGTATGTGATTCACCAATAATAAAAAGTATTGGATTAATAGTGTGCAACTTTACCTTCTTTTGCTTGTGTCATTTATACCCAGCCCATAGACATGGGCGTTTATACCCAGCCCATAGACATGGGCATTTATACCCAGCTTATAGACATGGACATTTATACCCAATCCATAGACATAGGCATTTATACCCAGCCCATAGACATAGGCATTTATACCCAGCCCACATACATTTACACCCAGCCCATAGACATAGGAATTTATACCCAGCCCACATACATTTACACCCAGCCCATAGACATAGGAATTTATACCCAGCCCAAAGACATAGACATTTATACCCAGCCCATAGACATAGGCATTTATACCTAGCCCATAGACATAGGCATTTGTTTTTTTTCTTGTGCTTGATAGGAAAGTAAACGATTACCTTTGTTTTTTGTTTTAAATACAAAGGAATGGTGGGGGAAAACAGATTAATACTATTAAATCTCAACACTGTTAAATATCTGTTCTGTGTCTGAGAGGCAAAATCTGTTGTAGCATAATGTGTGACTAACAAAGTGTGTCTCTATTGCTGTTATATGGTTGGCTGTCGGGAAGCAAAGTTGATCATATAGTTAACCTTAGTGGGGGTTGGTTAACCAGAAAGTTTAGACAACAGTTCATTAAAAAAAAAAAACCAATAAATTATCACAAGAATATAAAGATTTCTTTGGTTATTATTAAAAAAAATGCCCAGGGGAAAAATCCATTACATACAAGTAGGTTTCAAATTAAATTCTCTGAATTTTTAAATGAATCATCCAGGGAAGGCGGCCAGTCAACATCAACAGACTTCATGTAATAGAAAGGAGAAAGAAAGAAAAAACATTTCTTAATACTTTTTATTAAATCTCACCTACATTATTTTCCATCCGTTACACAATGATAACACCGCAACCCTTTGGCCGTTTAATCTTTTATTTGGCGTGTGGAGCTATTTCCTACTGTCTAGCATAGAATAACCATAAAAAGTGTGAACGACGCCTACATGAACCCTGCAGTCACTTTACATGAAATGTCAATTAAACAGAATATCAACGGCCCAAAGAAGATATTAGAAAACATTTCGGTCTGCAAGTGACTGGTCTATTGAAGTATAAAGTGAAATATTCAGGTGTATATAGTAACCAGAAAGAGAATACTAACAATATGGCAAGGAACAGGCATGATAAATGAGAAGAATGAAAGAAAGAATAAAACTAAGATGGAAACAAAGGGAAAAAAAAGTTAATAAGACAAAAGAGAAAATTAGGGGGGAAAATTGTTAGAGAATCAAACCCAAAATAACCAACGTTTGAGTAAGAAAGACTTTCCTCAGCAACCTTTAGTTATCGTTATACATATTAAGGGGAATGTTGGAGTTAATGCCACTTACAGCTCAATGAGAATATATTGCACAGAATCGTGCTAAGATCAGGGTCACTTATTATCATCTAGCTGTGGCTCTGCATCATGTTTCTATGAGTGTACCTATTATAGAAGAATGTTGGAGTGTATGCCACTTACAGCTCTACACAATGTTATATCTATAAAGTTTACCAATTAAAGGGGTAATGTTGGAGGGTATTTATAAATGTTCTTTAAACTGATGCAGCAGGAAGGCTGCTTGAGGAAAGTGTAGCACATACAAAAGCGCACTCTACTACCCTCCAAACTGGGTTGCCAGATCCACTTAATAAATATAATAAGCAGGGCTGCACCGATTACAGTAAAAATTCATTTTAACTCAGGCTACAGGTGAATTTAATAGTTGTTCTTACAGGTTTCACTGATTTGGCAACCCTGCCTCAAACATTTAACTTTACACTATTTTAGTACACTATTGATAAATGAATTGCACAGAGCTGTGCTTAGGTCAGGTTCACTTCATAATGCTCCACCTACAGCTCTGCGCTATGTTGTTTTTTTGCACCTTATATTCACTGCTGTCATCGATGATTGGCTGGGAGACACAGACAGCCAATTTTCACTGTGTGAGGGTAGGCCACACTTGCGCGTTTTTGCACATTTTGGGGCATTTTGCGCTTGTGATTTGGTAATAATGGAAATCATGGGAACGCAAAAATTCCTGTGATTTCCCATGCACATGCGATTGCGCATAATGTTTTCGTTTGGTAACACATGCGTTCACCATTTTTGGTGCGTTAACGCATGCGTTTCCATAACGGAAAATGGCAAAATCGCATGAGCAAAACACACCTCCAATCAATCCGTGTTGAATGGTGCCCTACCTTTAAATCGTTTATTCCAAATCCAACCGCCAGGTTTTAATTGTCAAAAAAAAAAAAAAAAGATCAGAACTGTACTTCGCTTCGTTCCCCGGTGTTCAACAAAGCCGGCAGCTGCGTCCGTGATTGGCTGCCTTTCAGCCAGACACGGCTGCAGGTTTGGCCCCCTGCTGCAGTTTCTGCAAGGAGAGGGCCAAGATCTAAACTTCGAGGGAATGAAGGCATGTAAGTACAGTTCTGATCTTTTTTTTGACAATCAAACCTCAGTTGGGGGTGGGATAAGGTGACTACACTACAGAAAAAGGTTTTGTTAAGGGTGGAAATACCCTTTAATTAAATGGGAAATAAGAGAAATTAGAGAGCAAAAAAAGTATTATTACGGTCAACCTACAAACAATACACATGCTGATATTAACCAATACTTTAAAACAAATATTACATCATCAAAATGATGGTCTAAATTTGAAAAAAAGAATGTAGTTTAACACAAGTAACGAAGCAAAAATCCTTATGAATATACCACCTCCACATCCAGCTCCAGTATATCTGCAGTGGTGTCCATTATGGAACATAGGTTGGCTTTGTTCTTCCAAAATCTCCATGTACAAATTCCTAATGTAACTACAGTAGCTCAAAATTAAGGAATTAAACCTAGTGGGTTTACCCCCTACTAATTTCAAATTAAATGATACAGCTGTTTTCACCCTTATCTTATATCAAATGCTCAGGCTCAGGGCACATAGTGCTCCAATAGCCAGCCCAGAGACATTTATACCTAGCCCACAGACATGGACATTTATACCCAGCCACATACATTTATACCTAGCCCATAGACATAGGCATTTACACCTAGCTAAAGACATAGGCATTTACACCTAGCCTAAAGACATGGCCATTTAACCCAGGCACAGACATGGCCATTTTACCCATCCCATAGACATTATACCCAGCCCACATACATTTATACCCAGCCCATAGACATAGGCATTTATACCTAGCCCCACATACATTACACCCAGCCCACAGACATAGGCATTTATACCTAGCCCATAGAAATAGGTATTTATAACTAGCCCATAGACATAGGTATTTATAACTAGCCCATGACATGGACATTTATTACCCAGCCTAAAGACATGGCCATTTTATACCCAGCCCATAGGACATGGACATTTATAACCAGCCGAAAGACAGCCATTTATACCAGCCCATATACATAGGCATTTATACCTAGCCCACATACATTTACACCCAGCCCACAGACATAGGCATTTATACCTAGCCCATAGACATAGGTATTTATACCTAGCCCACAGACATAGGTATTATAACTAGCCAAGACATGGACATTTATACCCAGCCCATGGACATTTAAACCCAGCCCTTAGACCTGGACATTAATATTCAGCCCACAGTCATGGTCATTAATATCCAGCCCACAGACATTGACATTAATATCCAGCCTACAGACATTGACATTAATATCCAGCCTACAGACATTGACATTAAATCCAGCCCAGCCACAGACATGGCCATTATAACCCCCACAGACATGGCCAAATATCCAGCCCACAGACATGGCACATTAATATCCAGCCCACAGACATGGCCATTAATATCACAGCCCACAGACATGGCCATTAATATCCAGCCCACAGGACATGGCCATTAATATCCAGCCCACAGACATGGCCATTAATATCCAGCCCACAGACAGGCCATTAATATCCAGCCCACAGACATGGCCATTAATATCCAGACCCACAGACATGGCCATTAATATCCAGCCCACAGACATGGCATTAATATCCAGCCCACAGAACATGGCATTAATATCCAGCCCACAGACATGGCCATTAATATCCAGCCAAAACACCACAGACATGGCCATTAATATCCAGCCCACAGACATGGCCATTATATCCAGCCCACAGACATGGCCATTAATATCCAGCCCACAGACATGGCCATTAATATTCAGCCCACAGACATGGCCATTAATATCCAGCCCACAACATGCGCATTAATCCAGCCACAGACATGCATTAATATCCAGCCCAGACATTGACATAATATCCGCCCACAGACATTGCCATTAATATCAGCCCACAAGACATGGCCATTAATATCCAGCCCCCAGGACATGGCCATTAATATCCAGCCCACAGGACATGGCCATTAATATCCAGCCCACAGACATGGCCATTTAATCAGCAACAGCCCACAGACATGGCCATAATATCCAGCCCACAGACATGGCCATTAATATCCACCCACGACATGGCCATTAATATCCAGCCCACAGACATGGCCATTAATATCCAGCCACAGACACATGGCCATTAATACAGCCCACAGACATGGCCATAATATCCAGCCCACAGACATGGCCATTAATATCCAGCCCAAAGACATGGCCATTAATATCCAGCCCACAGACATGGCCATTAAATCCAGCCCACAGACATGGACATTAATATCCAGCCCACAGACATGGCCAATAATATCCAGCCCACAGGACATGGCCCATTAATATTCAGCCCCACAGACATGGCCATTAATATCCAGCCACAGTATGGCATTAATAATCCAGCCCACAGACATGGACATTAATAATCCAGCCCATACAGACATTGACATAATTATCCAGCCTACAGACATGCATTAATCCAGCCCACAGACATGGCCATTAATAACCAGCCCACAGACAAGGCCATTAATATCCAGCCCACAGACTGGCATTAATATCCAGCCCACAGACATGGCCATTAATATCCAGCCCACAGACATGGCCATTAATATCCAGCCACAGACATGGCCATTAATATCCAGCCCACAGACATGGCCATAATATTCAGCCCACAGACATGGCATTAATATCCAGCCCACAGACATGTGACTTATATCAGCCACAGACATTGACATTAATATCCAGGCCACAGACATGACATTAATATCAGCCCACAGACATGGCCATTAATATCCAGCCCACAGACATGGCCATTAATCCAGCCCACAGACAATAACATCCAGCCCACAGAGATAGGCATTAATACCAGCCCGTGGACATAGACATCCCTGAAATGTTGTGTATGTGATTCACCAATAATAAAAGTATTGGATTAATAGTGTGCAACTTACCTTCTTTTGCTTGTGTCATTTATACCCAGCCCATAGACATGGGCAATTTTACCCAGCTTATAGCATGGACATTTATACCCAATCCATTAGAATAGGCATTATACCCAGCCCATAGACATAGGCATTTATACCCAGCCCACATACATTTACACCCAGCCCATAGACATAGGAATTTATACCTAGCCCAAAGACATAGGCATTTATACCTAGCCCATAGACATAGGCATTTATACCTTGTTTTTTTTCTTGTGCTTGATAGGAAAGTAAACGATTACCTTTGTTTTTTGTTTTAAATACAAAGGAATGGTGGGGGAAAACAGATTAATACTATTAAATCTCAACACTGTTAAATATCTGTTCTGTGTCTGAGAGGCAAAATCTGTTGTAGCATAATGTGTGACTAACAAAGTGTGTCTCTATTGCTGTTATATGGTTGGCTGTCGGGAAGCAAAGTTGATCATATAGTTAACCTTAGTGGGGGTTGGTTAACCAGAAAGTTTAGACAACAGTTCATTAAAAAAAAAAAACCAATAAATTATCACAAGAATATAAAGATTTCTTTGGTTATTATTAAAAAAAATGCCCAGGGGAAAAATCCATTACATACAAGTAGGTTTCAAATTAAATTCTCTGAATTTTTAAATGAATCATCCAGGGAAGGCGGCCAGTCAACATCAACAGACTTCATGTAATAGAAAGGAGAAAGAAAGAAAAAACATTTCTTAATACTTTTTATTAAATCTCACCTACATTATTTTCCATCCGTTACACAATGATAACACCGCAACCCTTTGGCCGTTTAATCTTTTATTTGGCGTGTGGAGCTATTTCCTACTGTCTAGCATAGAATAACCATAAAAAGTGTGAACGACGCCTACATGAACCCTGCAGTCACTTTACATGAAATGTCAATTAAACAGAATATCAACGGCCCAAAGAAGATATTAGAAAACATTTCGGTCTGCAAGTGACTGGTCTATTGAAGTATAAAGTGAAATATTCAGGTGTATATAGTAACCAGAAAGAGAATACTAACAATATGGCAAGGAACAGGCATGATAAATGAGAAGAATGAAAGAAAGAATAAAACTAAGATGGAAACAAAGGGAAAAAAAAGTTAATAAGACAAAAGAGAAAATTAGGGGGGAAAATTGTTAGAGAATCAAACCCAAAATAACCAACGTTTGAGTAAGAAAGACTTTCCTCAGCAACCTTTAGTTATCGTTATACATATTAAGGGGAATGTTGGAGTTAATGCCACTTACAGCTCAATGAGAATATATTGCACAGAATCGTGCTAAGATCAGGGTCACTTATTATCATCTAGCTGTGGCTCTGCATCATGTTTCTATGAGTGTACCTATTATAGAAGAATGTTGGAGTGTATGCCACTTACAGCTCTACACAATGTTATATCTATAAAGTTTACCAATTAAAGGGGTAATGTTGGAGGGTATTTATAAATGTTCTTTAAACTGATGCAGCAGGAAGGCTGCTTGAGGAAAGTGTAGCACATACAAAAGCGCACTCTACTACCCTCCAAACTGGGTTGCCAGATCCACTTAATAAATATAATAAGCAGGGCTGCACCGATTACAGTAAAAATTCATTTTAACTCAGGCTACAGGTGAATTTAATAGTTGTTCTTACAGGTTTCACTGATTTGGCAACCCTGCCTCAAACATTTAACTTTACACTATTTTAGTACACTATTGATAAATGAATTGCACAGAGCTGTGCTTAGGTCAGGTTCACTTCATAATGCTCCACCTACAGCTCTGCGCTATGTTGTTTTTTTGCACCTTATATTCACTGCTGTCATCGATGATTGGCTGGGAGACACAGACAGCCAATTTTCACTGTGTGAGGGTAGGCCACACTTGCGCGTTTTTGCACATTTTGGGGCATTTTGCGCTTGTGATTTGGTAATAATGGAAATATGGGAACGCAAAAATTCCTGTGATTTCCCATGCACATGCGATTGCGCATAATGTTTTCGTTTGGTAACACATGCGTTCACCATTTTTGGTGCGTTAACGCATGCGTTTCCATAACGGAAAATGGCAAAATCGCATGAGCAAAACACACCTCCAATCAATCCGTGTTGAATGGTGCCCTACCTTTAAATCGTTTATTCCAAATCCAACCGCCAGGTTTTAATTGTCAAAAAAAAAAAAAAAAGATCAGAACTGTACTTCGCTTCGTTCCCCGGTGTTCAACAAAGCCGGCAGCTGCGTCCGTGATTGGCTGCCTTTCAGCCAGACACGGCTGCAGGTTTGGCCCCCTGCTGCAGTTTCTGCAAGGAGAGGGCCAAGATCTAAACTTCGAGGGAATGAAGGCATGTAAGTACAGTTCTGATCTTTTTTTTGACAATCAAACCTGCAGTTGGGGGTGGGATAAGGTGACTACACTACAGAAAAAGGTTTTGTTAAGGGTGGAAATACCCTTTAATTAAATGGGAAATAAGAGAAATTAGAGAGCAAAAAAAGTATTATTACGGTCAACCTACAAACAATACACATGCTGATATTAACCAATACTTTAAAACAAATATTACATCATCAAAATGATGGTCTAAATTTGAAAAAAAGAATGTAGTTTAACACAAGTAACGAAGCAAAAATCCTTATGAATATACCACCTCCACATCCAGCTCCAGTATATCTGCAGTGGTGTCCATTATGGAACATAGGTTGGCTTTGTTCTTCCAAAATCTCCATGTACAAATTCCTAATGTAACTACAGTAGCTCAAAATTAAGGAATTAAACCTAGTGGGTTTACCCCCTACTAATTTCAAATTAAATGATACAGCTGTTTTCACCCTTATCTTATATCAAATGCTCAGGCTCAGGGCACATAGTGCTCCAATAGCCAGCCCAGAGACATTTATACACTAGCCACAGACATGGACATTTATACCCAGCCACATACATTTATACCTAGCCCATAGACATAGGCATTTACACCTAGCTAAAGACATAGGCATTTACACCTAGCCTAAGACATGGCCATTTAACCCAGGCACCAGACATGGCCATTTTACCCATCCCATAGACATTATACCCAGCCCACATACATTTATACCAGCCCATAGACATAGGCATTTATACCTAGCCCCACATACATTACACCAGCCCACAGACATAGGCATTTATACCTAGCCCATAGAAATAGGTATTTATAACTAGCCCATAGACATAGGTATTTATAACTAGCCCATGACATGGACATTTATACCCAGCCTAAAGACATGGCCATTTATACCCAGCCCATAGACATGGACATTTATACCCAGCCTAAAGACATGGCCATTTATACCCAGCCCATATACATAGGCATTTATACCTAGCCCACATACATTTACACCCAGCCCACAGACATAGGCATTTATACCTAGCCCATAGACATAGGTATTTATACCTAGCCCACAGACATAGGTATTATAACTAGCCAAGACTGGACATTTATACCCAGCCCATGGACATTTAAACCCAGCCCTTAGACTGGACATTATATCAGCCCACAGTCATGTCATTAATATCCAGCCCAAGACATGACATAATATCCAGCCTACAGACATTGACATTAATATCCAGCCTACAGACATTGACATTAATCAGCCAGCCAAGACATGGCCATTATAACCAAAGACATGCAAATATCCAGCCCACAGACATGGACATTAATATCCAGCCACAGACATGGCCTAATATCACAGCCCACAGACAGGCCATTAATATCCAGCCCACGGACATGGCCATTAATATCCAGCCCACAGACATGGCCATTAATATCCAGCCCACAGACAGGCCATTAATATCCAGCCCACAGACATGGCCATTATATCCAGACCCACAGACATGGCCATTAATATCCAGCCCACAGACATGGCCATTAATATCCAGCCCACAGACATGGCATTAATATCCAGCCACAGACATGGCCATTAATATCCAGCCATAAACCACCACAGACATGGCCATTAATATCCAGCCCACAGACATGGCCATTAATATCCAGCCCACAGACATGGCCATTAATATCCAGCCCACAGACAGGCCAATTAATATTCAGCCCACAGACATGGCCATTAATATCCAGCCACATCATGCGCATTATCCAGCCACAGACATTGCATTAATATCCGCCCAGACATTGACATAATATCCGCCACAGACATTGACATTAATATCAGCCCACAAGACATGGCCATTAATATCCAGCCCCAGACATGGGCCATTAATATCAGCCCACAGGACTGGCCATTAATATACAGCCACAGACTGGCCATTTAATAGCAAAGCCCACAGACATGGCCATAATATCCAGCCCACAGACATGGCCATTAATATCCACCCACGACATGGCCATTAATATCCAGCCCACAGACATGGCCATTAATATCCAGCCCACAGACACATGGCCATTAATACCAGCCCACAGACATGGCCATTAATATCCAGCCCACAGACATGGCCTTAATATCCAGCCCACAAGACATGGCCATTAATATCCAGCCCACAGACATGGCCATTAAATCCAGCCCACAGACATGGCCATTAATATCCAGCCCACAGACATGGCCATATAATATCCAGCCCACAGACATGGCCATTAATATTCAGCCCACAGACATGGCCATTAATATCCAGCCCACAGTATGGTCATTAATATCCAGCCCACAGACATGGACATTAATAATCCAGCCCAACAGACATTGACATAATTATCCAGCCTACAGACATTGACATTATATCCAGCCCACAGACATGGCCATTAATAACCAGCCCACAGACATAGGCCATTAATATCCAGCCCACAGACTGGCATTAATATCCAGCCCACAGACATGGCCATTAATATCCAGCCACAGACATGGCCATTAATATCCAGCCACAGACATGGCCATTAATATCCAGCCCACAGACATGGCCATTAATATTCAGCCCACAGCATGGCATTAATATCCAGCCCACAGACAGTGACATTATATCCAGCCACAGACATTGACATTAATATCCAGGCCTACAGACATTGACATTAATATCAGCCCACAGACATGGCCATTAATATCCAGCCCACAGACATGGCCATTATATCCAGCCCACAGACAATAACATCCAGCCCACAGAGATAGGCATTAATACCAGCCCGTAGACATAGACATCCCTGAAATGTTGTGTATGTGATTCACCAATAATAAAAAGTATTGGATTAATAGTGTGCAACTTTACCTTCTTTTTGCTTGTGTCATTTATACCCAGCCCATAGACATGGGACATGTTTACCCAGCTTTAGACATGGACATTTATACCCAATCCATAGACATAGGCATTATACCCAGCCCATAGACATAGGCATTATACCCAGCCCACATACATTTACACCCAGCCCATAGACATAGGAATTTATACCAGCCAAGGACATAGGCTTATACCTAGCCCATAGACATAGGCATTTATACCTAGCCCATAGACATAGGCATTTATACCTAGCCCATAGACATTTATACCCAGCCCATAGACATTTATACCCAGGCCATAGGCATTTATACCCAGCCCATAGACATTTATACCCAGCCCATAGACATGGACATTTATACCCAGCCCATAGACATAGGCATTTATACCTAGCCCATAGACATAGACATTTATACCCAGCCCATAGACATTTATACCCAGCCCATAGACATTTATACCCAGCCCATAGACATTTATACCCAGCCCATAGACACTTATACCCAGGCCATAGACATTTATACCCAGGCCATAGACATAGGCATTTATACCCAGCCCATAGACATGGACATTTACACCCAGCCCATAGACATAGGAATTTATACCTAGCCCAAAGACATAGGCATTTATAACCAGCCCATAGACATTTATACCCAGCCCATAGACATGGACATTTATACCCAGCCCATAATGTCTATGGGCTGGTATAAATGCCTATGGCCTGGGTATAAATGTCTATGGCTGGGTAAAATGTCTATGGCTAGGTATAAATGCCTAGTCTATGGGCAGGTATAAATGCCTATTCTATGGGCTAGGTATAAATGCCTATGTCTATGGGCTAGGTATAAAGCCTATGTCTTGGGCTGGTATAAATTCCTATGTCTATGGGCTGGGTGTAAATTGTATGTGGGCTGGGTATAAATGCCTATGTCTATGGGCTGGGTATAATGCCTATGTCTATGGATTGGGTAATAAATGTCCATGCTCTATAAGCTGGGTATAATCCATGTCCCATGTCTATGGGCTGGGTATAAATGACACAAGCAAAAAGAAGGTAAGTTGCACACTATTAATCCAATACTTTTTATTATTGGTGAATCACATACACAACATTTCAGGGATGTCTATGTCTACGGGCTGGTATTAATGCCTATCTCTGTGGGCTGGATGTTATTGTCTGTGGGCTGGATTAATGGCCATGTCTGTGGGCTGGATATTAATGGCCATGTCTGTGGGCTGATATTAATGTCAATGTCTGTAGGCCTGGATATTAATGTCAATGTCTGTGGCTGTATATAATGTCACTGTCTGTGGGCTGGATATTAATGCCATGCTGTGGGCTGAATATTATGGCCATGTCTGTGGGCTGGATATTAATGGCCATGTCTGTGGCTGGATATTAATGGCCATGTCTGTGGCTGGATATTAATGGCCATGTCTGTGGGCTGGATATTAATGCCAGGTCTGTGGGCTGGATATTAATGGCCTTGTCTGTGGGCTGGGTTATTAATGGCCATGTCTGTGGGCTGGATTAAATGTCAATGTCTGTAGGCTGGATAATTATGTCAATGTCTGTTGGGCTGGATTATTAATGTCCAATGTCTGTGGGCTGGATATTATGACCATACTGTGGGCTGGATATTAATGGCCATGTCTGTGGGGCTGAATATTAATGGGCCATGTCTGTGGGCTGGATATTATTGGCCAGTCTGTGGGCTGGATATTAATGGCCATGTCTGTGGGCTGGATTTAATGGCCATGTCTGTGGGCTGGATATTAATGGCCATGTCTTTGGGCTGGATATTAAGGCCATGTCTGTGGGCTGGATATTAATGGCCATGTCTGTGGGCTGGTATTAATGGCCATGTGTCTGTGGGCTGGATATTAATGGCCATGTCTGTGGGCTGGATATTAATGGCCATGTCGTGGGTGGATATTAATGGCCATGTCTGTGGGCTGGATATTATGGCCATGTCTGTGGGCTTTGCTATTAATGGCCAGTCTGTGGGCTGGATATTAATGGCCAGTCTGTGGGCTGATATTAATGGCCCATGTCCTGGGGGCTGGATATTAATGGCCATGTCTTGTGGGCTGATATTAATGTCAATGTCTGTGGCGGATATTATGTCAATGTCTGAGGCTGGATATTAATCAATGTCTGTGGCTGGAATAATGCGCATGATGTGGCTGGATATTAATGGCCATGTCTGTGGGCTGAATATTAATGGCCATGTCTGTGGGCTGGATATTAATGGCCATGTCTGTGGGCTGGATATTAATGGCCATGTCTGTGGGCTGGATATTAATGGCCATGTCTGTGGTGTTTATGGCTGGATATTAATGGCCATGTCTGTGGCTGGATATTAATGCCATGTCTGTGGGCTGGATATTAATGGCCATGTCTGTGGGCTGGATATTAATGGCCATGTCTGTGGGTCTGGATATTAATGGCCATGTCTGTGGGCTGGATATTAATGGCCTGTCTGTGGGCTGGATATTAATGGCCATGTCTGTGGGCTGGATATTAATGGCCATGTCTGTGGGCTGGATATTAATGGCCTGTCTGTGGGCTGTGATATTAAGGCCATGTCTGTGGCTGGATATTAATGTCATGTCTGTGGGCTGGATATTTCATTCATAATGGCCATGTCTGTGCTGGGCTGGATTAATGTCAATGTCTGTAGGCTGGATAATTAATGTCAATGTCTGTAGGCTGGATATTATGTCAATGTCTGTGGGCTGGATATTAATGACATGACTGTGGGCTGATATAATGTCCAGTCTAAGGGCTGGGTTTAAATGTCCATGGGCTGGGTATAAATGTCCATGTCTTGGCTAGTTATAATACCTATGTCTGTGGGCTAGGTATAAATACCTATGTCTATGGGCTAGGTATAAATGCCTATGTCTGTGGGCTGGGTGTAAATGTATGTGGGCTAGGTATAAATGCCTATGTATATGGGCTGGGTATAAATGGTCTGTCTTTCGGCTGGTTATAAATGTCCATGTCCTATGGGCTGGGTATAAAATGGCCATGTCTTTAGGCTGGGTAATAAATGTCCATGTCATGGGCTAGTTATAAATACCTATGTCTATGGGCTAGTTATAAATACCTATTTCTATGGGCTAGGTATAAATGCCTATGTC
This sequence comes from Hymenochirus boettgeri, assembly GCA_019447015.1. Classification (NCBI taxonomy): domain Eukaryota; kingdom Metazoa; phylum Chordata; class Amphibia; order Anura; family Pipidae; genus Hymenochirus; species Hymenochirus boettgeri. The sequence goes on along the minus strand of CM033473.1, from coordinate 54,594,855 downwards.
TGTGGGCTGGGTGTAATGTATGTGGGGCTAGGTATAAATGCCTATGTCTATGGGCTGGGTATAAATGTATGTGGGCTGGGTATAATGTCTATGGGATGGGTAAAATGGCCATGTCTGTGCACTGGGTTAAATGGCCATGTCTTTAGGCTAGGTGTAAATGCCTATGTCTTTAGCTAGGTGTAAATGCCTATGTCTATGGGCTAGGTATAAATGTATGTGGCTGGGTATAAATGTCCATGTCTGTGGGCTAGGTATAAATGTCTCTGGGCTGGCTATTGGAGCACTATGTGCCCTGAGCCTGAGCATTTGATATAAGATAAGGGTGAAAACAGCTGTATCATTTAATTTGAAATTAGTAGGGGGTAAACCCACTAGGTTTAATTCCTTAATTTTGAGCTACTGTAGTTACATTAGGAATTTGTACATGGAGATTTTGGAAGAACAAAGCCAACCTATGTTCCATAATGGACACCACTGCAGATATACTGGAGCTGGATGTGGAGGTGGTATATTCATAAGGATTTTTGCTTCGTTACTTGTGTTAAACTACATTCTTTTTTTCAAATTTAGACCATCATTTTGATGATGTAATATTTGTTTTAAAGTATTGGTTAATATCAGCATGTGTATTGTTTGTAGGTTGACCGTAATAATACTTTTTTTGCTCTCTAATTTCTCTTATTTCCCATTTAATTAAAGGGTATTTCCACCCTTAACAAAACCTTTTTCTGTAGTGTAGTCACCTTATCCCACCCCCAACTGCAGGTTTGATTGTCAAAAAAAAGATCAGAACTGTACTTACATGCCTTCATTCCCTCGAAGTTTAGATCTTGGCCCTCTCCTTGCAGAAACTGCAGCAGGGGGCCAAACCTGCAGCCGTGTCTGGCTGAAAGGCAGCCAATCACGGACGCAGCTGCCGGCTTTGTTGAACACCGGGGAACGAAGCGAAGTACAGTTCTGATCTTTTTTTTTTTTTTTTGACAATTAAAACCTGGCGGTTGGATTTGGAATAAACGATTTAAAGGTAGGGCACCATTCAACACGGATTGATTGGAGGTGTGTTTTGCTCATGCGATTTTGCCATTTTCCGTTATGGAAACGCATGCGTTAACGCACCAAAAATGGTGAACGCATGTGTTACCAAACGAAAACATTATGCGCAATCGCATGTGCATGGGAAATCACAGGAATTTTTGCGTTCCCATATTTCCATTATTACCAAATCACAAGCGCAAAATGCCCCAAAATGTGCAAAAACGCGCAAGTGTGGCCTACCCTCACACAGTGAAAATTGGCTGTCTGTGTCTCCCAGCCAATCATCGATGACAGCAGTGAATATAAGGTGCAAAAAAACAACATAGCGCAGAGCTGTAGGTGGAGCATTATGAAGTGAACCTGACCTAAGCACAGCTCTGTGCAATTCATTTATCAATAGTGTACTAAAATAGTGTAAAGTTAAATGTTTGAGGCAGGGTTGCCAAATCAGTGAAACCTGTAAGAACAACTATTAAATTCACCTGTAGCCTGAGTTAAAATGAATTTTTACTGTAATCGGTGCAGCCCTGCTTATTATATTTATTAAGTGGATCTGGCAACCCAGTTTGGAGGGTAGTAGAGTGCGCTTTTGTATGTGCTACACTTTCCTCAAGCAGCCTTCCTGCTGCATCAGTTTAAAGAACATTTATAATACCCTCCAACATTACCCCTTTAATTGGTAAACTTTATAGATATAACATTGTGTAGAGCTGTAAGTGGCATACACTCCAACATTCTTCTATAATAGGTACACTCATAGAAACATGATGCAGAGCCACAGCTAGATGATAATAAGTGACCCTGATCTTAGCACGATTCTGTGCAATATATTCTCATTGAGCTGTAAGTGGCATTAACTCCAACATTCCCCTTAATATGTATAACGATAACTAAAGGTTGCTGAGGAAAGTCTTTCTTACTCAAACGTTGGTTATTTTGGGTTTGATTCTCTAACAATTTTCCCCCCTAATTTTCTCTTTTGTCTTATTAACTTTTTTTTCCCTTTGTTTCCATCTTAGTTTTATTCTTTCTTTCATTCTTCTCATTTATCATGCCTGTTCCTTGCCATATTGTTAGTATTCTCTTTCTGGTTACTATATACACCTGAATATTTCACTTTATACTTCAATAGACCAGTCACTTGCAGACCGAAATGTTTTCTAATATCTTCTTTGGGCCGTTGATATTCTGTTTAATTGACATTTCATGTAAAGTGACTGCAGGGTTCATGTAGGCGTCGTTCACACTTTTTATGGTTATTCTATGCTAGACAGTAGGAAATAGCTCCACACGCCAAATAAAAGATTAAACGGCCAAAGGGTTGCGGTGTTATCATTGTGTAACGGATGGAAAATAATGTAGGTGAGATTTAATAAAAAGTATTAAGAAATGTTTTTTCTTTCTTTCTCCTTTCTATTACATGAAGTCTGTTGATGTTGACTGGCCGCCTTCCCTGGATGATTCATTTAAAAATTCAGAGAATTTAATTTGAAACCTACTTGTATGTAATGGATTTTTCCCCTGGGCATTTTTTTTAATAATAACCAAAGAAATCTTTATATTCTTGTGATAATTTATTGGTTTTTTTTTTTTAATGAACTGTTGTCTAAACTTTCTGGTTAACCAACCCCCACTAAGGTTAACTATATGATCAACTTTGCTTCCCGACAGCCAACCATATAACAGCAATAGAGACACACTTTGTTAGTCACACATTATGCTACAACAGATTTTGCCTCTCAGACACAGAACAGATATTTAACAGTGTTGAGATTTAATAGTATTAATCTGTTTTCCCCCACCATTCCTTTGTATTTAAAACAAAAAACAAAGGTAATCGTTTACTTTCCTATCAAGCAAAGAAAAAAAACAAATCGGCTGCGGTCATTAAGTGCAGCGGATGAAAGAGGAGAGGTAAGTAAGAGTTTGGGGAGCTTTATAAGCTAAAGAATATGAGGTTGGGGCTGAGAGCCCAGGGGGATCTTACATATTAAAAATTTCACGTCGGGGGAGGAATCGGGGAGAGGGAGGGAGAGTGAGGGGGAGGGAGGGGGGAGAAGGCTTGCAGTACGCATGGCAAAAATCTTACCTGAGGCAGGTAGGAGCAGAGGCCCTGCAGCCTTCTGGTGGGCAGTGTTGGCACTTTGGGGGGGACTACAGGAAGAACCCTATTGGGATGGATGTGAGGTAAGGATTAAACTACATACATGGTGGGGCCAGTCGTTAGGGGGGAATATCGTTTTGGGGGGGACATGCCCTTAACATATTGGCAAGGAACATGATGGTTCACAAGGAGGTTTAGGAGGATTATTTATGTGAAGGAAAGTAGTCGGATGACTAGCGAAACGTCTTACAAGCAACTTAAACTCAAGTCCGTTGATCGAATTGAATACAACAAGAATATACCATGACCTGGATGAATGAGAACCTTCACAAGCATTTATGGTGGTGTTCCTGAAAAGCCCGGTAGAGGGCAGGATTAGTCTCAATAAATGATGTATAGTACAGTATGTAAACAGGGTAACCCTTTTGAATAAAATAATAACAAAAGTTGATATAAAGGTAATACTGTATTGGCTAAACTAATGATAATCATCGCAAGCTTCAGAAAATCCTAGTTCAGACTTTTTCAGCTGATACAAATGAAGCTTGTAGCCTTCTTTCAGATATATATGTTCAAACATTAAGCTCATAGATCAAGTTACCAGAAAAAAGGATTATCTGTGTGGAAGTGTAAGGAAAGGCATATAAAAGGGGCCTGCAAGGGACAAACAGATAAGGTAAAGGTAGTGGATCAAAGGCTTGATATAAATTAGGGTAAGTTACGAATTGTGAAAGTAAAAGGAAGTCATGTGATTAACTGGCATAATAGCGTCGTACAGATGTTTGTATTTCTGGTTTGGAGAAGCAATTCTAATCTATATAATTTTGCCTATAAAACCAAGGCCCAGGTATTTCTTCTCCAGAGAGTTAAAGTTTTCACTATTGTTTTCAAAAGTTAAGGGCCAGATTAGATTGTTTATGCGAGTGGTGAGTGGCTGTTTAAAATGGTTCCTTGTGAGTCCAGTTTTTTATTTGGTATGTAAAGCGTGATGTGTTTCTAGGCCTTGGACAGTTTCCCTATATACAGTTCCCCGGTTGGGCACCTAGTGCACTGTATAAGGGCTGTCTACCTGAAAATTCTTTTCACATAAGGTACGGTACAAGCTGGTCCTCCCTTAACCGCCGTAAATTTCTTTAAAAAATGTTTAGACATTACTTACAGAGCCTTCTCTCCCGGATGTTTCTGATCCAGCTCCCTGCTGGCAAGCAGGGGGCCGGAACAGCAGGAGGTTCGTCTAGATTGGCTAAGACGCGGCCAATCCACAGACGTGGCTGACTTCATTGAAGACGCTGCGGGAGAGAAGGCCTCTGTAATAACGATTTAAGTATTTTTGATAAGAAATTATTCAGCAGTTGGTGTGGGGCAGCTTTTCCTATATTATTGTAAAAAGGGATTCAGCGCTAGGGCCACAGCTGCAGAGGATGGATCGGATGGTGGGAGGCTTCTACTCTCACTTTCCTGGACTTGAAAGGCACTGCAGGAAAACAATAGGAGCAGAGATGTAAGGTAAGGAGTATTTTAAACTTCACAGTGGGTTAAAGTTTCGTTTTGGGGGTGGACATGATCTTTTAGTACAGCACGTTGGTAATAAAACAGTTGTATGGCATGGGATGCTGTTATTCCTCTATTGTTGTGCTGGATCTGTATTTTGTCTAATATAGATGGTGAGGCATCGTAATTTGCATTTTTTTTGCCACAAGGATAAGTTCCATTTGTGTTATTTAGGTAGTTTTTTAGATTTGGGGGCTGCCTGAATCCGAATTGGTGAGTCGGGAAATGTTTGGAGCATTCATCCTTGTGAATTGTACAATGTAGATCCTTGGGCTATTTTCTGAGGGGGGGGAGGATTGTTTGGGGGAATGTATGTGACTACGAGGGGAATTTGATTTGTTTCTTGTGTTTTTGTGTGTTATTGCAGAAGTTGACTTGTGGGAATCCTGGTGGCTGTAATGGATGTTGTGATCTATGTATTTGTCAGGATATGTCTTTCAACAAACTAGGAGCAATAACAAGAAATACTTTTATAACCATGATCATTGTGTAACAATGTGTGGTGATACCCAATAAAAACGCCATTGTAAAATAACAATAATGTAGGCAGGGGGTATATGCCTATCGATCTTTGCAACAGTGCGTCGTTATTTCATGTGGTAAATACCAATACAGTACATATAATACCAATGTTAAAGGATCTGTATGATAAACTCCTTCCCTTCCGTTCCTTCTATGCACATCGCCCAAGTGTCCCTGTTCACTGGAATAACAGGAACCCACTCCCCCTGACAAAACCCTGTTAGCAGTTTCTTTTCTGGCTTTACAGGAATCTTACATGTGGGACTGGTGAGAAAGAGGTATCTCCTTTATACCTCTATTTTCCAAAGTCAAGTCTTCTGGAGAAGCATTTAAAGGCCAAGGGGTTAGATTCAGAACTTTTTATTTTTCACTGTTTAGTGTGCCTGCGTTAAATGTAACAGCATAAAGGTGTTTCAGATAGCATTACATTTGTCACGTCGGCGGGTTGTTGTAGAAATATCCTACCTGAAGTGTATAAAAGTGTCCACCTCTTGCCTTTTTGTTATGTTGAGGTATTACGAAAGTAAATTCGTCTGGGTACGAATGTGATGGGACTTTTGTTCTCGATATCTTTGCCAGCACAAATTTCTTAAGAGAGGTAAGTTTCCCTTTGTCAATATAGACCTAGATAAAGGAACTGAAACATAGGAGTAAACATAGATAGTTATGGCAATGTTTGTACATGAAAAGTAATAAAAACATATGTATGTGTACCAGTCATCACGTTTAAAGCCAGGTACAACATTGAATGATATTTGCGTCTGCGGAAAGGTGATCCAGTCTAGGAAAGGTGATCCACTATCAGTGTGAGATTTGACAGATTTTAAAGGGGGGGGGGGCCAAGTCCACTCAAAATCAAAAAAAAAACGATGTCGCAAATGCTAGGTTTACCTCCCAAACCCCAACTTTTGCGATATACAGAGTTTCCAAGATGCTCCTGAACTTGACTTAACGGACTGTCATTACTGGTTCTAGCTGCCCTGCAACCAGGAAGTCGACGTGGCTGTCTGTGCAGAAGTCCCCTATTTTTACTCCTGTTTTTTGCTCGAACGGAGCCTGGGGCAACCTAGACGGGGAGGGACTGGTAAGGTAAGCCAATTCAGGAGCATCTTTGGAAAACTTTTGTATATCAGTGAAAGTGGGGTTGGGGGGTGGTAATCTACAGTTTGCAACAAAGTTTTGCGTTTTTTTGAGTGACACAACCAAAAAATGTTCATTAAACAAACCTACTAGACCACTAAAAAGATATAGCTGGGGTCTTCAACTTGACGGCATCCAATGTCTGAAAACTTACAACTCCCAGCATTTCTTGGATGCGTCTCTGATATTGTAAGTGCTGTAGTGGAAGGCTGGGTGCATACGAGCAGATTTTGCGTCCCAACCTGTCGATATTTATGTGTATTCCTTGGTGGTCTAACCAAATCTGAGGGGTGGGCTTGAATGTTTCGACGGCGCAGAGACCAAGTCTGAAATTCACAGCAGATGGTGTGGTCCCATAGGGAGACATTTGGTGCAACTAAAGTTGCTTTTGTCCCGCCGACTGGCTCGTAGTGGCGAATTATCAAGAGTAAAAAATTTGGACCATTGTTCCCAGCATTAATGTTCTCTTTTACCAAGAAATCAAATTTACCCTTCAATATCATATGTCCTTCAAAGTCAGAGCGGTGTGACCCTGACGGTGAGATCTGACAGGAATTTGTTGAATATTGTCGGTATCGGGACCTATAGGACAAGACAGAAAAATTCCATTTCCAGTTCCCTTTACTACAGTAGAGAAGCTTGATAACATTAGATCATGTATGGGAACATTGAACTATCATTTCTGTATATGGATATATATGAGAAAATTACTCTTAAACACCAGTGACGGTAAGTACAATACGTAAGTATATAAACCCAAGTCTCGGCAAACTTAAGCAGCTGCAGGGGAATGTTGCTACAATTTTGTATCAATTTGATAGTTATGCTGTGTCAACACAGGACAGATGGATACATTTTTGAAACATCCAAATCTGACTTCTAACTCACAGCTCACTTGAAAATGTAACAATCTATGTAACAATATATGTAACAAACTATGATATCAATTGATATAACAGCTATGGGCACCGGGAGAAGAAGAATATCAGACTGCACTGAGCAAGCAGACAGAAAGGGGGGATCCAGGCACCAGAATCCCCCCCCCCCTAAACAGCCCCTGGCTGGGGTTATATTCTTCAAACAAATTTAGGCCACATGTAGGCCTGGTACAAGTACTCTTTTTATATAATTATATCCCTACTGTCCCAAATACCTAACCATGCGGCCTCTAATGTCCCCATACTTACCTACCAGACATCCCACCCAGGCCACTTCATGCTTCCAGCAGGGGGGAAGGAGGGCGACGTGGTGTGAGTCACGACGGTGGGCGGGGCATTCACGTGAGGGGGAGGGGGAGGCGGGATTAGGGCGTTACGGGGGGCTGGGGTATGGGCGGTTGTTGGCAGCAAATAAGGGGGCATTAATGGGGAGGAGATTTGGGACTTCTCTCCATTGCGGGAGAATGGGCTGTCTTGCTGAAGCGTTGGCGACCACCCCAATTCCGGGAGACGAGAGACTCTGGTAGACTGGGAGAGGTGGGATACCTGCTACCCATGGGTCTCAGCTTATTTTAAATCTGTATAGCAACTATTTCTGTATGATCTGTGACCCGATAGAAAACCAGTAGGTATCCAGATGGTTTAATAACTACAACTCCCCAGCATTCACTCTATAGCCAAGGAATGCTCAGAGTATAGTTTTCAAACATCTGGGAGAGTTCTGGTTACCTATCTATGATTTAAACTGTGTAAACTTGCATTATGGGAGACCGTAATAAAAGGTACAATGAGGAGGGATACCATTAACAGAGTTATTATGGGTTAGGGAATGCAGCAGTGAAAAATTACACCTTTTTATATGGGTGTAGAAAAAGAGTTTCAGAGCGCACTCCAGTCTTGAACAATCAAATTAGTTTATTAAACACCTGAAGTTTCGGGTCCATGCTTTTATTTATATGGAAAGAGATCAATATTTTCACTAGAGGGAGCTCACACACAGACTAGATCTAATAAAAATACTGAATGGGGATTTCCTCTCTGACAGTGATGTCATTACTGGAAGTCTTTTAGGCTTCAATAAAATCTGCTCTTGATCATTCATGATCTAGATCAGTGGTTGTTAAACATTTTTAAGCGGGGCACACTTTGCACAACGAAAAATTTCTTGTGCCACACTTGTGGTTTTAATGTTGGATGTAATGTGGTAACTATCGATATTGTAATCAATTTCAAAATGAATATCATGATAAGAAATTTCTGTTCATTAAAATATTTTATATTTAAAAACAGAACTATTGTGAAATTTTTCCACTACCAAAAACGTTCTGAGACACCTTGGCACGAGGACAGTCCCGCCAGTGTACACGGCACACGCTTTTAGGAAGCCCTGGTCTAAACTTACCAGCTTGGTAGGGATATTTTCTTTTTACACACCCTAGAAACTGAATAGGTTTGACTTGCCCTTCTCACTAAATAAATAAAAATGGATGTTTTTCTAGTCCTTAAGAGCTATAATCACCCCAATACTGAGAGTGGTATATGAATTCCATTGTCTAGTATACTAGGCTATGTCCAAACATAAAGAATTCTTCTTCCTTTCCATTTAGACTCTACTGATAATTTTCTGGATTCATGTCCAGTGTTCCTTTTGCCTGTGGTTTTTATTCAGTTTTATTAGTGGGGGTGAGTTGTTTGTAACCTTGTTGTCACTTTTTAGACCTATGAGATTATAAACAATTTAGGGCAATTTATATTGGATTAATATGAGTCCAAATGTGCCGTTACAAAGGCAACACAGGATGGCGTTAGTAATATTTTTTTAAAGCCTGCTAGAAACTACCATTAAGAAGTGCCCCAAAATATAGTTTACATTATTACCTTCTTCTTGTTTCAACTTAAAAGGAAAAGAAAACTTAAGTTGTTTTTAAAATCAATGTGTAAAAGCTTTTCTCATCAGAACATTTACATTGTAGATTCTTCTTCTGGTAGGTTGCCATTACATTCCATGTGAGAAATGATTCTGTATCTAAGTAGGCTTCTTGTATACCAGTTGCCCATTACAATTCACAGCCCATGAGAGTTAAAAGAGCCTTGTTAGCCGTCGTGCAGTATTAGCCGTGCCCTCTGAACCCCACTATTAAATAATCTCTATGCACAGAGTGTTTCCTTTAATTTTTTTGTTTGCCTGAAAAAAGTTTTCTAAATGTACCTAAAGTCTTGTGGCAGCTCTGGTGGCCACAATTATACAAATACTGCAGTTGATCGATACACACAGCACATAAGGTCACAGGTTCTAATCCCAGTCTATATGAAACAATACGAAATACTCAACCGACTGAATTTTACTGTTTTTTTTGTTTGTTGTTTGTTCCATATATGGTCCTTGGAAAATATAATGTCTTCATTACAGCTAGCTCTGATGTGGACAGTGGTATATGATTTCTTTAGCAGATAGAAAGAATATTTGTGAGGTTGCCAGGTCAATTCCTTAGACTTTTATTTTTTACTGCAACCATGCTAGAAAGAATTAACTGCCAAGATTTCTTTCCTTTGTTTTTTTTTTGCTTGAAAAGCAAAGAAATATATCTTGTCGGGACAGAAGCATGTAAATATGTTTACACAAAACCTGAACTTCCCTTCCCTTCCCTCTATGTCAGGGAGAGGGAAGATCTATGAGTAACCATGATGGGTGTCAGCTTTTTGTATTCATTGTTGAATGTGCTTGTCTATTTGGGCATTGTTGCCTAGAGCCTGTAGGTCACCTCTCAAGTTTTTTTTTTTTTTATGTCAACACAACCAACAAAGTGGTAACAGTAAAGTTGAGGTTTGGTAGACTGTTTCTTCTAAACATGATGTACCTAGGCAGAAATTAATTCAGTGTTCGTGAATGTGACTATAAATTGAAAACTGTCTACCCCACCCATTATAGAAATAATTTGGATTCTTTTTTTTAACTTAGTTATTCATCCAATCTTCTAAAGCGTTTTTACGGGTAGTGATGTTTCATGGGCGATTTTACAAGTGCCAAAAAGCACCCCCTCATTTCTTTTGATTTAAATTAAAGGGTATGTCCACCTTAACTACAATTTTGCTTAAGTAGTCTCCCCAGTCCCAACCGCAATGTTCCATTTGTAAAAAAAATATCAGATTACTTACAGCCTTTTGTTCCTGCGACCTACCGCATGCAATGTACTTCCACAAAGGAAAGTAACATTGCGGCTGACCAGCAGCCACAGACACGGCCTGATGGCTATTGTGAAAATGCTGCATGAAGGCTGTAAGCAAGTAATCTTGATTTTTTTAGAAATGGACAATGTGGTTGGTGCTGGGAGGGGAATTGGATGGTGGGAGGGAGGGGGGGGAATAGGCTCCACAGCACACGACCGAATACCTCCGGGAAGCGGAAGAGGCCAGAAAACCGTTTACCACAGAACAGACCGCCTATGCCTGCTTAATTTTCCTGAACTTAAGCAAGCAATGAGAGGGAACCAATAAGAAGAGAGGGCATCTCTAGGGTCGGTGAAGTTCAGGGGCACATTTGACCACTCCATTTTGCCAAGTCGCACGTCGTAAAAAATTTTAGGCCAGTTCTTCCCATGCCCCAATTTAGCCAAACCAAATAGGTACTTAATCAGAGATAGGAACAGAGAGACAAAACATATAATTTAAACGAGAACACTAAGAGTCAGGAGGTAATAAAGAAAGACAGGAAATAGACAGAAGGTGTAGACCAAAGTTGAGGACACAGAGGCACAGGATTCCATTATACTGGTAGCAAAAACTGGACTATTTCAGTTATACTGGTGGGCAAACTGGAAAATTTCAGTATATAATGGTAGCAACCTGGCGATTTTTGAGTATATACTAGTAGCCAGGGGAATTTTATTAACTACTGATGCCATGGGAATTTCTCACCTACTGGTTAGCCATGGGCATATATTCACATACTGGTATCCATAGGCAATTTAATCACAATACTGGTTACATGGGCATTTTTATTACATACTGGTAGCATGGGCATTCTATTAATACTGGTAGCATTGGGCATTTTATTACATACTGGTAGCCATGGGCATTTTATTACATACGGTTAGCATGGCATCATTTTATTCATACTGGTAGCCATGGGATTTGAGTACATACTGGTAGCCATGGGCATTTCATAATACTGGTAGCACTGGGCATTTCATCAATACTGGTGCCTGGGCATTTTCATTACATACTAATATCCATGGGCATTCCATTAATACTGGTAGCAATGGGGAATTTTTTTCACATACTACTAGCCACGGGCATTTTATTACATAATGGTAACCATCTGCATTTTATCAGGCAATAATTTTCACTGGCAATTTCATTATTACTGGTAGCAACCTGGGATTTCATTATATATCGTAGCCATGGGCATTTCATCACATTACGGTAGCCATGGACATTTCATCACCTACTGGCGCCATGGGCATATTATCATATTACTGGTATCCATGGGCATTTCATCACATACTGGTAACCATGGGAATTTTATCAAATAAAGGAATCCATAGGCATTTCATTATCACTTACTGGTAGCAGTGGGCATTTCATTACATACTGGTAGCCATGGGCATTTCATCCTAAACTGTCAATTTCACATTAATATACTGGGGCTGGTAGGATATTGCTTCCCATTTGCAGCTAGAGGCTGGAATTGTTTCAAGGACCTGCAGGTGAGCAGTTCCCAATTGTCTTTTGTTGCCTGAGTGATGACGCCATCGTCAATGGCGTGCACGGTGACTGTGTTCAAGCTGCACAGACGCAAAAAAGAATACTGGGAAAGAAAGATTCCAAGCCCGTGCCACACCCCAAACGACTCTTGTTAGGCTTCTTTTTTCAAGTTATGTTAACACACATGTGTGTGCATGGGCCCTTCGAATGTTTAACATAGCGACACCACTGCAGAGGACAGGTAAAGATCTATTACACACTCACAGTAGGCCAGCATGGCGGTTAAATGTTAGTTTTGGGAGGTGGACATGCCCTTTTAAATGCAGTTCTGGACCCTTGCCTGAGGACATAGGAAAGTGCTAGGGTGTCAGTCTGAAAGAGGATTAAAAACAGTGGGAGCTAAGAGCAGCTAGGGTACTTGTTTGGGGACAGGTTTGAAAAAAACACATAGACAGTGACAAATGGCCACAGAAAAGTCGCAGATCTGGAGTAAAAATAGCGACTCCTAATATCCTTTGCCATTCTAATGTTATACTATAAATTTAGTAATCTAAAATTACAGTTTTATGTGTTGGGACAATGCCTGTCTTTCTCTCTTTTTTACACTATGAGCCTCCTTTGGCTTCCTGGTTAGAGAACTTTGAGTTCCAAGTATGACATCATCAAAACTTTTAAAGGGAATCCCCTTTCCCCCCCCATTATTGTTCACTCCACTAACACACTACAATACATAACAAGGGAAAACACTAAAGTGTTAAAACATTTTCTTAAAAGGGAAGATACAAATGACTTAACTTTTTAACATATTACTGTAACATTAATTACTGTCTAGCCACGGAACCGCAGGGGTCAGGGTCTCCCCGTGAGATTAGAGGCCGGGCCCCTCTACACACACCCATCCCCACGATCAAGCTGTGTTAAACGTTCTGTTCTCGCATATGCTGTAAAATTCATGCCACAAGCTGTTTAGAAATCCATTACAGCCGACAGGACTTTCAACAGTGGACGCACTGTATGTAGTAAAGATAGGTTCGACAGCGGTTACACAGCTGAATCGCAGAGCTCCCTGTGGGAATCGCAAGTATCTTCCTTAACGAATGGCAGGAAAAAAGCGTAGGTAAGAATTGTGTGATCCTAGGGTTGGGAGGTAGAACATTGACCTTTATACACATAAACACAATCAAATCTAAGCTTACCGTATATACTCGGATATAAGCCAGGGTTTTTTAGGTTTAAAAATCAACCTAAAAACTGCTCGGCTTATACTGAGTCAATAGTAAATTACCTTCAATCCAGAAGCAGCGCGAGTCAGGCCGGCAGTTCCCAGTAGTTTTCAAGGGTGAATGTCATAGCGACGCGGAGGCGCTGACGTACATCGCGCTGAAGCCGCCGAAGCAGTTAAGGGGAACTGCCGGCTCTGCACAGAGCGCAGTGGCAGCCGGCAGAGAGATGAAGACTGAAGACCAGGCCTCACCAGGTAAGTGAGCTGGGGGGGGGGGCTCGGGGGACAGTATGCCATTACAGTAACCCACCCTTATACCCTTTCTACTTAGGGAGGTTGGGAAACTACAACTCCCAGCAACCTAAGCTTTGACTGGGGTTGTAGTTCCAAACATTTCTATAGTGGCAAGGTATTAGGGTATTAGGTTGGGGACAGTAGCCATACCCAGTAACCCCAATACCTTTCTACTATAGGTGGTTGGACACAACTACAACTCCCAACGCAACTAAAGCATGCTGGGAGTTGTTAGGTTCCAAACATCTACAGGGAAAGGTATTATGGAGTCTACGTTATACGGTTCCCTATACTCGAGTAATCATGTTTTTCTAATTTTGGAGGTGCACCCCATATTGGGTACCTAGGCTCTTATACTCGGGTCGGCTTATACTCGAGTATATACGGTTACTTTAAAATATGGTTAATCGCTAGTATCAATGATAGAAACGAGAGACATCTTGGATATAAAATCCATTTATGGATAATAAAATGATTGAAAATACAAAGTTTTCGAAGCACTTAGGCTTCTTCTAAGGCATGACTTACGATTATATCAGCCTGAGGAGAGCGAAGTGCTTTGAAAGCTTGCATTTTGAATTGTTTTTAGGTAGCCATAAAAGGTATATGTTATATCCAAGAGTTCTCTAGTTTCACAAGGCTAACACAGTTACAATCTCTACTACTATGATAGATTAACTCCCCCTTGCTCACTTTTGCGATTACTTAAACTGTCAGATATAAACTAAGTAAGGTCGACTACGGCGATGCCCAGTTTCCTTAGCATTAAGTACGACCTCCCTTATTGTGATGATACTTTAATTTTACCATGTAGAAGAAAACCCTGCCTCGTAGCAATGGAAAATGTGAATACTGTTATTCTTCCAGAGTGATCGTCCGGTTACCAAAGAATCTTAAGGAAGCTGAGATTGTGTGCTTAGAATTCACTGCTCCAGTCTTTATAAGCAGTACCTTTAAAGGTGAAGTTCAGCACCATACAATTCTTTTTAGAAAAGGAGTATTTCCCATCCAATTACCAATTTGCTCACCGAGCATTTTGCATGTGCATAAATAAAGGTTCAAAATACTGACTTCCTGTTTATAGGACCTCTAATGTGTCAGTTATGGTCTTGCCCTGGCTAAGACCCTGGGTGATTCATTTGCTTCAGTAGGGATCTGAGAATGTTTGACCCATCCAACAGCAATCCAATGGAAATACGCTGGAACACATTCAAAGGAAGTGTGCCTCCTGGGAAGGACAGTGACAGAACAGCTCACTACTGACACAGCAAAGGCATAGCACAGGGGTATAAAATCAACTGTTTTTTCCAAAATGGAAAAGAAAAAGAACTAGTTATGGTTAATATAAAACTATGAATTTAAAAAAAAAATTATAATATCCCCACTAAACTTCCCTTAAGACATGTTATAATCTGGGACTTCCGGGCTTTTCAATTTAAGGACGTATGGCTGTTCTTTATTCGGATGTGAGTGTAAACTAGTTCATTTATCTGGTTTATATATTCTGGACCAATATCCATATTTATCTTTATATCCAGGAAATATAAAAAGCAACATTTTGGAATATTTGTGTCCTGAAATTCCAGCTTATTTAACTATCTGTAACAAAGCACTTCTGACAATTCGAAAAAACTGAAAAAAACGATCATAAATATTAATATTATTGTGTATATAGTGTTTGTTAAGCAGAATATGCGGGTAGTTATGGATACCTGTATTTATATGTTATGTTATAGAAATTATTATTGCTTGGTTTTCATCAATGTTGATTAAGGGCTGACACAACAAGTGTGAAATATGGGTTAGTGGTAAGTGTCGCATTAAAGATGGAATTTGCATTACCGGTAAAAAGTTGGTTAAAAGGAGAGCTAGGATTAATTAAGGATTTATTTAAAATGGCAGGTCCACCCCCCAAAACATTAAAATGAACCCACTACTGGCCCACACTGTGTTAGGTTTTAAAAAAATATTACCTTCCATCTCTGCTACTTATGGTTTACTCCTGAGTGCCTGTTTCAATGTCAGGAAACTGAAGAGTAGGAGGTGTCTTTCCTGTGCGGGAATGTTTCTGCCTTTCCATGGCCTATGAGAGAACAGTGGCATGTGCAGGGAAGCCCTTCCCCCACCCCAACTCCTGATCCCTCCATTATTGCCCTTCACCTGCATAACATTTTTTTATCATGTTAGGGCATCCCTGACCACCCCAACTGCTAAAAAGGAAAGAATTCAGAAACTGTGCTTAAAGCCACTTTCCCTAATCGAGGCGCTCGCTTGCCAGCAGTGGCGTTCTTTGATTGGCTGCCCCTCCTCAGCCAATCACAGCAGGCTCCGGTCCGGCACATTTGCAAGTTCTGGCAAACAGAGGGCCACATCAGAGAGCTGCAGGGTGATGGGCTATAAGATTCTGGTTCTTTTTTTGTTTTAGCAATGTAATATAGCGGTTGGTGGTGGGGGCCAGGGGTACATACATTAATTGAAAAAAGACTTTAGAGGTGGAGAACCCTTTAATCAAGAGGTTCAAATGTGTTGCTAAAAGGATTAAATAGCGTGAGTAGGCACTCATAAACTGTTGTAGTAGGGCCCTAACCCTAACGGTTCTCTTGAATATCCCAGTTGATGCCATAAGCATGAATGTAGATACTTCTGCTAAATAACGTTCACACATGTGGGAAAGGCATAGATAGTACTTTTCTTGATTGAACTTACATCCACACAGCTGTAGAGTTAAATTTCTAGTCTTTGAATAAAAAAACAGGTCAATTCCCGGTGTTCATATGGTCATAAATGTGAAAAATATGGGGAAAATGTAAATATCGCCATTATCACCCAAAACAGTGAAAAAACTACACTACAGATGCTGTGAAGTTCTCATTCATCCAGGTCATGGCATATCTGTTTGTATTCAATTAGATCAACGGACTTGAATAGTTTAGTTATCTTATAATGTAATATGGATTTAAATGGATGTGTAAAAAACCCAAACAGTGGACCTACCCTTACCTATACCCTCATCGTAATGCCGGAAACGGTTACAAAAGTGATTATTGCAATCTTCAACTTGTAACATGGACTGCCCAAAAGGAATAGGTGTGCCGACTCAACGGCATGAAATGTTTTATTTATAGCATATGGCGTCTAAATGCTTTTTTTTATAGTTAGAGGTGACCTGGTTTATTTCTTACTCACGGTCTAATGCCTATTAAATCAGTACATATATTTCTTTCTTTATTGGGTGTCGTAGCATTCGGCGAGGCTGCAAAGCAAAACAGGAATTGGGGTGAGTGATATGTTGCAGAAGGTTCACAATGCTGGTGACTGCAATCAGACATTTTGAAAAAGGCGAAACTAAAGCATCTGACTTTAGGTACTGCCCCAATTTTAATTTACAGCTTACATTGTTTAAAAGAGAACATTGTTTAACAAGCACATAGCACTTATTTATTCGTATTTATTACTAATTAGGGCTGTGAGTTCTCCCTGTATATGTGTTTATAGAGTAACTGCCTTGCTTGGTCCCTTGATTTTATCCCCCCCACCCATGGTCATTTGGATCGACATTTGTATCCGCCTTAAACATAGATGCTCCAATCGCATATATTTAGCTGGTTAAATTAGCCTGAATATGGCTTTTTTTAAAGGGATATACTGTATTTATCTTTTTTTAAATAGTTTCGCTGGGTACTCCAAGTAAACATTTTTGTTTAACTGCAATAGGATTGAGTTTCTCTTCAGCTGAAAAACAAAAGTGAAACATCAGGGAAATGACATTGGTGCCTTGTCATAGATTTAGTATCTGTATTTTAAGAAATAAGTCCCCAGTGACAAACGTTCAACAAGAAAGAAACTCTACATGAAAAATCCCCTTTAGTTGACTATAAACAGTCAATGCATTCGGTGATGAACTAATTGCCCACACTTGCATTGCTTCAGTGGATTATATTAAATAAAGATGTTTGAAAGGAGAGCCTTATGGTCAATATTCTGGTATACCTCAATTAGTGCTGTGTTGGTATATGTCCGTATATATTTTTTGTCTGCAGAACGCATGGCGATCCTGGGATAAGGAGATATTATTCAGTTTTAACGAAGCCGACAAGTGGGAGATCAATCCTCTGATTATCGGATGAACTGGGGATTCAAGCAGGAAACTGTGTGAAGTGTGACCATCCCCTCGTGAAGACAGGCAGTTAGATAAATCGGGACAGTACCGACAGATGGGTAGTTTCACAGTAAGCAACATGAGTGACACTGAAAATAGCACCAAGTTATGGACAAGCAGTGCACTATCGTCATACAAACATCAAGTTCCCCCGGCCGGCTTGTAGCCAGTTTGGTGCCTAAGTATGTCTCCCTTGTACTCCCTTCCATAGGAGCTTCTCCTTGCAACCATATTAAGTCTGTTGTTATTTATGTTTGAGTTAGATTTTATGAGAAAGCTGTAGAGTATAATGTGTTGGGTATTGTAAGGACTAATTACACTAGTTTGAATAAATAGAACACATTGAATTAACGGGATTCTAGATTGCTGTTTTTTCTAAAGGCAAGCCCAGCCCCAAAAATGAAAATTACTACAGGTAAATCACCCCCCAAAACCCTACAAACGTAAGATTTTGACGTTGAAATATATAAGTCTAAAACCTGAAATCCTGCACAATGCCACCGCCCTCTTCTCCCTGTTTTGATTTCCTGGTTTTCCAGTTAGCCAACTGTCAGTTATGGAGTGACAGTTGCCCACAGCCAATGACTGAATGTTAATCCCCTGTCTGCCTGCTGACTGCCCCCCCCCCACCTGGCCCCAGGCTCCGTACAGGTTTCTAAATTGCTTCCGTTTCATGAGGCATCCAGAAGAATCAGGCACACGGCATACAGTAGTGCATTCATAGGATAAAACACAATATGCAAACGACCTCACCATCCTCAACACTATTTTCAAGAGGACATTTCTTTCAACAAAGACTGTTCTAATGCGGGTGGAGTTGTTATCAGATTGTAATTATTTCACACATTTGTTGGCCCCCACACATAATGTGTTAACATTAAAAACGTGTGTGTCCATCATTGCACCCATATAGTAAATGCACATCCCAAGCATAGATTAGTGTCCTCCAGCCACAGAGTGAATACAGTACTCATTCATTCGAGAAATGCGTTTGATTAAGCCCAGTGTCATCGTTCCTTGCCTTCCATGTAAAAACATTATATTAGTATGATTATGATGACTTAGTGCCCATGATATTGTTTTTCTAGAAGCTTGTTTGAAGTGGGTGTGGTGTTGTATCCAGAAACTGATGCCGACTGGCACTTCCTGTAAAAGTCATGGGTACAGCAATTCTCATCGGATAGCATCCATTTTTTTTTTTTTTTAAACTTATCTTGAGTCATAAGGGCATATTTAAGTTTTAAACTGGTATATGGGAAGCATCGGGATTATCGAACATCAAATGCATTGTATACAAAAGATAGACAGAGCAATTTTTTCCCGATTTGAATTAGAAGATATGTTCTGTTTCTTATTGATGAGTAAAAGGAGTAGGGAGGTGGGCTCTGCCCATGGCCAGAAGGCGAAAATAAATTCATTTTAGCAGACGTGTTTGAGCTGTGGGGAAATTCCAATGTTGCCTATTCATGATATTGCAATCTAGCTGTAATAAAAAAATATTACAGTACATCAATATGGTTTTTTTGTTAGAGAAATTGTGGGTGCTTTTGATGATCCTAAATGGACTGATCTCTATGCAGAGTAATGAAAGGATTGGAGGGTGTTAATACATATTTTAAATTCCATCAATAACATATCCCATATCTATATATGTTCTTTTGTTACTTGTTTAGTGCTTACAGTATGCCGAGATTGTTTCAAACCCGTATAAAAAATAAACAGGTAAGACTTTAAAATGGTACTCCTTTTGATAGAGGGGTATAGATAAAAAAAGCACCAGCATTATTTGCCATCATTTCAGTTAAGTAGCAACTGCACAGCGCCCCCACTGTTCTGCATATCACACTAATATAATGATCATGTTTCTAACCTGCGTGTCCTTCATGTTTTGTTAAAAGTATCACTTCTCCCGATTTCTAAGCAATCACCAGTGCCCCCCTGGGCCCTAGTTACAGTGTTCAAAAATGTTTAGGCACCCCTTGTAAACAAATTCCTTTAAGGTAGGACATGCTTATGGAAACAGTAGTATGCAGCAAGTGAAGACCTGAAAAATATGCAATATGCCCATCATAACAAATTGAACGGGGGCAGAGAAGTAGCAAGATATCACCGGGCCCTATAGCCAAGATTTTAAGGGGGTAGACCCTGGGGCCTCCCACATAAAAAACAGTTTGGTGCATTCAACCCAAAACCGGCCAAACTGCCGCAAGGTTTTTAAGGGGCACATATTCAGCCCCACAAACACGGTTTTCATTTTACTTAACCATGAGAATCTTTGAAAGATTTAAGTAAAACGAAAATGGGGTTTGTGGGCCTAAATTACATGGAGATCAAAATTTATTAGGAGGGTGGGACCATGCTGCAGGGTTGCATTGCTAAGGGGGCAATAGAGAACCATAGCGACTCTCGGTACAACCCTGAAACGATTGGAAGAGAACAGAGGAAAGCTGTAGTGATTAGGTGAGAATGAGAATTAGTTCAGTGCTACCAAATGAACTTGATTGTTGATTTTGTTATTAGACAAGGGTGTGACCATAACTATTGCAGTGTCCCCCAATGGTGACCAATTCCTATCGGGACACAAGAAAATCTTTGCTTCCCTACTGTGAGTTCACAGGAAGGTGTGTGTGTATTAGTAAAAAGGAACATTGGGAGTAGTCATTATGTTAATTTAATAAGAACATTTTAAATTTAATGTTCTCTATTTTATTGTAATTCTGCAAACCCCACACTGCATTACCAGGGGCTTCGTGTGGGGTCCAATACACTAGTCTATGTATACTGGCAATTCTGCATTTTAATCCATAATACCGAACAACTTTCTGGCTAAGACCGGTGATACACCACCGGGATGATCTCGCTATCTGACTCTTCCAATTAGAGATAAAGGATTAGTAAACCGTCTACCCAAAAACACGTAGTGAGTGTTTAGCCTAATTACCCCCCAAAAGTGGATTTGCCTTTAGCCTACCTGAGCTGACGCTGAGGCTGAGATATGTATATTTTTTTTACTGATCCATTGATGGAAGTCCCGCTTCCTGTTTTGTTTTCGAGCATGACTCGTAACCCAGGTCCTCTTCATGGACTGTCGCCATTGGCCCTGACTTCACAGTCGCTGACATGGACTGATAGACCACACCAAAAGAGAAGGTTACGCGTAGGCGATGTTTCTGCTGCGCTCAGAACCGTATCGAGAGGAGGCGGGACTCCGGGAAGGATCTGCTAAAGTAAAAAGTAAGTATAGCTCAGGTGGAGGAGCATCGGCTCAAGGTAAGGTTAAAGCAAAAAGCACACTTTTGGGGTGGTAATTAGGCTAACACAGTATTACTTATTTTTGGCTGGACATTTTTTACCTTTATAAATTTCTGCAAGACTTATACCAACGGTCCCAAAACCTTTTTGCTAGGGTAATCCCAATTATTAAAATAGCAAAATGGCAGAAAAAACACAACACAACCTTTTAACTACAAAGGCCTTTGTCAAGGTACTTGTCAATGGCATTGTTCTTGTTCAAAATTTCCTTCTAGTCCCCAGGCAAATTGTATATAGACGATTTATAGATCTTGTCCCGTGTGGACCAGGCCATGGTTTCTTAGTTACCTTGCCCTATTAACTTGAAATCACCCCTTTCTCTTTTAGATATATCTGTTGTGATTACAGTTAGAATCAACTAGACTTTTAGTTCTGTAGGCTTATTCAATGTACAATGCCAGGAAGCAGAAAAACAGGACCAATTGGTACAGGATTTCAGGTTAGACTTATTATATTTCAAATTTCAAACTAGTTACCGTTTAGTGGTTTGGGGGACGATTTAACCTTATAATTATGCAAGTACTTTCATTGTAGGGCTGGACTTGTCCTTTAAGTCCTGTCTAACTGAATCAACAGATATACGATGACCTGGATGAACGAGAACTTCACAAGCATAATTTCTCTTTTATTTTCATTCTCTTTAATAAGAATTTACTCCTTTAATTTAAACCCAGACTTTTGGGTGAGGGGTAGGTAAACTAAAAATAGGCTATATTCTATCATCAAAATATTTATTGAAACATGATAGTATTTGGAAAAGTCAGAGCTATAGATTTTACGTTACATGAACGTAAAGGGTACTCTAACATTTTTGAAAATTAATTTTGGAAGCAACCTTTAGATTGAACAGTTCACACTACTCCACCTCTTTTCAGAATTGTGAAATGCGACCTGTGATTTCTGAGGAAATATTAGCATGTACAGTGCAAGACATTCACTCAAGCCAGGTATGCTAATTTGGTGTGCGCCCTCCCCTGCCTCACTTTCTAGATTCTCCCTTCAGAATTGCAAATGACCTAGGCTTCACTACCTGCCTCACTGTTATACTATAGGTGTAGAGCTGCACACAGCAAAGGGAATAAAACAACTCTCTTGGGCTGTGCTACTTTTTTTTTGTTTTGGATAGAGATTTCTGAGTTTTTTCTTAAAATATATATAGAAATCCAGAGATAGCAACTCCCACATAATCGATCATTTGCCGTAAAACTGTGACACTCAGGGCACTTATTAGTCAAACTCCAAACCTTTATTTTATGATTGTATACCAGCCTTTCCGCTTTCCGCCTATAAAAAGGCCGTAACAGATGTAACAAACAAACACCTTCACCTACAATCTTATACCATACCCACACAACTCCTCCCACCCATGTCACCATACCCCCACCTAAACACTATATAAAACAATAATACCCATATCTCCCGCCACTCAAGCGCCAGAGTATCCAACCTTCAAGCCAAATTATAAACAACCACATCCAAAGAGTCAAGAAAAGATAACAAGGAATTTAAAATCTCTACACTTACCTACAATCCCCTCCACCAGAAGCGCTGTATGCCAATACGCTAAACAGGGTCCCCGCGGGTAGACCGCTTCCGTTCAGCATCACTTCATATCTCTCCTGACAACAGGAACTAGGCTCCGTAGGTGCAATGCTAAGATCACAATAAAAACAAGTTATCTTACATTTCTGAGTGAGCCTGCCCTGCTATTATATGTTCCTACAAGTAAGTTATAGAATTATTGAATAGAGGAGGGTGCCGAAGAGCTTAAGGTCCTAATGAGACATTGTTTTTCATCCATAGACTATGTTGGTAAAGACAACTTGTAGGGTTTTGCTCCAACCCCTTCTGCCAGGGCCTAACCAATAAAAGATGCCTCATCTGCCAAGAAGTGCATTCCATTGGTGGGGTAAGAGGCAGGGCTATGGTGTTATCGGGAGTAGTCAACCACCCGCCGGCCTTTGTACTTGCACCCCCCACCCAGTTGTGGCTTACAGACCTGGCTTGGGTTTGGTACACCCTGGGTAACAGCTTAATTGATACAGCTAATCTGTAATAACGAGATCAGGGAGGGGGACGGGTGATCCCCTGCCCTTCATTTTTATGTCTCTCGCCTCCCCTCAGCGTATTTACTTCTCTATTTCCTCCTCGGCGATCTTCCGCTAGTCGAAGTTCTCCCTCTCCCTCCCTCGTTTTATGTGCAAGGCAGCACTTTTTTTATGCTTGATATTCCTGAAGATTGGCCTTTCAATCACTAAATGATCAGTAGCCTGTTGGTTATAAATGAAAGCTACTGTGCCGCTATTTTGGCCCAGCAGATTTACAACACGGACTAAGCATTCAGACCACCTGGACTTTGCAAAATTCAGCCATTCTATCATAATGGATGATATTTCAGACCAGTCAACTGTAATATTGGTCATGGGGGTTGATCGGTTGAAATATCAACCAATGTGTACACAGCTAGGACAAAGCACACAGGTCAGCCCAGATCCACTTACCATTTGTAGTGCTGCTATAAGCATAAATCACTACATACATGTACCACGTATGACTTCTTTCAATGGTGTTTACCCCCATATCAACCCCATAGATTAGCAGATTGTGTGTGCACACCACTTTAAACTTCTTGTGCAGACTTGACAAGATATGTGCATGCATCAAGGACACAACCTAGAGGAAACCTTGATCCTATGGTTGTTAAAGGAACATTTGAGACTTATTGTTTGTACCCAAAGCCAACAGAAATAGCCTAGGTTCTCAAACCAATCTCCCTTGATATTCTGATCAATGCAAGAGGTTTCTTGAATTCTGTATGTATATAAAAATTCTGCTTTTAGCATTGTCTTAAATAAACATAAAGGTCATCTATTATGAAAAATAGGGTATTTATTTGACCATAACTGGAAACTATAATTCTTCCCAACACCAGTGTATGATTTTTTTTTTGTGATCTGCCCCCTATTTCTTTAGATTCATCTAACAAATTATATTTCAGCTGTCAATCAAGTTCCTGCTCTCAAAACTATTCTTGTGAGTAGTTTTTACTGTAGCGGAATGGTTGACAGAATTTTTCACAGTGGGATGCTGTATGCTGGCTTGACAGTTGATTTGTGGAAAAAAGTCAGGTCGGATGGAAGTGGGAGTGGTTAAAACAGGGATGGGGAGTTTGTACTGCTCTAACAAAATGGTGCTGGATGAGCAGCAGACAACACACAAATAGAGTAAGTGCTAGTTACAGGTATTCAATTATAATTAAGATGAGGCAAAGTATTTTTTTCAGTATAGTGTTCCTTTAAAGCAAGTTGCTAAGGATTATAGAACTTTTAATATTTAAAAATTTAAAATAAAAATATGATAATAGTTGATCATTCTATAAATATATCTAACATTTTCCTGTTGCGCAGTCTGTGTTTACAAGAATGGCAGTTGTGAAGGCTCTAGAGAAGATAAAACGAACAAGATTTTCCAGTGTGAGTCCCCATGAGCCTATTTTAAGTACCAAAAACTTAATTTGCCAAATGATATTGAGAATGAAACAGAGAAAAGAAAGCACATGACGGCTACTTATTGTTAAGGATATTTCTAATTTACTGTTCAATTTTCCTAGTTGAACTACAAACTAACACCTACATTCATATGGACTTCAATATAATTATACGTTACAAAGCAATAGCCAAATATCTGAATTGTTTGAAGAACAACTATATGTTAAGAATGATGTGGTATAGTTCCCTTGACTGAGATAAATCCTTGCGATTGGTTGTCCCTCTAAGAGATTCTCAAAATCTTGTAGGCGAGGGGCCAAACAAAAGCTATCTTTTGGTTTTTCAAACTCTGAAAGTGCATCTAATAAGAGCTTTTGCTGTAGCTACGTAGTTTGTGTACCATTTACTCAGTCACTATTTAGAAGCGGTGAGCATACTATGAATGTTGTTTGCAATTGCCAGCATGTAAATGTTACAGGATAGATTGTTTTGATGGTAAAATTGTTGTACACCAGCCTGTCCTGTGCCTGGCACACATACTGAAATGTAACACTTTTATGCCCATTGTGGACATAGGTTCAGTTGCCAGAGTGATTGAAATGACCCAATTAACATACTATGTGAAAAAAATGTTTTCTATCAAAATCAAGTTTAGTCAAGGTTTCAGATTGCAAACCATAGTGAGAAATGTGTAAAAATGAATGATTATTTCAGTTCTAATAAAGGTCCTGTGTAATAGTCTATGCAACACGATTGAAACATATTTCTTTTGTAATTATTTTTGAATGCTTTCTCTGTTATCATTCTGTTTAATCCCTAAATCCATAAATATGATGTCAAGAAACAGATGACTTTTTTTTTTTGCTTTGTAATTAAATTTTAAATAACAATATATTAATTGCTATAGTGTTAAGACTTGTCAATACCAAAAAGTCATTCACTGCTGCCATTAGGTTAATATGTCTTGGAGAAGTCCCTGGTTGGCTCAGAGAAACCCTTTGCTTTGGCTTTTGTGACCTGCCATATCCTAATTTTCTAAATTCCTTTGATCTTCTGTAGCAATAACGTACAATGTTAGTCTGTGGATATAATTCTAACACCATGGAATATTGTGTATATCCACCAAGGAAGGATTGTAGTGTTCTTTTCCTTTTCTTGCTTTTGCACGAAACTTTGAAATTTGCATTCATATGCTCATACACAAATAGCGTATTTAAATAAACTTATTTGTTAATTTTTCAGTCAGTTCCCGTGCCTCCAAACTCCCCAAAGACAGTTTGTAATGTTGTGGACATCCAGGCAATCACGCCCCTGTTTTTGTGGCAGGTATAGACAATTTTATAGTATTCTCTTTTCATACTCTTGTCATGTGATTTATATATGTGATATTGGAATCAACACACAGCTGTTAACAGGGGATAGAGCTGTGAACATTGTAAACTTCAAATCATTCTTTAACATTTAAAGTTTAAAGGTAAATTAGGTATCAAATGTGTATGAACAAGTATTGACTGTAGTTTTGATGTCAAGGTATTTATAGAATTCGAGCCACAGTGACTCAAGGAAGTCCTGTAGTGAATATACTGGATATATATTGGCTAAAATAGCGTTGTTTTTATTTAAAGGGCAACTGTATTCTCTAAGCCTCGCCCACATTAGTCTGGGATCTTTCCAATGGGAAGAAGAGCTTCTTGCAGGAAATCTCTTACCATTGGTTAGGCCTTGGGCAGAGCACCAATGTACAGTTGTCCTTTAATATAAACAAGACTAAATGAGGTGCTACCTGCTAATCATCTCTCATGATGTGACCGATAAAGACTGTTTAGGAACTTTAATGCAACTAAATACATTAAAAAACTCTTCTGATTCTGGTGTTTTTGAAGGTTAGTTTTATAAGAAAATACCAATAATTATTAAACGGTTTCCTAGATAAATACTGTCAAAGGATTGGTTTAAGTTGGCTGGAAACTTACTTTACAATGTATCCACAATCTTATTTGATCATCTTTCAATTGCATAATGAATGAATTTATAAGAGAAATTTGGGAGGTAATCACCAGTGTTTTTAGTATTTATATTATCGCTAATAATCAAATGTCTAATTAAAGGTATATAAAGATTAGTAGGGAGATGTGCGGATCATTTTAGCAAGAGTAGGTTCAATTCATGCATCATTTAAAAGCTAATTCCCAATAAGCTGAATGTATAATAATATTGGAATGATGTTTTAAATTCCCTGTGCCTTATTCAGATAAGCAGAAGTAACAAACTTTTTTGGTAAACATTATGTACGGCTTTTTAAAAACATTAAGTGTCTTACTACTTGTCAGCAGGGTTGAATATGATTGATACTTTGCATTACCCTTAAGGAAGTATAACACATACTCCCGAAATTTACCACAAACTCTTGGATTATTGATGGTGAGAGAAAAATGGAATCTTCTGTAGAAGAATTGATAACCGAACACCTAGTTCCAGCATTTAAAGCAGACAGTAGTAATTTATAGTCTTGGTTATAAATATAATTCCTTGCAAAATGTATTTTATATTCATAAGAAAAGCAAGAAGACTTAGAGGTGCTCAAAAGGCAACCCCACCCTTCAAATGAAAAAATGTGTATAGGTAAATCACCCCCCAAACATCAATATACTGAGAGGTGTAAGTCTAACCTGAAATGTTACCCAGTATTTTGTTACCTCTCTTTTTGCTTCCTGGTTTCTTTTAGTTGCAGCTGTCAGTCATAGATGGGACAGTTGACATCACTGCCATTGACTGAATACTATTCCCTTAGCTGCCTCCTGAGCTTATACAAACTTGGTAAATCAGCTTGAAGAGGAGGTGGAAACTTTTAGAAGCAGAGGGAAGGGGGAGATTATAACATAAGAGTAGCCCTACGTCTGCCAGCTTTATAACTATTGAGGTTTGGGGGGGTGACATGCTTTATAACCTTTCCAAAAAGAACAAAATGCCATATTTGAGTTCATGATGAAAGGTTTATGAGGCATGAACATAACATTAATCCTTTCTAAACAAAAAATCCATCAGTCATTTCTGTGTTGATATTAGTTTTGTCTTTCTATTAGTCAGGCATTCATTGTCCGTTGCGTGTCGGTTGAGTGTTATCCCTGTGCCTTGTTAAGACCTTACCAACCCAAAATGGAATCTTATTTACTTTTCTGCTCTCTGACTCTTTCAGACTTTTCCCCCAGCTGTTTCTTACAACAAGTAGAGAGAAACAAAATCGTGTGTTGGGAACATCTGATAATTAGTCCTTTGTTATTTTTTGAATGGATTGCGTAGTATAATTCTGTATAACTAAAGGCTGAACCTTTTTCTTTCCAATAGGTTTTAACTTTTCCTCATCTGGAAAGAAATGTTGGATGTGCGAACGCTAGGAAAAGGTTAGTGTATTTACTTTTAAAGGGCATCTATACTGAAAAATAGGTTATTTTAAATTGACCATAACTGGAAACTATAATTCTTCCCAACCACCACTGTATCTATTTTTAGTTGATCCGCCCCCTATTTCTTTAAGACTATCCAATTAAACTTCTTAATTTCAGCGTCAATCAAGTTCCTTTGACAGTTGGAATGCTGTGTGCTGACTTGACAGTTAGTTTGTGGGGGAAAGTGAGGTCGGATGTGTAGAGTGGGAGTGGTTAAAAGAGGGAGGGGGGATACTGGTCTAAACAAAATGTGTGCTGGATTAAGGCATGCAGCAACACACACAAATCAGAGTAAGTGCTACTTACATTTATTCAATTATAGATTAATATGAGGCAAAGTCATTTTTTCAGTATAGTGTCCCTTTAGAAATGAAAAGTACCTGGGACGGGAGGTAGGATTGATTATTCCCACCTCTCAATATTCTTTCATTGAGGAACTGCAGCACATAGTTTTCATCGCCAGTCTATGGCATTGGGCCTTCCTGTATTAAACATGCACTGAACAAAACTTTATATGAACTATAGTTTCTCCTTTAAAGAATATTTCCGACTAGATACAAACACCAGGGAGAGTCTCTGATGAAAGCGGCGGGACGCCGTGAAACGCTCAGACCACCTTTTGTTGCACCTTTGAGATGTTTTTCTGGCACAACTCGTTGTGTTTATATGGAGTTCCGAATAAAAGTTTATGATAATACTACTGTCTGTCTAGATCCTGTGTTCCGGAGCGGTCACTCCCTGGTGTTTGATCTAGTCAGAAGTATCGTGAGACCTTGGAGGTTTGCTGGTAGGGAGCCGGACGGTGCCATGAACAGATCAGGTGTTACAGGATCCCACCTACTGGCTGCGACCGTACGCGTGTGTCTGTCGAAAGTATTGTTTCAGTGTGAACCGTCTGCCGGCGCCTGGTCCGTTACGCCGAGCTTCCAACATCTTGTTAGAGAGTTTTAGAATATTGTTTCATTTCCCAATAGATCGTCTTGTTTTTGCATGTCATATAAAAAGTAATGCTTTATAATATTGCAGCTTTGCCATCTTTGGTCTCCCGGCTGGGTTCAATGAATACATTGTTAGAATATTGTCAGGCGGAAATGGATTACCTGACTTGAACAATGTTTTTCATTGAACTTGCCAACATTTATGGGCATGTCCAACAATAAAAAACTGGTACTGCCCTAAATTCAACTAATATATCCCAGCACATTATTAGATGTATTTCTAACCAGCCATTTAAGGATATAATCAGACCCATTCTAGCAGAGTAAACTGTCTCCTTCTCCATGCAATCAATCAAGGCTGTGTCTGCTGACCTCACAGCCAATGATTGACTGTTCTTCCCCTGCTGTCTCTCAGCACATGCTTAAGTTCCTTAAAGTTCATTATGCATGGAGAGGAAATAGCAACTCTATGAAAATCTGGTTAGCAGTTTAATGGCAGGGGCATTAGCAGTTAATATTAGGGGAACTAAAGTCTCCAGACAACTTTGCCCCAATAGAAGCACATCTTGTATACAGAGATTGAAAAAGCTGTGTCTCACCTCTCCCTTTGCTGTGGATGTGGGTGATTTATAAAAATAACCTGTGGCTACTAGGGGTCAGCTCCCATAATTCACCTTATACTGGGAATACTAGGTGGGATATCTGTACATGTAATCTCTATCTTTTGCTAGAAACATAATAACCAAAAAAAGGAAGCCTAGTCAATTGAACCGTGTCTCAATGGTCTTTTTTAAATTTATTTAAAAGCATCACTATCACTTTAGCAGCGCACTCCAACTGCAGATGCGATAGAGGACGTACATTTCAGTAATGTCGTAAAATCAGTTCACTATTTTGTATGTCCGAAGTGCTGTCAGCTATTCATGCTGATTGGTGATTGCTAGAGATTAGTCTCTGTTTGTTTTATGTATTTGGTGATTCATTAAAGACGGCATTTATATATGAACAGAAAGTTTGCTCTATGTCCATTAATGCATACTCCTATTAGGAGTATATTTCCCTTTACCGAGGAGTGCCCTCCCTATTTGGGAGTAGAATGGGTTACTGGAGTTTGGTTATACCAGACTCATATTTTGGGGTTCCTATTAATTATTTACCCATTGCCAACTGCAAGTAATGTGGTGTTTTACTAGGTTATAGGTAGAGATGGGATCGGGGTTCGACACAACTACAATCTCAAAACTGTCAAATGCCATTGCAAAATTACACTACTATGTAGTATATATATATGTAGATTTTATTTATAAAGCACACTTGGGTACGCAGCGTGTACATTAAAAAATACAGTGTATACAAAACAAGGGGTTAAGTACACAAGCCATTATACAGATAGATTACCGTATACTCGAGTACAGCCGAGGTTTTTAGGTTTTAAAATAAACCTAAAAACCTTACCTCGCTGTTACTCGAGTTAAGGTCCTTCCTTACCCGATCGATGTTGCTAAACTCCAAATCCGGCTGCCGCACGCTGGGTAAGTCTGTGGGTTTGCCGGCTGACGTCACTACTCGGCGGCAGGCTGTGAGAGGCGCCAAGTAGTGATGTCAGCCAGCAAATGCACAGGGTGTGAGCAACATTGATCGCGGTAAGGACCAACTTACTGGGGGCCTCTCCGGGGAGAGAGGGAAGGGGGCTCTACTCTGCAGGTTTAAATTGCCTTTTAACTGCAGAATTCCCAAACAGATGTTTAGAAACACAACTCCCAGCAACTAAAGCATGCTGGGTTGTAGTTTCCAAACATCTGTATGGGAATTCTGCTGTCATTTAAAGGGCAACTTAAGCCTCAAAACAATAAAGAATCAGAAGGAAGAAGGTATCTATTGCAGTAGATTGCCTTGATTCTGTATTGTTTTGAGGCTTAAGTTGCCCTTTAAATGGAAAGCAGAATTCCCATACAGATGCTTGAAACTCAACTCCATCATGTTTTAGTTGCTGGGAGTTGTAGTTTTCTAACATCTGTATGGGATTCTGCTGTCCATTAAAGGGCAACTTAAGCCTCAACAATACTGAATCAGAAGGCAGTAGTGGTCATATTTTCCTACCCTCGCCTTATACTCGAGTCAATTATTTTTCCCTACTTTTTAGGTAAACTGGGTACCTCGGCTTATACTCAGGTCGGCTTATACTCGAGTATATACAGTAAAATAATAATTAAATAAATATTTCATACATCGGTTTAAGAAAGCATATATTAAATTATGTTATATTGATAGAAGTGCAGCAAACCTTTGACAATACGAATAGATCCCTGCCCCGAAGAGCTTACAATCTAAGTCTATGACTACTATCTTTCAAATGAGATTCTATGTATCATTAACAAGCTGGTTAAAATGAATAACTATGATGATAATGTTTGTTATGCAGAGAGTCCGTGAGAGGTTTAACAAACAATGAACATTCTAGTTTTTTTCTGATTTTGCATTGCACTAGGAAGACCATTTGCAGTAGAACTGGTGATCCTCATAAAATCAAAGTCACTTTCAAGACATGAGAGCATTGCAGCAGGTACTGTAATACCTATTGCTACAATCATATACTGATCCATTTTTCATTTCTATTTAAGTTTTAATTATACAGGATTATTTTATTTTGTAAGATATTTGGCTGTGCCCCTTATTATAACAAACACATTGTTAATTTCTAGTCTAATAGCCAAAAGGTACAGTTTGGTGTAAATGTCTACAATGAGATTTACAATGACTGACATACTGATTAACTGTTCAATGACTATGGAAGATAACTATCCTTGGATGGTCTGCTTATGTTAATGAGCAAACTCATCACCTTCAACAATATACCTTATTATTTACACAAGAGCTATGAATATCCTTTAAGCTGTGTCTTACCGCACGTCTCTTCATAAAACCTGCAGGAGCCAGGAAAGAAGGTAAGGTACTTACCCGCTTGCTCCTCCGCCACGTTCTCTGACAGATCCCGACAGACCCTGTACTCTCTGGCAGGCGCATAGAATACAGTGTCCGTCATGACCTGTCAGACTACGCAGCGGAGGAGCAAGCAATCGGGTAAATACCTTCCCTTTAGACTATTATGCAATATTTTCTTAAATCCCCTGCGTACATGAAGTGAGATATTCACCCTGTGTACCACTGTCATTTTTGTCCGTTTACTGTCTTTTCCATGGATGTATCACTGCTGTGAAGGACTATGTCATAGCCAATGAATAGACTGCTGCCACTCCTCTGTGCATGTTCCACAGTTTTAAGAGGAGACACCAACAACTGGCAAGATGACTGTGGAGTGCAGGGTGAATATCATACATCATAAATAATGGGGAGGTTAGTAAGTATTGCAAGGTCAGGATTTTCAGGGTGATGAGGTTTGGACATGCCCTTTTAAATAATGTTGTTAAAAGATGGTGCTGGCATCTAAGGCCAGCTTTGGGGTGCAATCTGTGGGGTTTTGGGGTTGCACGCATCCAACCTCAAAACATCCAAACTGTACTGCTGAGGGCTGATGCAGTGGTCTGTTTAATGTTATTAAATTGTTAGTTCCATGATGGGGGGGGGGCAGGGGGCCATTTATCCTAAGGCCAGACCTGAATACACTTCCTACTAAACTTTTATTTTTTTACTGTCATAGAAGCTAAAATATGTTCACATATTGCTATATACGTAACTATATATATATATAATATTATATATATCTATATATATATATATATAATATAGCATGACATTCACTTTATAACAGGAGCTCTGAATGAAGCGGGGGCTTATGTCTCCATTAAGAACATGTTAAGTTTTCCATTTCAAGGTAGCACAAAGCTAGCATTTTTATTATTGCATCAGGTGCCCAGCTCTGTAAATGGAAACCTGATATTTATGTTGCATAGGTTATATATATATTTGGCTGGTACTGCCTTTATTGCATCCTCTCTGCAATAAATCACCATAATCATGTGACCTGATTTACCTTCCATGTTTATTTCCTCATTCCATATCTTCTAATCTCTCCTACACAGATTTCCGTTTTTAACGTAGAGAAGCATTTTTGCATGAATCAAAATCTCTTTCCTCTTAAAACCGCTTCCTAACCTATCAAAACCAAATGTCCCATGGTTTTAAAATAAAATGTTTATACAACATACACTTAATGAACTGAATATAAGAAGCCAGGGAACAGAGATTAGTGTGTGTAATTAAGACAACTACACTTCATTTTTTAAATGAAAAATGCCTAGTGCAGTGATTAATTATTCCTAACTCTAATATTGTTTCATTGAGGAGCTACAGCATGTACAGTACAGGTTTCATCTGCCAGGTTAGAGACCCTGGACATTCCTGTAAAGATAGTGCTAAAGCCAGTAGGAAGCCTGAAGAAGAGTTTTCTTTATGCTGGGTTCTTCACTGAAACAAATTGGTACTGTAGGTAGGAATATCCCTTTTATTTTTTTTCCCTTTTTTACTATAGTTCTCCTTAATAAATACAGGAATCTACAAAAAACTGTTACCCTTCATTTGATGCTAAAGCCAATGCTGGTAAATGGCAAATGATTTGATCAGTATTGGTTTCCTGCCCACTTTATGCATTCAGAATTTTCTGCACTATAAAAATCAGGTGCTATTTGTCCCAAGCTGATGAGCCTCCTCTGTACAGTGCGGTTTGGCACACTTGCTTTCTATAACTGAATTATCTGAGGGCTGGTCTTTTTCTTGAGACCCTTTTCCATTTTCATATTGCAGAAGATAAACACTTCAAAAAATTAAGTACGAGACCTGCAGATTGTCAGCAGGTGAGTGAAGGTTTTTTAAAGATGGAAAGAAAAGTTTAATTAAAACCTAACATTTATCAGAAATATCTGTTGTGTATAAGGGAGGCTGTAGCACACATGAAGGAAGGAGAGAGGAAAAGACTAAATGTTACAGTGCACTTATATGGACCGAGACTGATCAGGTGGAAGATCTGAAACGGCTTGACAGCTTGGAGGTTTGTAAATGTTTCTTATGAATAAGCCTCTGCAATGGATCAGACATACAACTGCTCCACTTTTACTTTATGGATCATGTGACATGCCGGATTTACCCTGTGGATGAACAGTTTCCCGACATCCGCTCACCTCCATTTAAAATGGGAGATCGTACTTTTGATATAATTGAAATCTGGGCATTGGTTTCTTTCTATTTTCACTAGTTTGGGGCTAATGACTTTATTAATTTCACTCTCCAGGACTATGGATGTACTTTTATACTCACCTTGTGGATTTGACAGTTCCTCGTTATCCCTTTACCTCTGAAACGGGGGACCTTTTTCATAGAATGATTGGACTGTTGTGCGTGTACACGTAGATTTCTGAGACCAGATATGTTCCGCATAGGCTCAGCACATCGTGTCAGCCGAGCACAAAGCAACACTGTTTTGAGATTATATACTTAGATAAATAAGACTGCATACTAGTTTCTTTTGGGTAATATACTGCCCACATTACCTGACTGCTCATAAGCGTTTGTTGGGCTTGAGTTTATATGTAATATAGCAACTCACCATTGAAACAATTCTAAGTATCGTGAGACTGTGATACGTGACGTATTTGGTCACATGATCTATCCGGATCCCGATTGGTTGTCCAGGCCTTTAAATAGAAGTGACTGTTGAGCAGTCCTAGCGCCATTGATAAAGCTGAAGAGCAAACACGTTTGGGATGCTAGCCCCCCTCTTGTCTCCACTATGAGTGAACTTAACTATTTATACGCAGCCCCGATACTTTGAATTGTGTGTCTATCCATGCACGGGCTATATTTGACTGACGACTGATCTGATAAGTATCATAGGGCTGACTTTACCCTGTGATTTTACAATACTGTGGGACTTTGACTTCTCAAGAGGGGGTTTGTGCAATTATATGATGATGACATGGTTTTGTATTTAATATTAGATTTTAAGAATTTGATAAAAAAGTTGTGACATTTTATCCTTTATATCCTTTCTGCTGCTTTTTTGTTCTTTAACGTGACTTTTAGACACAACTAGTGGCAGTTGCGATGTACACAAAATTTGTGTCGCGCAACTGCCGCAAACCAATGAACTAAGCCATTAATGGCTTTTTAAGACGTAATCTCTAATGCCAGCAGATAGCTGGCGTTAAAGATTCACAAAAGGCAAACTCCATTCACAATGCACTGAGCGCCACTATCAGCTCGTGCATTACCTAAGTGGGCAATTGAGAGAGATAGCAACTCTCAGTACATAGCCCATTTATAGTTTAGATAGGAAATGTGTGCCACAGGGATCTGAATTGGAGTAAATTCTTTTAAACAGTCAAGCATTTATGCATATAATTCTAAGTTGGTAAAGGTCACGGAACTCCATTGACTTTATCCTTTAATTTACATTACATTAGGAAGTACATTTCCACTATATAGGATGCCAGATCAATTGCACATGTGTAGCTATTCAGTATGTCATCCTTTGTTTATCCAACCAGCGGCCACGCATGTGCGATTATGGCCTGAAACTCTGTTGAGCATAAATGTCGCCACTCAGAAGTTGGGTGCTGTAACAACCACATGTAGCCTTAAAGGGCAAGTTCACCCATCAAACAAAGGAAAATGTACATAGGGAAATCACCCCAAAACTGCCATAGCTAGATATCTGAGATATGTAAGTCTAACCTAATGTTCTGTTACATCTATAACTGATAGATGCTGTCACGCCAATGACTCATAGAATACCCCATAGCCTCTCCTCTAACAAATAAAGCTTGTAAAACTGCTTGGAGGTAGAAACTTTTGAGAGCCAGAAGAAAAAAAGAATCGTTTTGCTGCATAATCGATATACATCTGTCAGCTTTTCGGGGTGATTTACCACTATGTAAGTTTTCATTTGAGAGGTGAATGTGCAATTATATTTTTAAACATTTATGTGTAATTGAAATGTTTATAGGAACTAAAGATTATCAAAAAACTCCTCTTAGAGTCCTTCACCGCCGGCCTCTTGCTTCAAGGCCCCGCACTATCCATAACATGAAAGCCGAGTATGTGGACGGACACATTTCCGCTATATAAAGACTCAAGCTGGGACGTATCCTTTTAAGTCCAAAGATACAGTTGTTTTCTAGTTTGTATATGTCTGGTATAATGTTTCAACACAGGAAAAACATTTTGAGACTGGTCGGTATGTCTATGGGTGGGTCTAAATGTCAGGTCTTATGGGCTGGGTATAAATGTCCATGTCATGGGCTGGTATAAATGTCCATGTTATGTGAGCTGGGTAAAATGTCCATGTCTTTGGGCTAGTATTGCCTAGGGCGGTATAAAGTACATGTCTATGGGCTAGTTATAAATACCTATGTCTATGGGCTAGTTATAAATACCTATGTTATGGGCTAGGTATAAAGCCTATGCTATGGGCTGGGTATAAATGTCTATGGCTGGGTATAAGTCCATGTCTATGGGCTGGGTAAGTCATTTGGGTATAATGCCTATGTCTATGGCCGGGTATAAATGTCTATGGCTGGGTATAAATGTCTATGGGCTAGGTATAAATGCCTATGTCCTATGGGGGTTCATATACCCAGCCCATAGACATGGACATTTATACCCAGCCCATAGACATAGGCATTTATACCTAGCCCATAGACATTTATACCCTTTTTCCCGGCTCTCTTTTTTGTAGATTAGCCAGCAACCACCTGCCCTCCCATTGATCACCCCGCCCTGGTTCTGACACCCCCCATTCTATGAATACTCCCCCCTTAAAAGTTAAGTTTCAACTGTCTCCACATTTCAGTTTCCGGTGGAGTGCCTCTCCTTCTTCTTTCCCACGACTCGTCCATTACCTATATATTATATATATAATATCTTTCGTGTCTCTAAGGAATATCAACCAAACAACCAATAGAGATGTGCAATTAAAACATGATGTGGGCTTAAATTTCACAGAGGGGATACACACAAAAATCAGCTTATTCAGATTATCAAACAGCCACCTGGAATAGATACCAATAATAGAGATGCAAAGGATACACAGAACCAGGAAGTCATCTGCAGTGTCCAGTATAAAATCTTGGGCACCCGAGACCCAAAGGAGTATCTGTAATAATTGGAAGATTTTAATGGCCTAATGACAGCATAAATAAAACCTTACCACCTAAACCCACTGTCGCCCCTTCAGTAAAGGGGGAGAATCATTAAGGACATTCTAGTGCATGAGATCCTGTGCTATGTTACAGAAAGACAAAGTTTTATCAAACATGAACCGGGATGTACAGTTGCATAAGTGTACCTCATTAACTATTAAAAACCAAACATAGGATTACATGCAAACTACACACGTAGTCTACTATGATTACGTGCCCATGTGAGACTGATTTATATTGGGAAAACAGATTTATCGCTAAGAATCCGATAGATAGACAACCATTCCGCTATTTCTACAGCATTTAGGGACAATCAAACTGTGAAACCAGTGGGCCAAATCAATTTTCTCCAAGCAGGCCATGGACTATCGGCCTGAAATGTATAGCTATTGACCATATCCCACTACAAGGAGGGGGGGAGACCGAAGAGAGACTTACTGGATCACGGTACCTAGAAACTCTGAACCTAAGGGTCAATGTACATTATTCATTAAGATGTTTTTTAAGGAACGATAACTAATCCTCTCAAAGCCCTATAGTATAATTTAGATATGTCATCAGTGGACTGAAGTTAAATATAGATGTTTTAAATTTTTTTATTGTATTAATATAATACTATGCACTAGAAAAGAGCACTAATGTATACGCTTTAGTAAACTCTGACACAATATGTAGCACGATGTCTAGCACTTTTTAACAGGACAATTATACTCACCTTCCCTCCGATCAGATCTTCATGTAGTAACTTTTACCAAGGGTGAGGACCTGAACCGCTAGGTCCTCACCCCGGGATTCACAAACCCTTCAGCAGCGTGTTGCACGCAACGCTGCTCCTGTAGGCTCCGCCCCTCCTTCCCGTCGGCGACGAGGCAATAGGAAGGCACGCTCTGCAAGAAGAGAGGGGGAGGAGGGGGGGAGCCTGACAAGAGCAGCGTTGCTGCAACATATACGTGTGATACACTTATGTTGTGGATTTATAAGAGGTGGGGCCTGTTTGCTCAGATTTTATTAGCTTGAGAAAGGTCTGAGAAAAAAGACCGAAACGTCGCTGTTTTTTGCACCCTCAAAAAATGTTGAATGAAGGCCTAGTTGTTGCACGTGACCTATACCATATATATATATATATATAATATATATATATTATTTTATATATATAAAAACAACCGGATATTAGCACATGTGCTGAATAAAGCAACTGAAGCAAAAAAATCCTGTGTGCGGATAATCTGGTTGTTTATATGAATAAATACATAAGACAAGTCATTTTCAATGGGGCAGTGGCCGGTGGCGAGGAATCCTATATTACAATCACTGAGTGATGTCATGAGTGACTTCCTGTATTCCACTGCCCTCCCACTGTCTCCCCCTCCCTCATTTATATAGGAATCCCTGTTTTTCTTGACAGACCATGTTCGGTCCTTCTTTCTCTTTTCAATAGTAACAGTAATTAAACTATTTACATTAAACGAGGATTCCTATAATATGACCAATACAGGAAGGGGGAGGACAGCGGTAGTGGGCAGGTTTTTTTTTTTTTGGCTGGCCATATATATTATAAGAAATAATACGTGTAATATATGGATTTACTTCACCTCGGAGTTCCAGACCTGATAAAAGCACTTGGCCTGTGGCCTCGTACTTCTATATGGTCATGGAACTCATCGGGGACAGTACAAAGTAAATTTTGGGGCACACTATGTAACGGCATGTCACAGACTGAGAGGAGCAAAATGAACTCAATGTCCAAGGACTACTGCCCAATTATCCCTTTATCCTCCCAACAACCCCTTATAGTACTGTCCATATATTAATTATCCATTTAACCATGTCCCCCTACTGGTGAACCTCTCTATACCCCCATACTAACAATGTTTTATTTTATTATTTTTGTTTCTTTGGCAATGTCAAAATGGAAATTGATCCTGCCAATAAAGCTTTTGATTGTTTGATAGATTTAGAAAGAGACAGTTAGTCTGATAATATGACAGATTAAGATAGAGATAATAAGATAGATAGATGATGAAGATAGAGTCTGAGTAGTGAGAAGAAGATAAGAACAGATAGCAGACTAGGACTAGATAGATAGATAGGTAGAAGACAGATCAGATAGACTATTGTGGATAGACAGTATACTAGTATAGATTCAGATTAGACTAGACTAGAGTATACAGAGACAGATAGAGATAAGATCAGATATACACAGACAGATACACAGACAAGAGTTAGATAGACAGACGAGATAGATACAAGAGACAAGTAAATAGATAGTTAGCTAGATTGATGTCCAAATTCCAATCAGAAACCACAACCCTTGAACACCACCCCCCCTGGACCTGTCACCTGCGACAGAGAGCAGTACGCGCCCGCCACAGAGCCAGAGAGTGAGTGATGCATGACCGGCACATTACACAGAGTAAGTGAATCAGAGACATGGAGCAACTCAGACAGGTAGTTACAAGCTACGGTCAGTCCGGTACATTATTCAAATACATGCACAACTCCAGAGTTGTACTGGGGAAATGATGGGGAATTGAAGTCATTTTGTATTTACAAGTTTAAATATGGCTACTGAGTTTTGGGGGATTAATACGTGGGGCTGGGCCCTGGGGTCTCATGGGCCACTGTATAGGGAGGGGTATGTGGTCCATGGGGGGTGCTGGAGAAATAAGTGATGTCTCTGACAAAGACCCATCACCAATATCTCCCAGCACCCCCATGTACACATACCCTAACCCCATCCTATATAAAGAGACTCTCTGGGTATTGGTCATGGGGTTTTCTGGGAGATATTGGTGATGGGTCTCTGTATATGGAGGGTTAGGGTTGTGTCACGGGGGTGCTGGGAGATATTGGTGTCATATATGGGTGACTGTATGGGGAGGGGAGGGTTAACCTAGGGGTATGACACTGACCTGTGAGTTTTCTGTGGTTAGTGAGTTTTTGGAACCTTTGGGGTGGGGTTCTTGGCCTTATGGGTGCCTGTCAAAACATTTCCATCTCAGAATATGTCAAATTGCTGTCAAAGTGATATTTATGTTTTGTGTGCTTCTGGAAGCCCTTTTGGTGTGTTTGCCTAGTCTTTTTTGTGTATTGGGTCTTCTAGGGTGGCCTATCTTGCTTCCATCACAATCCTTGAGCATAAGAGGAATGGAGGGGCGGAGCGGGGGGGACGGTGGGGGGGGGGGGAGCAGATCAGACTAAATGAATTAGCTTTTTTTTTCTTTTTTATCAAATTGCTCATTAGTAAAGTTAAAGTACCACTGGGGGTAAAAATTCCCAGTACCCATATCAAAACCAGAGGCACAGATTAATGCTTTATATCAAGTGTTCTGGGACATACTTTCCCTTTTAATTTTAAAAGCTGCAATGACAGTGTTGTGTTAATCAGGGCCCTGGGCCATCTAGGAGGCGGGGTTTTAGCACTCATTTTTGTGTTTAATATCTAGGGAGGGCAGCACAAGCTGTAAATGTGAGAAGTGATTTCAGCTGCTGTAAAAGTGTGGAACATATAATGGGGGTAATGATTTTTTTTATATTGTTTTCCTTTAAATTCTTTGTTTCTAAGCAAAATACCTAGTGATTCTACATGCCTTTAGTTAGTTTGTTAGGCTAGAAGACTAATTAGTTAGTTAGGGCACTGGCTTAAAAATTCTACTTGACATGGGCAGGCTTACAAATCTTTTGATTAAAATCTTTATACTACAGAAAATTATGGCATTTCTATTGTATTGAACAGTTGAACCAACAAGTATAGCACAGGCTATTAAAATAAGTTTTTTATTTGAGCAGCAAAAAATCTGAAAGGAGCAGTATGGTAGTGGCTGTTGAGAAAGGGATTGTAATATCTGGTTCTAATTCGTTGTATCAATTAGATCAATGGACTGAATGTAGTTTTTTGAAGACGTTTCGCTTGAAGACAAGAACTACATTCAAGTCCGTGGATCTAATTGAATACAACAGACATACCATGACCTGGATGAATAAGAACCTTCACAGCATCTGGTTCTAATTATGCTTAATTGATTGTCTGAGATCCTGTTTGAAACCTATGTGATGGGAAGTTCAAAATCGATAAAAAAATACCCAGCCCCCTTAATGGGCGCCATTCAAAGTTGTGTTCAGGCAGCCAAAAACACTATAAGTGGCCGTGGCTGGAAGAGATAGACAGAACAACAAAGAGCGAGTAGTGTGCACTCTACCTTCAGCTGATTTAAGGGCCTGGGTGCTGATGTAAATCCTTAGACGTCCAACCTGATAGTAAAAATGCAGAGACTCACAGGACTTGGCAGATTATTAACTTTTATTCATGTGCAACAAACCGGTAGCAACGTTCAGGTCTTTGTCTTAGCTTTCTCAAGCTAGATAGACGACAGACAGACGATAGTAGAGATAA
Organism: Hymenochirus boettgeri; assembly: GCA_019447015.1. Lineage (NCBI taxonomy): Eukaryota > Metazoa > Chordata > Amphibia > Anura > Pipidae > Hymenochirus > Hymenochirus boettgeri. Next base: position 54,553,456 of record CM033473.1, on the reverse strand, counting down.
GATAGACAGTTAGATAGACAGATAGACAGGATAGAGAGATAAATAGATAGATGAGACAGAGATAGACAGGTAGATAGACAGATAGATAGACAGATAGGTAGACCGTTAGAAGACAGGACAGGACAGACAGACAGACAGACAGACAGATAGTAAAGTAGGTATAGATATACAGGTTAGTAAGATTGATACACAAACAGAGTCGATAAATAATAGGTAGATACATAGATCGATTGATTCAACAGAGTAAAGGCTCATACACATTGTGCGTCACTGGTCGGGACGTCTATTAGATAGATAGACAGTTAAATATAAACAGGCAGAGATAGACGTTAGATATAGAGATAGACAGTCAGAGTTAGAGGAGAGACCGATAGACAGAGAGAGAGAGACAAAGAGATAGACAAGGAAAGAAAGACAGTAAAATAGAAGATAGAAACAGAATGAGACAGATAAAAAGAGAGGTAGACAAGAGGCAGATATATAGACAGAGATAGATATACAGAGACCGAGAGAGGGAACAGATAGATAGGGGTAGAGGTCCATGTAGAAGGTACAAGAAGGTCTCCTGGCCAAAGATGTAGGAAGCTATGACTACAACTGAACACAAACAGTAAGTTTAAAATGACCAAATTGCTACCAGTATAAAATGAATTTGCCAGTTTACTGTGCCTTTGTGTCATTAATTTGCCCAACTTCTTATCTCTATCTCTGTCTATTTCTCTGTCTTTTTTGTCTTTATCACTATCTGGCTGTGTGATCTATATTGTGTTTGTCTATCTGTCTGTCTGTGTCTTTTTGGTCGTTTCTATTAAGTACATAGTGGGTGAGGCTAAATTGGGGTTAGAGAAAGGGGCGTGGCCAAAAAAAAATTGCGCAGCACATGGAGTACCCAGAAGTGCCTCTGATCTTCTTAAAGACGCCCTGCTTTAAAGGGCATCTATAGTGGGAAAATTAACTTTTTTTCTTCCTTTCCATGTGTTCTATAATTCCCCCAACCCCAGAGTGTCTGTATTTTCTTAAGTTTCCCTCTTCTGAGATACACAAATTAGAATAATGTGTTGATTGCATTCCTGTACTCCTACTTGTACTGTCAATCAAATCTGTGAGTGATCCTCTTCCTGCTCAAGTCCCTCCTCCTCCATGCTCTGTAACAAACAAGAGATAAGAGCATTATCGGGGGGGGGGGAGAGGTAGCTTTGATGGCAGAGATAAGGCTGCACTTGACCTGCCTTCTTCATAGCTTTCACGGATTGAGATGGGTCACAAGAGAGAGATCATATTGCGTAGTAATGTACTGTTCTCTTTCTTTCCGTGTCTCCAAGAGAGCTTGCTTCTTATTGGCCACAGTGCGTGGGTGATAATGCACATGATAAGCTGTCAGCAGCCAGAGTTGAGAAATGGAGGAGGTAACAGAGGGTAGGGGGAAGGGGGGAGTGTGCACGAGATCTGACACACATGGAAAAAACAAAGTCACTGAAAGGGGTACGAGAAAGGCAGCACAGAGTACATGAGTTTATGATGCCCTTTAAACTTTCCCTTTCTAGTTTGTTCACTGGTTATTATTTGTTACTGCTATTTAAATGAATGTTCCTTGTTTATTTTTTGTTCCAAGCACTCTCTTAGCTTTCAATGTGTTGCTGGTAAACTTTTATTTCTACCAGTTTCTCCAGGGTTTGGAGCCCATCCTTGTGGGTATTTGGAATGGTTATTTCCATTGTTATCCACACCTGTTTTTATTAAAGTCTACGCAACTGTATACTTCTTTAGTGTTTTGTAAAAACACTGTGGTACTGGTAATAAAAATAAACTGCGTGTTTATACATTGGGCCTGAAATGTATTTATCTATTTTTAAAAGCCCATGTATGTACGTATGCATGTTCCAGAAAAACTTCCCAATGGCTGAGACATTTTCATGAGACTTGGTATACTTATGTTTAAGACCTGGAAAGAGCATAGGCTACTTTATAAGTTTTTAAAATGCCTCCATACCCCATTTTCCAAGTAAAATTACCCTGTGTGCTGCTATCTGGTGTGAATCAGTATCACCTAAGTTACAGACAATGCTGTACAAGCTCCGGCCCTCCTGGGACTTGTAGTTCTTCTGTGCTGTGATCTCATAGAGAGCAGGAGGGAGTAACTGTAAGTTATACTGATCCATTTCTGCTGTGAGAGTCCATGGGGGGGACATTTCTACCTCTGTCTCACTGCTGTGTACAGGGACTGATAAACTTCCTCTATGGGGCTGCTGGTGCCAGAAACCTATGTAGCAGTGATGGGAAACCTTGTAAGTTCAAATGTTAAACTACAACTCCCAGGATGCCCTGGTTGCATTCTCCAACATGGTCTTTTAAAATGGGTGTAGGCTATTTGCACCACCACATCTCTTCTCCTGATGTGTCCCTCTTTTGCATTTTAAAAGTTGAGAGGTGGTAGGGGGGGAGAGTGTGTCTGTGCTTGTTTTTTTTTTGCTGGCCTTATGTATTATAAGAAATAATACGCTACTACAGTGTATATAAGGATATTACGCCCGAGGAGTTCCTGACCATATAGAAGCACGAGGCCGTAGGCGAGTGCTTTTAACAGGACAGGGAACTCCGAGGTGGCGTTATGTCCTTAAATTATAATGTGAGGGGCGCATTATTTTTATAATACATAAGTATCTGATTCTTTCACCCCATTCACATTTTAAATTCTAGCCTTGTCCCTATTTCCACCTTAAATCCCCAAAGCTACCTTCTGACTAACTTAACCCAGTAGAAAGGAACACATCCAGCATCTATGCGGTTAAACAAATCTTTGTGGAGGAGGAGAGAGACATTGGTTATGAAGTGACAGGAAGCAGCTCCAGCAGGTTCTCTTTAGTGAAGTTAAACACAGCAAAAAATGCTTAGTCATTGTCCAGGCATGAACACTGGAATGGGGGAGTAGTGGGATATAAGAAATGAGTCACTTAGTGACATAGCTGAGTGATTTTATAAGGATATATACCACTGCAGCTCCCATTATAAAATATCACACTTATGTATTATATGGATTTACTTCACCTTGGAGTTGCATGCCCTGGATAAAAGCCCTCAGCAGTTCTATATAGTCATAGAACTCCTCAGTGGGTATATCATATATAAAAAACCCTAAGTGTGCGTCCCTGTGTCCGTGTGTGTGTGTGTCACTGCAGTTCCTATGGACTCACACTAGAGAGAGAGTCTCTGCAGTTCCTATTGACTCACCACTAGAGAGTCTCTGCAGTTCCTATTAACTCACCACTAGAAGGAGAGTGTCTGCAGTTCCTATTGCCTAACCAACAACTACAGATACAAGGGTGGGTGTGTACAAAGTGCTTTGAGGTGGCTAACAATGATTTGTTGTGCTGGTGCTCATAAAGGTAGCATAACAGTTCTAGATTTGAAAGAATTAATGGATGTCACCTGGCGCGAAGCGAGAGAGGGAAAGGCTTCCAAAGGTAGGGAGCAGCAAGAGAGATGGTTTAAAGCGGAGGAAGCAGCCTTTGTTGGGGGGTTGTGGAGAAGATTTCCTTGTGAGGAAGGAGGGCACAGCCAGGAAATAAGGGACCAAGAGAGAAGTAAGTAGGGAGGTGCAGTAGAGTGAAGGGATTTAAAGGTTAAAAGCAGGGTATTGAATACGATTCTTTGTTTGATGGGACTATGGACTGAAGTATCAGGGTTGTGGATTCTCTTTTGAAGAGAGAAGATACGAGCTGCCGAGTTAAAGTAAACTGGACAGGAGAGAGATAACAGGCCAGAAGTCCAAGTGCAGAATGTTACAGTAGTTAAGTTGTGAGATTATAAGGGTATGCATGAGCAATTTAGTAGTGGCGCGAGAGAGGAAGGGCGGATCTTGGTGGATCAGTGAGTTTGAATGGGTCAGGTTCATTAGAAAAGGTGTGTGGTTTCTTGAATTTTGGATGAAGGTCGGATCTTTACAAAAACCGGGCAACGCTGGACTCGCTAGTTGTTGTGATAATTGTAAATTGTAACCTACTCCGACATTGGAATATCACCTTCCTTGGAGAACCTTAAGGCAAGGCCACAATGCTGCCGCTTTTTGTGCGTTCGGTTTTTTCAGATCATTGAAAACGCAGCAAAGCACTGAAAAACGGTGTTTCAGGTGCGTTGCAATTGCATTTCGCATTTTTAATCGCAATTGTTTTCCTATAGATAATGGAAGAAAACGCATGCACAAATGCAACAAAATCGCTTAGGCGTGACGCTGACAGCACCAGCCACGGAGTAGAAAGAGCAACGGTCGGGTCAGGTAAGTAAGCTCTGGGGATCTTTGAACTTTACAAACCTTGCGAAAGTGAGGTTTTGGGGGGTAATAAGCATTTCAAAACCTGTTTTAGGCTGGACATTCCCTTTAAGGATCCTGTTTAAAACGGTCGCTAAAGCGCAAAAGATAGAATTAGTGCCACCAACATTAGGAAACTCTGGAGGATGGGACATTGTCCTATATCACTGAATCTGATTAATGTCACTTTCATTCCGGCCTGCCAAATTGTCAATATGAGTTGTCAACAATGACTATCTACAACTTAATATGGTAATAAATAACTTGTAATTCTATGGTCTGTATGTAATTGAACTTTTAGATTACCAAAAATCCAATTCCCCCTAATTAATGTTCTTTATATCACATCCATTAATTTAAAAGTTTTGTGACAATTGGCTTCAGCCAGATATGAGCTGTTGCACGTGAGTTGTTTCAGATGACGACTGACACCCACATTAGCTACGCACTAATAAAGTGACACAGGAATGGAAAATGTGACAGCACCAGAGAACATGACAGCAAATGGGTCAAGTGGAAAAGAAATTATAGAAATTTTAATGTTTTGTTTCTTCTTCGCACTTTTAGCCAAGAAATGGTTAAAGACTGCTTGAAAATATTGTTTCACAAGTCCTCTAACAAATTGTTCCTGTTTCCGTCCTGTGCACCCTATTACTTTCCCCTTTCTAGAATGCAGAGACCGTTCTAATATTTCACAAAGACGAAAACAGTATCAACCTCCCATATCCTTACAAAGCAAACAGCTACAAGGCAATAAATCATATGCAAGCATAGATAAAAAGATTGACACCTTCCTACTCACATTTCTCCCATAGACTTGTTTAGCTTTCAATTTTTGTCCCTTATACACCACACGTAGGGGGAGTTCCCAAATGTGTTATAGCAACTTAGCCTTCACATCAGCAAAAACCATTCTACAGATGGTATTCAGGCAAAATGCAAAGCCTATTAATCAATAGCTCTGGATTTAAATATTAACAGATTTGCATGAAGCTGATATATCGATTATATTAGGTAAGGATACTGAACAGAAAAACTGAACTAAAAAAATTGGGTATACTTGTGTAACTTAATGCTCAGGTAAGAAGGGAAATAAAAGAAAACAAAAATAACTTTTAAAATTTAAATCAAAGGGAACAAGAACAAGTCTACATGAAGGATTAAATCTGTAATAAGTATTGGAAGAAAACAATCAAAACTACCCAATATAGAAAATGAAAAACGGATGCTGAACCAACTCCCATTTTTTAAGTGTATCAATAGTAAAAAAGTTTAGAACAGAAATATGGGACCATAAAGGATAACTGTATTGCCTCAATGTATTTTAAAAAATTGCTTTAAAAAAAGAGTAAAGGTATGCAGCCCTCCCCATATATTTTTCCTGATTTAAAGCCTCTCTCTGCGTTCAATTTGCCTTCAATTAGCCATGCTGTGAAGGGGGCATAACAATTCTGTCTGCCTCTAACTGCATTCAAAAACTAGCATGCGAGAAAACATCCTCCAACCACCCTTGATCAGCTTGATTATGTAGGCTGTATCCTAGCAACAGGACATTTCAAGTTTGTTTGACTGCCAGAGGAGGAGCAGAGAGGTTTGTAATGGACATTCTCACCAGCCAATGACAAGTTGTGTGTTAATCATGGCCCTGGGCCCTCTAGGGAGGCGGTTTTTAGCACTCATCTTTGCTGTGTGATATCTAAAGGAGGGCAGCACGGTTGTAAATGTGAGTAAGCAATCTCAGCTAATGGAAGTTAGGACAATGTAATGGGCGTGATGTTGTTTTTTTTTACGGTATATTGTTGTCCTTTAAATAATGGGGTTAAGATGGTTATAGAGGATGCTGAAAAGGTTAATGTGCTAAAGTTTTTTTCTTTTGTATACACTATAAGAATCCTACTCCTTAAAGCAGGGACTGTAATATCAAGGGTTTAAACAAGGAATATTCACTCTGTCTGTTTCCATACCATACCCTCTGTCAGCCAGTTAATATCAATAAAGCTCCAGGACCTGATTAAATACATGTTCTGATCTTAATAGAGCTAATCCAGGTATATCTAGATTCCTTTTGTTGGTGATATGCCTCTTAATTGGAAAAAAAGCCAATGTAATCCAATATTCGAAAAAAATGTAGAAATTCAAAGCCTGGTGACTATAGACCTGTAAGTCTAACATCAGTGGTAGGGAAGATACTGGGAAACTTTATTACGTGATCATATTTGGACTTTGTTTCCAGATCTAATCTTTTAACAGTGTCAGCATGGATTTTTTAGAAACAGATCTCGTCATACTAACTAGCTTGTTTTTTTTGAAAAGGTGAGTAAGAATATAGATACAGGCATTGCAGAAGATTTTGCTAAAATTTCATACTGTGTCGCACAGTTGACTTATGTATAAACGGAGGCTGTTGGCCTACAAAAATATTTTTTTCATGGATATTGAATTGGATGTTAGTTGGATATAGAGAGTTGTTTTAATGGAGTAACATCTATGCGGGCTTAAAGGCCATGTCCACCCCTTCCAACTATTTGCCAAATAATAGTTCTCTCCCCCAGCCCCAACCGCTATAAAAGATTTGTTAGAAAGTTTCCCGGTAGTTACTTACCTTCCCTATCTTTGCCGCACAGTCCTGGCCCTCTGCTTCCATGGAACTGAGCACGTGACGCAGCAAAACCGCAACATTGCGTGCTACTCTGCGATCTCTTTGATGTATCCCTATCGCTGCGCATGCAATGTGCACCAAAATGGTGATCGCATACGCTGCGAAAAGGGTCGGCAGTGCACCGCAGGGCAGCGGACGTAATGGGGCCATCCCAATCTTCTTCTATTGCTGTGCACTGTGCTCACCAGCGCACAACAAAACGGGCTAGTGGGGCATTTTACATACATGTAAGAAGAGAATGTAACCAAGAAGGCTTTCATGTTGTTTTCTTTACAACTCACAGTCTTTGTAGGTCTTTAGGGTGAGGCCACACTGCAACGCACAGGAATCGCGAGCCTAATCGCACACTTTTGTGTGCGCGATTCTTGTGTGGTGCATTTTGCGCATGCGTTTTCGACATTTTGCGTTATGGAAACGCATGCGTTAACGCACCAAAATAGTGAACGCATGCGTTACCAAAATGTGAACGGAGCGCAATCGAATGCGCATCGGAATTTATTAAAAAATAAACGCGAGAATTTTGCGTTCCCGCGATTGAAATTTTAGCGAAAAAAAATGCGCTAGTGTGGCCTAGCCTTAAAGAGTATCGTGAGCTATGCAACCTATTTCCATGCCCCCTGACCCCAGTATTTATGGTCTCCATGCACAGAGAATTTTCTATAAAAAGGTGTCCCCTTTACCAATATGGAAGTCCCTGGTAAGACTTTGAAAGCTGCTTGTACCCTGCAGTTTAGTTTCCAGTTATCATGCATTGCTGACATTTTCACACCATTCCAACAAATCTTATTTTACAATTTATATTTTGCTAGGAACAGAATAAAAAAAAAAAAAATAATAGCACAAAGTGATTACTGCACAGTGGGGACCTGGAAGGTTACGCAAGGTAAGCATTACATCTCCACCTAAGTCTCTAAATGTACCTGCATTTTTTGCATATGCTTTGGTGGCACAGCAGTCTAAAGAACTTGTTTTGGAAACACAACCCATGAGGTAACAGGTTCAAATCCCAGACTTACTTTATGATTTTTTTCCTTAGTGCTTGATAGGAAGTAAACGATTACCTTTGTTTTTTGTTTTAAATACAAAGGAATGGTGGGGGAAAACAGATTAATACTATTAAATCTCAACACTGTTAAATATCTGTTCTGTGTCTGAGAGGCAAAATCTGTTGTAGCATAATGTGTGACTAACAAAGGTGTGTCTCTATGCTGTTATATGGTTGCTGTCGGGAAGCAAAGTTGATCATATAGTAACCTTAGTGGGGGTTGGTTAACCAGAAAGTTTAGACAACAGTTCATTAAAAAAAAAAAACCAATAAATTATCACAAGAATATAAAGATTTTCTTGGTTATTTATTAAAAAAATGCCCAGGGGAAAAATCCATTACATACAAGTAGGTTTCAAATTAAAATTCTCTGAATTCTTTTAAATGAATCATCCAGGGAAGGCGGCCAGTCAACATCAACAGACTTCATGTACATAGAAAGGAGAAAGAAAAAAACATTTCTTAATACTTTTTATTAAATCTCACCTACATTATTTTCCATCGTTACACAATGATAACACCGCAACCCTTTGGCCGTTTAATTTTTATTTGGCGTGTGGAGCTATTTCCTACTGTCTAGCATAGAATAACCATAAAAAGTGTGAACGACGCTACATGAACCCTGCAGTCACTTTACATGAAATGTCAATTAAACAGAATATCAACGGCCAAAGAAGATATTAGAAAACATTTCGGTCTGCAAGTGACTGGTCTATTGAAGTATAAAGTGAAATATTCAGGTGTATATAGTAACCAGAAAGAGAATTCTAACAATATGGCAAGGAACAGAGCATGATAAATGAGAAGAATGAAAGAAAGAATAAAACTAAGATGGAAACAAAGGGAAAAAAAGTTAATAAGACAAAAGAGAAAATTAGGGGGGAAAATTGTTAGAGAATCAAACCCAAAATAACCAACGTTTGAGTAAGAAAGTACTTTCCTCAGCAACCTTTAGTTATCGTTATACATATTAGGGGAATGTTGGAGTTAATGCCACTTACAGCTCAATGAGAATAATTGCACAGATCTGTGCTAAGATCAGGGTCACTTTTATATCATCTAGCTGTGGCTCTGCATCATGTTTTATGAGTGTACCTATTATAGAAGAATGTTGGGAGTGTATGCCACTTACAGCTCTACACATGTTATATCTATAAAGTTTACCAATTAAAGGGGTAATGTTGGAGGGTATTATAAATGTTCTTTAAACTGATGCAGCAGGAAGGCTGCTTGAGGAAAGTGTAGCACATACAAAAGCGCACTCTACCTACCCTCCAAACTGGGTTGCCAGATCCACTTAATAAATATAATAAGCAGGGCTGCACCGATTACAGTAAAACATTCATTTTAACTCAGGCTACAGGTGAATTTAATAGTTGTTCTTACAGGTTTCACTGATTTGGCAACCCTGCCTCAAACATTTAACTTTACACTATTTTGTACACTATTGATAAATGAATTGCACAGAGCTGTGCTTAGGTCAGGTTCACTTCATAATGCTCCACCTACAGCTCTGCGCTATGTTGTTTTTTGCACCTTATATTCACGCTGTCATCGATGATTGGCGGAGACACAGACAGCCAATTTTCACTGTGTGAGGGTTAGGCCCACACTTGCGCGTTTTTGCACATTTTGGGGCATTTTCGCTTGTGATTTGGTAATAATGGAAAATCATGGGAACGCAAAAATTCCTGTGATTTCCCATGCACATGCGATTGCGCATATGTTTTCGTTTTGGTAACACATGCGTTCACCATTTTTGGTGCGTTAACGCATGCGTTTCCTAACGGAAAATGGCAAAATCGCATGAGCAAAACACACCCCAATCAATCCGTGTTGAATGGTGCCTACCTTTAAATCGTTTATTCCAAATCCAACCGCAGGTTTTAATTGTCAAAAAAAAAAAAAAAAGATCAGAACTGTACTTGCTTCGTTCCCCGGTGTTCAACAAAGCCGGCAGCTGCGTCCGTGATTGGCTGCCTTTCAGCCAGACACGGCTGCAGGTTTGGCCCCTGCTGCAGTTTTGCAAGGAGAGGGCCAAGATCTAAACTTCGAGGGAATGAAGGCATGTAAGTACAGTTCTGATCTTTTTTTTGACAATCAAACCTGGCAGTTGGGGGTGGATAAGGTGACCTACACTACAGAAAAAGGTTTTGTTAAGGGTGGAAATACCCTTTAATTAAATGGGAAATAAGAGAAATTAGAGAGCAAAAAAAAGTATTATTACGGTCAACTCTACAAAAATACACATGCTGATATTAACCAATACTTTAAAACAAATATTACATCATCAAAATGATGGTCTAAATTTGAAAAAAAGAAGTAGTTTAACACAAGTAACGAAGCAAAAATCCTTATGAATATACCAACCTCCACATCCAGCTCCAGTATATCTGCAGTGGTGTCCATTATGGAACATAGGTTTGGCTTTGTTCTTCCAAAATCTCCATGTACAAATTCCTAATGTAACTACAGTAGCTCAAAATTAAGGAATTAAACCTAGTGGGTTTACCCCTACTAATTTCAAATTAAATGATACAGCTGTTTTCACCCTTTATCTTATATCAAATGCTCAGGCTCAGGGCAAATAGTGCTCCAATAGCCAGCCCAGAGACATTTATACCTAGCCACAGACATGGACATTTACACCAGCCCACATACATTTATACCTAGCCCATAGACATAGGCATTTACACCTAGCTAAAGACATAGGCATTTACACCTAGCCTAAAGACATGGCCATTTATACCCCAGCTCACAGACATGGCCTTTATACCCATCCATAGACTTATACCCAGCCCACATACATTTATACCAGCCCATAGACATAGGCATTTATACCTAGCCCACATACATTTACACCCAGCCCACAGAAATGGCATTTATACCTAGCCATAGAAATAGGTATTTATAACTAGCCCATAGACATAGGTATTTATAACTAGCCCATAGACATGGACATTTATACCCAGCCTAAAGACATGGCCATTTATACCAGCCATAGACATGGACATTTATACCCAGCTAAAGACATGGCCATTTTAACCAGCCCATAGACATGGACTTTACCAGCCCACGGACATTTATACCCAGCCACAGACATTTATACCAGCCCATATACATAGGCATTTATACCTAGCCCACATACATTTACACCCAGCCCACAGACATAGGCATTTATACCTAGCCCAGACAGGTATTTATACCTAGCCCACAGACATAGGTATTTATAACTAGCCCGACATGGACATTTATACCCAGCCCATGGACATTTAAACCCAGCCCTTAGACCTGGACATTTTAATATTCAGCCCACAGTCATGGTCATTAATATCCAGCCCACAGACATTGACATTAATATCCAGCCTACAGACATTGACATTAATATCCAGCCTACAGACATTGACATTAATATCCAGCCCACAGACATGGCCATTAATAACCAGCCCACAGACATGGCCATTAATATCCAGCCCACAGACATGGCCATTAATATCCAGCCCACAGACATGGCCATTAATATCCAGCCCACAGACATGGCCATTAATATCCAGCCCACAGACATGGCCATTATATCCATGCAATACAGCCCACAGACATGGCCATTAATATCCCCCACAGACATGGCCATTAATATCCAGCCACAGACATGGCCATTAATATCCAGCCCACAGACATGGCCTTAAATCAGCCCACAGACATGGCCATTAATATCCAGCCCACAGACATGGCCATTAATATCAGCCCACAGACATGGCCATTAATATTCAGCCCCACAGACATGGCCATTAATATCCAGCCCACAGTCATGGTCATTAATATCCAGCCCACAGACATTGACATTAATATCCAGCCTACAGACATGACATAATATCCAGCCACAGACAGGCCATTAATATCCAGCCCACAGACATGGCCATTTAATATCAGCCCACAGGACATGGCCTTAATATCCAGCCCACAGACATGGCCATTAATATCCAGCCCACAGACATGGCCATTATATCCAGCCCACAGACATGGCATTAATATCCAGCCCACAGACATGGCATTAATATCCAGCCCACAGGACATGGCCATAATATCCAGCCACAGACATGGCCTTAATATCCAGCCCACAGACATGGCCTTAATACCAGCCCACAGACATGGCCATTAATATCCCGCCCACAGACAGGCCATTAATATCCAGCCCACAGACATGGCCATTAATACCAGCCACAGGACATGGCCATTAATATCCAGCCCACAGACATGGCCATTAATATCCAGCCCACAGACATGGCCATTAATATTCAGCCCACAGACATGGCCATTAATATCCAGCCCACAGTCATGGTCATTAATATCCAGCCCACAGACATTGACATTAATATCCAGCCTACAGACATTGACATTAATATCCAGCCTACAGACATGACATTAATATCCAGCCACAGACATGCATTAATACCAGCCACAGGAAGGCCATTAATACCAGCCCACAGACATGGCCATTAATATCCAGCCCAGACGGCCATATATCCAGCCACAGACATGGCCATTAATATCCAGCCCACAGACATGGCCATTAATATCCAGCCCACAGACATGGCCATTAATATTCAGCCCACAGTCATGGTCATTAATATCCAGCCCACAGACATTGACATTAATATCCAGCCTACAGACATTGACATTAATATCCAGCCTACAGACATTGACATTAATATCCAGCCCACAGACATGGCCATTAATATCCAGCCCACAGACATGGCCATTAATATCCAGCCCACAGACAATAACATCCAGCCCACAGAGATAGGCATTAATACCCAGCCCGTAGACATAGACATCCCTGAAATGTTGTGTATGTGATTCACCATAATAAAAAAGTATTGGATTAATAGTGTGCAACTTTACCTTCTTTTGCTTGTGTCATTTATACCCAGCCCATAGACATGGGCATTTATACAGCCCATAGACATGGCATTATACCCAGCTTATAGACATGGACATTTATACCCAATCCATAGACTAGGCTTTATACCCAGCCCATAGACATAGGCATTTATACCCAGCCCACATACATTTACACCCAGCCCATAGACATAGGAATTATTACCCCGCCCAAAGATAGAGCATATACCCAGCCCATAGACATAGGCATTTATACCTAGCCCATAGACATAGGCATTTATACCTAGCCCATAGACATAGGCATTTATACCTAGCCCTAGACATTTATACCCAGCCCATAGACATTTATACCCAGCCCATAGACATTTATACCCGGCCATAGGCATTTATACCCAGCCCATAGGCATTTATACCCAGCCCATAGACATGGACATTTACCCAGCCCATAGACATAGGCATTAATTATCCAGCCCAACAGACATGGCCATTAAATCCAGCCCACAGACATGCCTAATATCAGCCCACAGACAGGCCATTTATCCAGCCACAGACATGGCCATTAATATCCAGCCCACAGACATGGCCATTAATTCCGCCACAGACATGGCCATTATATCCAGCCCACAGACATGGCCATTAATATCCAGCCCACAGACATGGCCATTAATATCCAGCCCACAGACATGGCCATTAATATCCAGCCCACAGACATGGCCATTAATATCCAGCCCACAGACATGGCCATTAATATCCAGCCCACAGACATGGCCATTAATATCCAGCCCACAGACAATAACATCCAGCCCACAGAGATAGGCATTAATACCAGCCCGTAGACATAGACATCCCTGAAATGTTGTGTATGTGATTCAACAATAATAAAAGTATTGGATTAATAGTGTGCAACTTTACCTTCTTTTGCTTGGGTCATTTATACCCAGCCCATAGACATGGGCGTTTATACCCAGCCCATAGACATGGGCATTTATACCAGCTTATAGACATGGACATTTATACACCAATCCATAGACCTAGGCATTTATACCCAGCCCATAGACTAGGCATTTATACCCAGCCCAATACAGTTACACCCAGCCTAGACAGGAATTTATACCTAGCCAAAGACATAGGCATTTATACCAGCCCATAGACATAGGCATTTATACCTAGCCCATAGACATAGGCATTATACCTAGCCCATAGACATAGCATTATACTAGCCCTAGACATTTAACCAGCCATAGGACATTTATACCCAGGCCATAGGCATTTATACCCAGCCATAGCATTATACCCAGCCCATAGACATGGACATTTATACCCAGCCATAGACATAGGCATTTATACCTAGCCCATAGACATAGACATTGTTATACCAGCCCATAGACATTTATACCCAGCCCATAGACATTTATACCCAGCCATAGACCTATACCCAGCCCATAGATACCAGCTAGACATTTATACCCAGGCCATGACATAGGCATTTAACCAGCCCATAGACATGGACATTTAACCCAGCCCTAGATAGGAATTTATACAGCCCAAAGAATAAGGCATTTATAAACAGCCCATGACTATGTATACCTAGCCCATAGACATTTATACCCAGCCCATAGACATTTATACCCAGGCCATAGACATAGGCATTTATACCCAGCCCATAGACATGGGGAATTTATACCCAGCCCATAGACATGGACATTTATACCCAGCCCATAGACATTTATACCCAGCCCATAGGCATAGGCATTTATACCTAGCCCATAGAAATAGGTATTTATAACTAGCCCATAGACATAGGTATTTATAACTAGCCCATAGACATGGACATTTATACCCAGCCCATAGGCATATATACCTAGCCCAAAGACATGGACATTTATACCCAGCTCACAAACATGGACATTTATACCGAGCCCATAGACATGGACATTTATACCCAGCCCATAGACATGGACATTTATACCCAGCCCATAGACATTACCGGGACCAGTCTCAAGATGTTTTTCCTGTGTTGAAACATTATACCAGACATATACAAACTAGAAAACAACTGTATCTTTGGACTTAAAAGGATACGTCCCAGCTTGAGTCTTTAGATATAGGCGGAAATGATGTCCGTCCACATACTCGGCTTTCATGTTATGGATAGTGCGGGGCCTTGAAGCAAGAGGCCGGCGGTGAAGGACTCTAAGAGGAGTTTTTTGGATAATCTTTAGTTCCTATAGAAAACATTTCCAATTACACATAAATGTTTAAAAATATAATTGCACATTCACCTCTCAAATGAAAACTTACATAGTGGTAAATCACCCCGAAAAGCTGACAGATGTATATCGATTATGCAGCAAAACGATTCTTTTTATTCTTTCTGGCTCTCAAAAGTTTCTACCTCCAAGCAGTTTTACAAGCTTTTATTTGATTAGAGGAGAGAGCTATGGGGTATTACCTTGAGTCATTGGCTGTGACAGCATCTATCAGTTATAGATGTAACAGAACATTAGGTTAGACTTACATATCTCAGATATCTAGCTATGGCAGTTTTGGGGGTGATTTCCCTATGTACAATTTTTCCTTTGATGGGTGAACTTGCCCTTTAAGGCTACATGTGGTTGATACAGCACCCAACTTCTGAGTGGACGACATTTATGAGCTCAACAAGAGTTTCAGGCCATAATCGCACATGCGTGGCCGCTGGTTGGATAAACAAAGGATGACATACTGAATAGCTACACATGTGCAATTGATCTGGCATCCTATATAGTGGATAATGTACTTCCTTAATGTAACTGTAAATTATAAGGATAAAGTCAATGGAGTTCCGTGACCTTTACCAACTTAGAATTATATGCATAAATGCTTGACTGTTTAAAAGAATTTACTCCAATTCAGATCCCTGTGGCACACATTTCCTATCTAAACATATAAATGGGCTATGTACTGAGAGTTGCTATCTCTCTCAATTGCCCACTTTAGGTAATGCACGAGCTGATAGTGGCGCTCAGTGCATTGTGAATGGAGTTTGCCTTTTGTGAATCTTTAACGCCAGCTATCTGCTGGCATTAGAGATTACGTCTTAAAAAGCCATTAATGGCTTAGTTCATTGGTTTGCGGCAGTTGCGCGACACAAATTTTGTGTAACATCGCAACTGCCACTAGTTGTGTCTTAAAAGTCACGTTAAAGAACAAAAAGCAGCAGAAAGGATATAAAGGATAAAATGTCACAACTTTTTTATCAAATTCTTAAAATCTAATTATTAAATACAAAACCATGTTCATCATCATATAATTGCACAAACCCCCTCTTGAGAAGTCAAAGTCCCACAGTATTGTAAAATCACAGGGTAAAGTCAGCCCTATGATACTTATCAGATCAGTCGTCAGTCAAATATAGCCCGTGCATGGATAGACACACAATTCAAAGTATCGGGGCTGCGTATAAATAGTTAAGTTCACTCATAGTGGAGACAAGAGGGGGGCTAGCATCCCAAACGTGTTTTGCTCTTCAGCTTTATCAATGGCGCTAGGACTGCTCAAACAGTCACTTCTATTTAAAGGCCTGGACAACCAATCGGGATCCGGATAGATCATGTGACCAAATACGTCACGTATCACAGTCTCACGATACTTAGAATTGTTTCAATGGTGAGTTGCTATATTAACATATAAACATCAAGCCCAACAAACGCTTATGAGCAGTCAGGTAATGTGGGCAGTATAATTACCCAAAAGAAACATAGTATGCAGTCTTATTTATCTAAGTATATAATCTCAAAAACAGTGTTGCTTGTGTCTCGGCTGACACGATGTGCTGAGCCCTATGCGGAACATATCTGGTCTCAGAAATCTACGTGTACACGCACAACAGTCCAATCATTCTTATGAAAAAGGTCCCCCGTTTCAGAGGTAAAGGGATAACGAGGAACTGTCAAATCCACAAGGTGAGTATAAAAGTACATCCATAGTCCTGGAGAGTGAAATTAATAAAGTCATTAGTCCCCCAAACTAGTGAAAATAGAAAGAAACCAATGCCCAGGATTTCAATTATATCAAAAGTACGATCTCCCATTTTAAATGGAGGTGAGCGGATGTCGGGAAACTGTTCAATCCACAGGGTAAATCCGTGTACATGTCCATGATCCATAAACGTAAAAGTGGAGCAGTTATGTCTGATCCATTGCAGAGGCTTATTCATAAGAAACATTTACAAACCTCCAAGCTGTCAAGCCGTTTCAGATCTTCCACCTGGATCAGTTTCTCGGTCCATATAAGTGCACTGTAACATTTAGTCTTTTCCTCCTCTCCTTCCTTCATGTGTGCTACAGCCTCCCTTATACACAACAGATATTTCTGATAAATGTTAGGTTTTAATTAAACTTTTCTTTCCATCTTTAAAAAAACCTTCACTCACCTGCTGACAATCTGCAGGTCTCGTACTTTAATTTTTTCTGAAGTGTTTATCTTCTGCAATATGAAAATGGAAAAGGGTCTCAAGAAAAAGACCAGCCCTCAGATAATTCAGTTATAGAAAGCAAGTGTGCCAAACCGCACTGTACAGAGGAGGCTCATCAGCTTGGGACAAATATGGCACCTGATTTTATAGTGCAGAAAATTCTGAATGCATTAAAGTGGGCAGGAAACCAATACTGATCAAATCATTTGCCATTTACCAGCATTGGCTTTAGCATCAAATGAAGGGTAACAGTTTTTTGTAGATTCCTGTATTTATTAAAGGAGAACTATAGTAAAAAAGGGAAAAAAATAAAAGGGATAATTCCTACCTACAGTACCAAGTTTGTTTCAGTGAAGAACACCAGCATAAAGAAAACTGCTTCTGTCAGGCTTCCTACTGGCTTTAGCACTATCTTTACAGGAATGTCCAGGGCTCTAACCTGGCAGATGAAACCTGTACTGTACATGCTGTAGCTCCTCAATGAAACAATATTTAGAGTTAGGAATAATTAATCACTGCACTAGGCATTTTTCATTTAAAAAATGAAGTGTAGTTGTCTTAATTACACACACTAATCTCTGTTCCCTGGCTTCTTATATTCAGTTCATTAAGTGTATGTTGTATAAAACATTTTATTTTAAAACCATGGGACATTTGGTTTTGATAGGTTAGGAAGCGGTTTTAGAGGAAAGAGATTTTGATTCAATGCAAAAATGCTTCTCTACGTTAAAAACGGAAATCTGTGTAGGAGAGATTAGAAGATATGGAATGAGGAAATAAACATGGGAAGGTAAGATCAGGTCACATGATTATGGTGATTTATTGCAGAGAGGATGCAATAAAAGGCAGTACCAGCCAAATATATATATAACCTATGCAACATAATATCAGGTTTCCATTTACAGAGCTGGGCACCTGATGCAATAATAAAAATGCTAGCTTTGTGCTACCTTGAAATGGAAAACTTAACATGTTCTTAATGGAGACATAAAGCTGGCGCACCTTACCTTCAGAGCTCCTGTTATAAAGTGAATGTCATAGCTATATATATATATATATATATATATATATATACGGTATATAGCAAATAATGTAGAACAATATTTTAGCTTCTATGACAGTAAAAAAATAAAAGTTTAGTAGGAAGTGTATTCAGGTCTGGCCTTAGGATAAATGGCCCCCTGCCCCCCCCCCCCCCATGGAACTAAACAATTTAATACATTAAACAGACCACTGCATCAGCCCTCAGCAGTACAGTTTGGATGTTTTGAGGTTGGATGCGTGCAACCCCAAAAACCCCACAGATTGCACACCCCAAAGCTGGCCTTAGATGCCAAGCACCATCTTTTAACAACATTATTTAAAAGGGCATGTCCAAACCTCATCACACCTGAAAATCCTGACCTTGCAATACTTACTAACCTCCCCATTATTTATGATGTATGATATTCACCCTGCACTCCACAGTCATCTTTGCCAGTTGTTGGTGTCTCCTCTTAAAACTGTGGAACATGCACAGAGGAGGTGGCAGCAGCTATTCATTGGCTATGACATAGTCCTTCACAGCAGTGATTAACATCCATGGGAAAAGACAGTAAACGGACAAAAATGACAGTGGTACACAGGGTGAATATCTCACTTCATGTACGCAGGGGATTTAAGAAAATATTGCATATAAGTCTTAAAGGGAAGGTATTTACCCGATTGCTTGCTCCTCCGCTGCGTAGTCTGACAGGTCATGACGGACACTGTATTCTATGCGCACTGCACAGAGAGTACAGGGTCTGTCGGGATCTGTCAGAGAACGTGGCGGAGGAGCAAGCGGGTAAGTACCTTACCTTCTTTCCTGGCTCCTGCAGGTTTTATTGAAGGACGTGCGGTAAGACACAGCTTAAAGGATATTCATAGCTCTTGTGTAAATAATAAGGTATATTGTTGAAGGTGATGAGTTTGCTCATTAACATAAGCAGACCATCCAAGGATAGTTATCTTCCATAGTCATTGAACAGTTAATCAGTAATGTCAGTCATTTGTAAATCTCATTGTAGACATTTAACACCAAACTGTACCTTTTTGGCTATTAGACTAGAAATTAACAATGTGTGTTTGTTATAATAAAGGGGCACAGCCAAATATCTTACAAAATATAAATAATCCTGTATAATTAAAACTTAAATAGAAATGAAAATATGGATCAGTATTATGATTGTAGCAATAGGTATTACAGTACCTGCTGCAATGCTCTCATGTCTTGAAAAGTGACTTTGATTTTATGAGGATTCACCAGTTCTACTGCAAATGGTCTTCCTAGTGCAATGCAAAATCAGAAAAAAACTAGAATGTTCATTGTTTGTTAAACCTCTCACGGACTCTTCTGCATAACAAACATTATCATCATAGTTATTCATTTTAACCAGCTTGTTAATGATACATAGAATCTCATTTGAAAGAAGTAGTCAGTAGACTTAGATTGTAAGCTCTTCGGGGCAGGGATCTTATTCGTAATGTGTCAAGGTTTGCTGCACTTCTATCAATATATACATAATTTATATATATGCTTTCTTAACCGATGTATGAAATTGTATTTATTTAATTTTACTGTATATACTCGAGTATAAGCCGACCTGAGTATAAGCCGAGGTACCCAGTTTACCTAAAAAAGTAGGGAAAAATAATTGACTCGAGTATAAGGCGAGGGTAGGAAAATATGACCACTACTGCCTTCTGATTCAGTATTGTTTGAGGCTTAAGTTGCCCTTTAAATGGACAGCAGAATTCCCATACAGATGTTAGAAAACTACAACTCCCAGCAACTAAAACATGATGGGAGTTGTAGTTTCCAAGCATCTGTATGGGAATTCTGCTTTCCATTTAAAGGGCAACTTAAGCCTCAAAACAATACAGAATCAGAAGGCAATCTACTGCAATAGATACCTTCTTCCTTCTGATTCTTTATTGTTTTGAGGCTTAAGTTGCCCTTTAAATGGACAGCAGAATTCCCATACAGATGTTTGGAAACTACAACACCCAGCATGCTTTAGTTGCTGGGAGTTGTAGTTTCTAAACATCTGTTTGGGAATTCTGCAGTTAAAAGGCAATTTAAACCTGCAGAGTAGAGCCCCCTTCCCTCTCTCCCCGGAGAGGCCCCCAGTAAGTTGGTCCTTACCGCGATCAATGTTGCTCACACCCTGTGCATTTGCTGGCTGACATCACTACTTGGCGCCTCTCACAGCCTGCCGCCGAGTAGTGACGTCAGCCGGCAAACCCACAGGACTTACCCAGCGTGCGGCAGCCGGATTTGGAGTTTAGCAACATCGATCGGGGTAAGGAAGGACCTTAACTCGAGTATAAGCCGAGGTAAGGTTTTTAGGTTTATTTTAAAACCTAAAAACCTCGGCTTGTACTCGAGTATATACGGTAATCTATCTGTATAATGGCTTGTACTTAACCCCTTGTTTGTATACACTGTATTTTTTAATGTACAGCGCTGCGTACCCAAGTGGTGCTTTATAAATAAAATCATACATACATATATACATACATAGTAGTGTAATTTTGCATTGGCATTTTGACAGTTTTGAAGATTGTAGATTGTGTCGAACCCCGATCCCATCTCTACCTATAACCAGTAAAACACCACATTACTTGCAGTTGCAATGGGTAAATAATTAATAGGAACCCCAAAAATATGAGTCTGGTATAACCAAACTCCAGTAACCCATTCTACTCCCAAATAGGGAGGGCACTCCTCCGGTAAAGGGAAATATAACTCCTAATAGGAGTATGCATTAATGGACATAGAGCAAACTTTCTGTTCATATATAAAATGCCGTCTTTAATGAATCACCAAAATACATAAAAACAAACAGAGACTAATCTCTAGCAATTCACCAATCAGCATGAATAGCTGACAGCCTTCCTGGAGCAATACAAAATAGTGAACTGATTTTACTGACATTTACTGAAATGTACGTCCATCTATCGCATCTGCAGTTGGTAGTGCGCTGCTAAAGTGATAGTGATGCTTTTAAATAAATTTAAAAAAGACCATTGAGACACAGGTTCAATTCCCTAGGCTTCCTTTTTTTGGTTATTATGTTTCTAGCAAAAGATAGAGATTCTACATGTACAGATATCCCACCTAGTAGTTCCCAGATAAGGTGAATTATGGGAGCTGACCCCTAGTAGCCACAGGTTATTTTTATAAATCACCCAGCATCCACAGCAAAGGGAGAGGTGAGACACAGCTTTTTCAATCTCTGTGATACAAAGATGTGCTTTCTATTGGGGCAAAGTTGTCTGGAGACTTTAGTTCCCCCTAATATTAACTGCTAATGCCCCTGCCATTAACTGCTAACCAGATATTTCATAGAGGTTGCTATTTCCTCTCCATGCATAATGAACTTTAAGGAACTTAAGCATGTGCTGAGGAGACAGCAGGGGGAAGAACAGTCAATCATTGGCTGTGAGGTCAGCAGACACAGCCTTGATTGATTGCATGGAGGAAGGAGACAGTTTACTCTGCTAGAATGGGTCTGATTATTATCCTTAAATGGCTGGTTAGAAATACATCTAATAATGTGCTGGATATATTAGTTGGAATTTAGGGCAGGTAACCAGTTTTTTGTTTATGGTTGGACATGCCCATAAATAGTTGGCAAAGTTCAATGAAAAACATTGTTGCAAGTCAGGTAATCCATTTCCCGCCTGACAATATTTCTAACAATGTATTCATTGAACCCAGCCAGGGAGACCAAAAGATGCAAGAGCTGCAAATATTATAAAGCCAATTACTTTTATATGACAGCAAAACAGGAGACAGATCTGTATTGGGAAATGAAACAATATTCTTTAAAAGACACACGTACCAGGGTCCAGGCCAGGAGCGCTCACCGACGGCATCCGTGTGCACAGCCACTCTGTGCTGTGTCCTGCTCGTGCTGATCCTGTTCGTGCAGGTCCTCCCTCCCAAAGCAAGACCTCAGCAAGGTCTCACGATACTTCTGACTAGATACAAACACCAGGGAGTGGACCGCTCCGGAACACAGGACTCAGACCAGACAGGTAGTATTATCATAAACTTTTATTCGGAACTCCATATAAACATCAACGAGTTGTGCCAGAAAAACATCTCAAAGGTGCAACCAAAAGGTGGTCTGACGCGTTTCACGGCGTCCCCGCCGCTTCATCAGAGACTCTCCCTGGTGTTTGTATCTAGTCGGAAATATTCTTTAAAGGAGAACTATAGTTCATATAAAGTTTTGCTTCAGTGCCATGTTTAATACAGGAAGGCCCAATGCCATAACCTGGCAGATGAAAACTATGTGCTGCAGTTCCTCAATGAAAGAATATTGAGAGGTGGGAATAATCAATCCTACCTCCCTGTCCCAGGTACTTTTCATTTCTTAAAGGGACACTATACTGAAAAAATGACTTTGCCTCATATTAATCTATAATTGAATACATGTAAGTAGCACTTACTCTGATTTGTGTGTGTTGCTGCATGCCTTAAATCCAGCACACATTTTGTTTAGACCCAGTATCCCCCCTCCCTCTTTTAACCACTCCCACTTACATCCGACCTCACTTTTCCCCCACAAACTAACTGTCAAGTCAGCACACAGCATTCCAACTGTCAAAGGAACTTGATTGACAGCTGAAATGTAAGAAGTTTTAGATTGGATATCTAAAGAAATAGGGGGCGGATCAACATAAAAATGATACAGTGGTGGTTGGGAAGAATTATAGTTTCCAGTTATGGTCAATTTAAAATAACCTATTTTTCAGTATAGATGCCCTTTAAAAGTAAATACACTAACCTTTTCCTAGCGTTCGCACATCCACATCTTCTCTTCCAGATGAGGAAAAGTTAAAACCTATTGGAAAGAAAAAGGTTCAGCCTTTAGTTATACAGAATTATACTACGCAATCCATTCAAAAAATAACAAAGGACTAATTATCAGATGTTCCCAACACACCGATTTTGTTTCTCTTCTACTTTGTTGTAAGAAACAGCTGGGGGAAAAGTCTGAAAGAGTCAGAGAGCAGAAAAGTAAATAAGATTCCATTTTGGGTTGGTAAGGTCTCTAACAAGAGCACAGGGATTAACACTCAACCGTACGCAACGGACAATGAATGCCTGACTAATAGAAAGACAAAACTATATCTCAACACAGAAATGACTGATGGATGTTTTGTTTAGAAAGGATTAATGTTATGTTCATGCCTCATAAACCTTTCATCATGAACTCAAATATGGCATTTTGTTTCTTTTTGGAAAGGTTAAAAAGCATGTTCACCCCCCAAACCTCAATAGTTATAAAGCTGGCAGACGTAGGGCTACTCTTATGTTATAATTCTCCCCCTTCCCTCTGCTTCTCAAAAGGTTTCCACCTCCTCTTCAAGCTGATTTACAAGTTTGTATAAGCTCAGGAGGCAGCTAAGGGAATAGTATTCAGTCAATGGCAGTGATGTCAACTGTCCCATCTATGACTGACAGCTGCTAACTAAAAGAACCAGGAAGCAAAAAGAGAGGTAACAAAATACTGGGTAACATTTCAGGTTAGACTTACACCTCTCAGTATTATTGATGTTTGGGGGGTGATTTACCTATACACATTTTTTCATTTGAAGGGTGGGGTTGCCTTTTGAGCACCCTCTAAGTCTTCTTGCTTTTCTTATGAATATAAAATACATTTTGCAAAGGAATTTATATTTAACCAAGACTATAAATATACTTACTGTCTGCTTTAAATGCTGGAACTAGGTGTTCGGTTATCAATTCTTCTACAGAAGATTCCATTTTTCTCTCACCATCAATAATCCAAGGAGTTTGTGGTAAATTTCTGGAGTATTTGTTATATCTTCCTTAAAGGGTAATGCAAAGATATCAATACATATTCACCCTGCTGACAAGTAGTAAGACACTTAATGGTTTTAAAAAGCCGTACATAATGTTTACCAAAAAAGTTTGTTACTTCTGCTTATCTAGAATAAGGCACAGGGAATTTAAAACATCATTCCAATATTATTACATTCAGCTTTATTGGGAATTAGCTTTAATATGCATGAAATTGAACCTACTCTTGCTAAAATGATCCGCACATCTCCCTACTAATCTTTATAATACCTTTAATTAGACATTTGATTATTAGCGATATATAAAATATCTAAAAACACTGGTGATTTTACCTCCCAAATTTCTCTGTATAAATTCATTCATTATGCAATTGAAAGATGATCAAAATAAGATTGTGGATACATTGTAAAGTAAGTTTCCTAGCCAACTTAAACCAATCCTTTGACAGTATTTATCTAGGAAACCGTATTAATAATTATTGGTAGTTTCTTATAAAACTAACACTTCAAAAACACCAGAATCAGAAGAGTTTTTTAATGGTATTTAGTTGCATTAAAGTTCCTAAACAGTCTTTATCGGTCACATCATGAGAGATGATTAGCAGGTAGCACCTCATTTAGTCCTTGTTTATATTAAAGGACAACTGTACATTTGTTGCTCTGCCCAAGGCCTAACCAATGGTAAGAGATTTCCTGCAAGAAGCTCTTCTTCCCATTGGAAAGATCCCAGACTAATGTGGGCGGAGCTTAGAGAATACAGTTGCCCTTTAAATAAAAACAACTGCTATTTTAGCCAATATATATAGCCAGTATATTCACTACAGGACTTCCTTGAGTCACCTGTGGCTCGAATTCTATAAATACCTTGACATCAAAACTACAGTCAATACTTGTTCATACACATTTTGATACCTAATTTACCTTTAAACTTTAAATGTTAAAGAATGATTTGAAGTTTACAATGTTCACAGCTCTATCCCCTGTAGAACAGCTGTGTGTGTATTCCAATATCACATAATAAATCACATGACAAGAGTATGAAAAGAGGAATACTATAAAATTGTCTTATACCTGCCACAAAAACAGGGGCGTGATTGCACTGGATGTCCACAACATTACAAACTGTCTTTGGGGAGTTTGGAGGCCACGGGAACTGACTGAAAAATTAACAAAATAAGTTTATTTAAATACGCTTATTTGTGTATGGAGCATATGAATGCAAATTTCAAAGTTTCGTGCAAAAGCAAGAAAAGGAAAAGAACACTACAGAATCCTTCCATTTGGTGGATATACACAATATTCCATGGTGTTAGAATTATATCCACAGACTAACAATTGTACGTATTTGCTACAGAAGATCAAAAGGAATTTAAAGAAAATTAGGATATGGCAGGTCACAAAAGCCAAAGCAAAGGGTTTCTCTGAGCCAACCAGGGACTTCTCCAAGACATATTAAACCTAATGGCAGCAGTGAATGACTTTTTGGTATTGACAAGTCTTAACACTATAGCAATTTAATATATTGTTATTTAAAAATTTAATTACAAAGCAAAAAAAAAAAGTCATCTGTTTCTTGACATCATATTTATGGATTTAGGGATTAAACAGAATGATAAACAGAAATCATTCAAAAATAATTACAAAAGAAATATGTTCAATCTGTGTTGCATAGACTATTACACAAGGACATTTATTAGAACTGAAATTATCATTCATTTTTACACATTTCTCACTATGGTTGCAATCTGAAACCATTGACTAAACTTGATTTTGTAGAAAACATTTTTTTCACATAGTATGTTAATTGGGTCATTTCTACATCACTCTGGCAACTGAACCTATGTCCACATGGGCATTAAAAGTGTTACATTTCAGTATGTGTGCCAGGCACAGGACAGGCTTGTGTACAACAATTTATTACCATCAAAACAATCTATCCTGTAACATTTACAGTGCTGGCAATTGCAAACAACATTCATAGTATGCTCACCGCTTCTATATAGTGACTGAGTAATGGTACACAAACTACGTAGCTACAGCAAAAGGCTCTTATTAGATGCACTTTCAGAGTTTGAAAAACCAAAATGAGTAGCTTGTTGGCCCCTCGCCTACAAGGGATTTTGAGAATCTCTAGAGGGACACAATCTCAGGAATTTATCTCAGGTCAAGGGGAACTATACCACATCATTCTTAACATATAGTTGTTCTTCAAACAATTTCAGATATTTGCTATTGCTTTGTAACAAGTTATAATTATATTGAAGCCATATGAAATGTAGGTGTTAGTTTGTAGTATCAAATAGGAAAATTGAACAGTAAATTAGAAATATCCTTAACAATAAGTAGCCGTCATGTGCTTTCTTTTCTCTGTTTCATTCTCAATATCATTTGGCAAATTAAGTTTTTGGTACTTAAAATAAGGCTCATGGGGACTCACACATGGAAATCTTGTTCTTTTATCTTCTCTAGAGCCTTCACAACTGCCATTCTTGTAAACACAGACTGCAGACAACAGTGAAAATGTTAGATATATTTATAGAAATGATCAACTATTATCATATTTTTATTTTAAATTATTTAGAATATTAAAAGGTCTATAATCCTTAGCAACTTGCTTTAAAGGAACACTATACTGAAAAAAATACTTTGCCTCATCTTAATCTATAATTGAATACCTGTAAATAGCACTTACTCTGATTTCTGTGTGTTGCTGCATGCCTTCAATCCAGCACACATTTTGTTTAGGAGCAGTATCCCCCATCCCTGTTTTAACCACTCCCACTTCCATCCGACCTGACTTTTTTTCCAACAAATCAACTGTCAAGCCAGCATACAGCATTCCAACTGTGAAAATTCTGTCACCATTCCAGCTACAGTAAAACTACTCACAGAAGAATAGTTTTTGAGAGCAAGGAACTTGATTGACAGCTGAAATATAAGTTTTAGATTGAATATCTAAAGAAATAGGGGGCAGATCAACAAAAAAAATCATACACTGGTGGTTGGGAAGAATTATAGTTTCCAGTTATGGTCAAATAAAATAACCTATTTTTCAGAATAGATGACCTTTAATGTTATTTAAGACAATGCTAAAAGCAGAATTTTTATATACAATACAGAATTCAAGAAACCTCTTGCAGATTGATCAGAATATACAGGGAGAAGTTGGTTTTAGAGAAACTAGGCTATTTCTGTTGGCTTTGGGTACAAAACAATAAGTCTCAAATGTTACCTTTAACAAACCATTAGGATCAAGGTTTCCTCTAGGTTGTGTCCTTGTGCATGCACATATCTTGTCAAGTCTGCACAAAGAAGTTTAAGTGGTGTGCACACACAAATCTGCTAATCTATGGGGGTTGATATGGGGGTAAACACATTGAAAGAAGTCATACAGTGGTACTGTATGTAGTGATTTATGCTTATAGCAGCACTACAAATGGTAAGTGGATCTGGGCTGACCTGTGTGCTTATTGTCCTAGGCTGTGTACACATTGGTTGATATTTCAACCGATCAACCCCCATGACCAATATTACAGTTGACTGGGCTGAAATATCATCCATTATGATAGAATGGCTGAATTTTAGGCAAAGTCAGGTGGTCTGAATGCTTAGTCCAGTTTGTAAATCTGCTGGGCCAAAATAGCGGCACAGTAGCTTTCATTTATAACCAACAGGCTACTGATCAGTTTAGTGATTGAAAGGCCAATCTTCAGGAATATCAAGCATAAAAAGTCTGCCTTTGCACATAAAACCTTAGGAAAGGAGGAAAATGATACGATTAAACAAGAGTTAAGTTGCATGTATCAAATTAAGCTGTACCCAGGGGTTCCCAACCCAAGCCAAGCTGTAAGCCAAACTGTGCAAGTACAAGGCCGCGGGTGTTGCTCCTCCCTAACACACCATAGCCCTGCCTCTTACCCCACCAATGGGAAAATGCACTTCTTGCAGAGAGCATCTTTTCATTGGTTAGGCCCTGGGCCAGAAGGGGTTGGAGCAACAACCCTACAGTTGTCATTTAACAACATAGTACTATGGGATGCTCAGTCCTCTAGACTGTAAGCTCTTTCGGGCAGCCCTCCTTCCTATTACAATAATGCTATAACTTATTGTAGGAACAATATAATAGCAGGGAGGCGCACTCAAATGAGATAACTTGTTTTTATTGTGACTTAAGCAGTGCACTAAGGAGCCTTAGTTCCTGGTTGTCAGGAGATATTGGAAGTGATGCAACGGAACGGTCTACCACGCGGTGGAGCCCTGTTTAGCGTATTTGGCATAGCGCTTCTGGTGGAGGGGATGTAGGTAAGTGTAAGGAGTTTTAAAATTCCTTTTATCTTTCTTGAATATTTGGATTAGTGGTGTTTATAATTTGGCTTGAAGGCTTGGATACTCTGGCAGCTTGAGTGGCGGGAGATATGGGTATTATTGTTTTATATATGTTTAGGTGGGGTTATGGTGCACATGGTGGGAGGAGTTGGTGTGGGTATATAAAGATGTAGGTGAAGGTGTGTTTGTTACCCTGTTAACGGCCTTTTTATAGGCGGAAAGGCGTTGGTATACAATAAAATAAGGTTTGGAGTTTGATAATAAGTGCCCTGAGTGCACATTTTTTCGAGCAAAATGATCGATTATAGTGGAGTGCTATCTCTGGATTTCTATATATATTTTATAGAAAAAAATCAGAAATCTCTATCCAAAAAAAAAAAAGTAGCACAGCACAAGCAGTTGTTTTTATTCCCTTTGCTGTGTGCAAGCCTCTCACCTATAGTACAAGGTGAGCAGGTAGGCAGCCTAGGATCATTTGCATTCTTGAAGGGAGATCCTAGAAGGAGGTCAGGGGAGGCGCACACAAATTAGCATACCTGGCTTGAGTGACAGTTCTTTCACTGTACATGCTAATATTTCTCAGAATCTACAGGTCGCATTTCAAATCTGAAAAGAGTGTTGGAGTAGTGGAACTTTGTTCAATCTAAAGGTTGCTTCCAAAAATCTAATTTTCAAAAATGCTTAGATACCCTTTACGTTCATGTAACAAGTAAAATGCTATAGCTCTGACTTTACAAATACTAGCATGTTTCAAAAATATTTTGATGATAGAATATAGCATATTTTAGTTTACCTACCCCTCACCCAAAAGTCTGGGTTTAAATTAAAGAGTAATTCTTTATAAGAGAATGAAAACTAAAAGAGAAATTATGCTTGTGAAGGTTCTCGTTCATCCAGGTCATGGTATATCTGTTGTATTCAGTTAGATCAACTGGACTTAAAGGACAAGTCCAGCCCTAAAATGAAAACTTGCATAAAGGTAAATCGTCCCCCAAAACCCTAAACGGTAATAGTTTGAAATTTGAAATATATAAGTCTAACCTGAAATCCTGTACAATGTCCTGTTTCTGCTTCCTGGCATTGTACATGAAACGCCTACAAGAACTAAAAGTCTAGTTGATCTAACTGAATACAACAGATATATCTAAAAGAGAAAGGTGATTTCAGTTAATAGGGCAAGGTAACTAAGAACCATGGCCTGGTACACACTGGACAAGATCTATAAATCGTCTATATACAATTTGCCTGGGGACTAGAAGGAAATTTTGAACAAGAACATGCAGTGACAAGTACTTGACAAAGGCCTTGTAGTTAAAAGGTTGTGTTGTGTTTTTTCTGCACATTTTGCTATTTGTAATAAATATGGGATTACCCTAGCAAAAAGGTTTTGGGACCTTTGTATAAGTCTTGCAGAAAATTTATAAAGGGTATGTCCAGCCAAAAAATAAGTAATACTGTGTAGCCTAATTACCCCCCAAAAGTGGGCTTTTGCTTTAACCTTACCTTGAGCCGATGCTCCCACACTGAGCTATACTTACTTTTACTTTAGCAGATCCCTTCCCGGAAGTCCCGCCTCCTGCTTCGAGACGGTTCTGAGCGCGCAGAAACAGAGCCTACGCGTAACCTTCTCTTTTGGTGTGTTCTATCAGTCATGGCAGCGACTGTGAAGTCAGGGCCAATGGCTGACAGTCCATGAAGAGACTGTTACGAGCATGCTCGAAACAGAAGACAGGAGGCGGGACTTCCAGCAAGGGATCAGTAAAAATAAATATACAGTATCTCAGCTCAGCGTCAGATCAAGGTAAGGCTAAAAGGAAAATCCACTTTTGGGGGGTAATTAGGCTAAACAGCACTACTTGTTTTATGGGTAGACGGTTTACTAATCTTTATCTCTAATTGGAAAGAGTCAGATAGGCTGAGATCATCCGGTGTGTATCACAGGTCTTAGCCAGAAAGTTGTTCTTTATTATGGAGTAAAATGCAAGAGATTGCCAGTACATAGGACAAGTGTATTGGACCCAACAAGAAAGCACACCTGGTAAGCAGTGTGGGGTTTGCAGGAATAAAATAAAATAAGAGAAATTAATTTAAAATGTTCTTATTAAATTATACATAATGACTACTCCTCAATGTTCCCTTTTTACTCAATACACCACAACTTCCTGTGAACTGTCAACAGTAGGGAAGCAAAGATTTTCTTGTGTCCCGATAGGAATTGGTCACCATTGGGGACACTGCAATAGTTATGGTCACACCCTTGTTACTAAGAAACAAAATCAACATATCAAGTTCATGTGGTAGCACTGAACTAATTTCTCATTCTACCAGTACATCACTACAGCTTTCCTCTGTTCTTCTTCCAAACAGTTTCAGGGGTATGTACCGAGAGTCGCTATGGTTCTCTATTGCCCCCTTTAGGCAATGCACCCTGCAGGCATGTCCACCCTCCTAATAAAATTTGATCTCATGTAATTTAGGCCCACAAACCCCATTTTCGTTTTACTTAAATCTTTCAAAGATGCTCCATGGTTTAAGTAAAATGAAAACCGTGTTTGTGGGGCTGAACTATGTGCCCTTTAAAAAACCTTGCGGCAGTTTGGTGCAGTTCAACCCAACCCGGCCAAACTGTTTTTTATGTGGGAGGCCCCATCTAAAATCTTGCTATAGGGCCCTGTGATATCATGCTACTTCTCTGCACCCGTGTCATTTGGTTATGATGCATATTGCATATTTTCAGTTATGTCACTGCTGAAATACTACTGTTTCCATAAGGCATGTCATACATTAAAAGGAATTTGTTACAAGGGGTTCCTAAACATTTTTGAACACTGTAACTAGGGCCCAGGGGGCACTGGTGATGCTTAGAAATAGGGATAAGGTGATACTTTTAACAAAACAGGAAGGACACGCAGGTTAGAAACATGATCATTATAATTAGTGTGATATGCAGAACAGTGGGGCGCGTGCAGTTGCTAAATTAACTGAATGATGGCAAATAAATGTCTGGTGCTTTTTTATCTATACCCCTCTATCAAAAGGAGTACCATTTTAAAGTCTTACCTGTTTATTTTTACAGGGTTTGAAACAATCTCGGCATACTGTAGCACTAAACAGATAACAAAGAGAAACTATATATAATATGGGATATGTTATTATGGAATTTATATGTATTAACACCCATCCAATCCTTTCATTAACTCTGCATAGAGATCAGTCATTTAGGATCAGTCAAAAGCAACCAACAATTTTCTATACAAAAAAAACATATGGATGTACTGTATATTTTTATTACAGCTAGATTGAAATATCATGAATAGGCAACAGTGGAATTCCCCACAGCTCAAACACTCCTGCTAAAATGAATTTATTTCTGCCTTCTGGCCATGGCAGAGCCCACCGCCCTACTCCTTTACTCATCAATAAAGAAACAGAACATATCATTCTATTCAAATCTGGGAAAAAATTGCTCTGTCTATCTTTTATACAATGGCATTTTGATGTTCGATAATCCCGATGCTTCCCATATACCAGTTTAAAACTTAAAATAAATGCCTTATGACTCAAGATAAGTTTAAAAAAAAAAAAAAATGCTATCCGATGAGAATTGCTGTACCACATGACTTACAGGAAGTGACAGTCGGCATCAGTTTCTGGATGAGCAAACACCACACCCACTTCAAACAAGCTCTAGAAAAACAATAATAATAATAATAATAATAATAATAATAATAATAATGTTGACAGGGAGGAAGGAAAGATAATGGGATTATCAAACAGCATTTCTCGAATGAATGAGTACTGTATATCATCTGTGGCTGGAGGACACTAATCTATGCTTGGGATGTGCATTTACTATATGGTGCAATGATGGACACACACGTTTTTAATGTTAGACAATTATGTGGTGCAACAAATGTGTGAAATAATTAAAGGACAACTCCACCCTCATTAGAACATCTTTTAGAAAGAATGGCCTCTTTAAAATATGTTAATATATCATAGTTTGTCCTATGAATTCATTACTGTATGCCTGCTATGCTTCTGGATGCCTCATGAAAACGGAGCAATTTAGAAACCTGTACTGAGCCTGGGCATGCTCAGAAGGGGCAGACAGGGGATTAACATTCAGTCATTGGCTGTGATGTCAACTGTCAAATCCATAACTGACAGTTGCTAACTGGAAGAACCAGGAAGCAGAAACAGGGGAAACAGGACATTGTGCAGGATTTCAGGTTAGACTTATATATTTCAGACTTCAAAATATTAACGTTTAGGGTTTTGGGGGGTGATTTACCTGTATGTAAGTTTTCATTTTGGGGCTGGACTTGCCCTTTAAACAGCAATCTAGATCCCGTAATTCAAATGTGTTCTATTTATTCAAACTAGTGTAATTAGTCTTACAATACACAACACAATTATACTATACAGCTTTCTCATAAAATATAACTCAATACATAATAACAAAAGACTTAAATATGGTTGCAGGAAAGCTCCTATGGGAAGGGAGTACAAGGGGAGACATACTTAGGGCACCAAAATGGCTACAAGCGGCCCTGGGGGAACTTGATGTTGTATGACGATATGCACTGCTGTCCATAACTTTTCTATTTTCATGACTCATTTTGCTTACTGTGAAACTACCCATCTGTCGGTCTGTCTATTTATCTAACTGCCTGTCTTAAAGAGATCTGGTACCTTGCTTTCTGCTTGAATCCCCAGTTCATCCGATATCAGAGGATGGATAATCCACTTGTAGGCTTCTTTTAACTGAATAATATCTCCTTTATCCAAGGAATCGCCATGCGTTCTGCAGACAAAAAATATATACGGTACATATACAAACACACACTACATTTGTAGGTATACAGAATATTGACCATAATGCTCTCCTTTCAAACATTCTTTATTTAATATAATCCACTGAAGCAGAATGCAGAGTGTGGGCAATTAGTTCATCACAGAATGCATTGACTGTTTATAGTAAACTAAAGGGGATTTTCATGTAGAGTTTCTTTCTCATGTGAACGTTTGTCACTGGGTGAGCTTATTTCTTTAAATACAGATACTAAATCTATGACAAGGCACCACATGTCATTTCCCTGATGTTTCACTTTTGTTTTTCAGCTGAAGAGAAACTCAATCCTATGGCAGTTAACAAAAATGTTTACTTGGAGTACCAGCGAAACTATTTAAAAGATAAATACAGTATATCCTTTAAAATAAAGCCATATTCAAGGCTAAATTTAACCAGCTAAATATATGCGATTGAGAATCTATGTTTAAGGGCGGATACAAAATGTCGATCCAAATGACCATGGGGGGGGGGAATAAATCAAGGGACCAAGCAAGGCAGTTACTTCTATAAACACATATACAGGGAGAACTCACAAGCCCTAAATTAGTAATAAAATACAGAAATAAATAAGTGCAGTGCTTGTTAAACAATGTTCTCTTTTAAACAATGTAAAGCTGTAAATTAAAATTGGGGCATTACCTAAAGTCAGAATGCTTTAGTTTCGCTTTTCAAAATGTATGATTGCAGTCACAAGCAGTGTGAACTTCTGCAACAAGATCACTCACCCCAATTCCTGTTTTGCTTGCAGCCACGCCGAATGCTACGAACACCCAATAAAGAAAGAAATATATGTGACTGATTAATAGGCATTAGACCTGTGAGTAAGAAATAAACCAGGTCACCTCCTAGACTATAAAAAAAGCATTTAGACCCATTAGGCTATAAATACAACATTTCAATGCCGTTAGTCGGCACATCCTTTTTGGCAGTCCATGTTACAATGGGGAAGATGCAATAATCACTTTGTAACCGTTACTGCATTACGAATGAGGGTATAGTAAGGGGAGGTCCACTGTGGGGGTTTACACATCCATTTAATCCATATTACATTATAAGATAACTAAACTTCAAGTCCAGTTGATCTAATTGAATACAACAGATATGCCATGACCTGGATGAATGAGAACCTTCACAAGCATCTGGTAGTGTAGTTTTTTCACTGGTTTTGGGTGATAATGGCGATATTACATTTTCCCCATATTTTTCACATTTATGACCATATGAACACCGGGATTGACCTGTTTTTATTCAAAGAATAGAATTTAACTCTACAGCTGTGTGATGTAGTTCAATCAAGAAAAGTAGCTAGCTAGTGCCTTCCACATGTGTGAGACTGTTATTTAAGCAGAGTATCTACATTCAGTGCTTATGGCATCAACTGGATATGCAAGAGAACCCGTTAGGGTTAGGCCCTACTACAACAGTTTATGATTGCCCTAATCACGCTATTTAATCCTTTTAGAAACACATTTGAACCTCTTATTAAAGGGTATCTCCACCCTCTAAATGTCTTTTTTACATAATGTATGTACCCCTGCCCACCACCAACCGCTATATTACATTGCTAAAAAAAAAAAAGAACCAGAACTCTTATAGCCCATCACTCCTGCAGCTCTCTGATGTGGCCCTCTGTTTGCCAGAATTTGCAAATGGGCCGGACCGGCAGCCATGGCTGTGATTGGCTGAGAGGCAGCCAATCAAAGACGCCACTGCTGGCAATGCAGAGCGCCTCAGGAGGGAAAGTGCTGTAAGCACAGTTCTGATTCTTTCTTTTTTAGCAGTTGAGGGTGGTCAGGGATGCCCTACATGTATAAAAAAAATGTTATGCTAGGTGAAGGGCAATAATGGAGGGATCAGGAGGTTGGGGTGGGGGAAGGGCTTCCCTGCACATGCCACTGTTCTCTCAGAGGACATGGAAGAGGCAGAAACATTCCCCACAGGAAGACACCTCCTACTCTTCAGTTTCCTGGACATTGAACAGGCACCTCAGGAGAACCATAAGTAGCAGAGATGTAAGGTAAGGATTTTTTTAAAAACTACACAGTGGGGCCAGTAGTGGGTTAAATTTTAAATAGTTTTGGGGGGTGGACATGCCATTTAAATAAATCCTTATTAATCCTAGACATCTCCTTTTAACAACTTCTTACCTAATGCAAATTCCAGTCTTTAATGCGGACACTACCAATTACCCATATTTCACACTTGTTGTGTCAGCCCTATTCAACTTGATGGAAACCAGCAATAATAGATTTCTATAACATAACATATATGAATACATGTATCCATAACATACACGCATATTCTGCTTAACAAACACTATAATTACACAATAATATTAATATTTATGATCAGTTTTTCGAATTTTCAGAATTGCTTTGTTACAGTAGTTAGAATCAAGCTGGAATTTCAGGAAACAAATATTCAAAAATGTTGCTTATTTAGATTTCCTGGATATAAGATAATAATGGATATTGGTCAGAATATATTAACCCAGATAAATGAACTAGTTTACACGCACTCCTAATAAAGAACATCCATACGTCATTAAATTGAAAAGCCCGGGAAGTCCCAGAGTACTAACAATGTCTTAAAAGGGAAGTTTAGTGGGATATATAATTTTTTTTTAAATTCATAGTTTATATTAACCATAACTAGTTCTTTTTCTTTTCCATTTTGAAAAAACAGTTGATTTTATACCCTGTGCTATGCTTTGCTGTGGTCAGTAGTGAGCTGTTCTGTAACTGTCCTTCCCAGGATGCACACTTCCTTGGAATGTTTCCAGCAGTAATTTCCATTGATTGGCTGTTGGATGGGTCAAACATTCTCAGATCCCTACTGAGCAAATGAATCAACCCAGGGTCTGAGCCAAGGGCAAGACCATAACTGACACTATTAGAGGTCCTATAAACAGGAAGTCAGTATTTTGGAACCATTTATTTATGCACATGCAAAATGCTCGGTGAGCAAATTAAGGTAATTGGAGTGGGAAAATACTCCTTTTCTAAAAGAATATGTATTGGTGCTGAACTTCACCTTTAAAAGGTACTGCTTATAAATAACTGAGCAGTGAATTCTAGCACACAAGTCTCAGCTTCCTTTAATGATTCTTTGGTAACCGGACGATCACTCTGAAGAATAACAGTATTCACATTTTCCATTGGCTAACATTTCTTCTACAGGGTAGATTGTATCATAACAATATTAATCGTATTGCTGGACTGGGCAGTCGCCGTAGTCGACTTACTTTAGGTTTATATCTGAAAGTGTAAGTACATCGCAAAAAAGTGAGCATTATTAGTTTCTATCATTAGTAGTAGAGAATTGTACTGTGTTAGCCATTGATGAAACTAGAGACATCTTGGATATAAAATAATACCTTTTATTGGCTACCTAAAACAATTCAAAATGCAAGCTTTCAAAGCACTTCGCTTCTTCCTCAGGCATGATATAATCTGTATCATGCCTTAGGAAGAAGCCTAAGTGCTTCGAAAACTTGTATTTTCAATCATTTTAGTTATCCAATAAATGGTATTTTATATCCAAGATGTCTCTAGTTTCTATCATATGATAACTAGCGATTAACCATATTTTAAAGTACCGTATATACTCGAGTATAAGCCGACCCGAGTATAAGCCGAGGTACCCATTTTGCCTCCAAAATTAGAAAAACATGATTGACTCGAGTATAAGCCGGTATACAGTAACCCTAATACCTTTCCACTGTAGATGTTTGGAAACTACAACTCCCAGCATGCTTTAGTTGCTGGGAGTTGTAGTTTCCAACCACCTATAGTAGAAAGGTATTGGGGGTTACTGTATGGCATACTGTCCCCCAACCTAATACCCTAATACCTTTCCACTATAGATGTTTGGAAACTACAACTCCCAGCATGCTTTAGTTGCTGGGAGTTGTAGTTTCCAACCTCCTATAGTAGAAAGGTATAAGGGTGGGTTACTGTATGGCATACTGTCCCCCACAGATAATTAGAACAATGATTATTACAACATGGATCCCATTCGGTACACCTGTGTAAGGTCAACTGGACCAGTAAATGTAAGTATATTACATGGTCTTCAACAGGCCACTTGATCCTTTGCATTAAAATATTGTCAGCTGCTTTTATTCTCATCTGACAAAGTACCAATCTGTTTATTGATCAGTGGTCTGTCTGGAACATAATATCAGGTCACAATTGACCCCCGTGTGCCAGCCCTAAGGTATCATCTCTTTGTTGCCTGTAGAATATTGGTTTTTATATTTAAAGAAGTTATATGACACTATTAAACTCATGTTACTCCATGCTCATTAATCTAATACTTTTATCTGATGTCATTTTTTTCTACAACCATATAGATGATAAACTGAAGGATTAAACCTTGTGTGAGAAGTGAGACACCACCTGAGAGATCAGTTATCGTTACCAACAACAAAGAAACATTGTGTCTCAGTAGATTTCCCCATTTGACTGATGATGGAATCTGACTACCAACTACGAACTTCCAAATAATGTGACAGTCAAGTCAACAGGAAAATATTGTCACATCCCTATGAAATTAAGGCACCAACAATGTAACTTTGTAATTGTGATTGTTACTGTTATTGATACATAAAGTTGGAGTTGATCCAGGGATATTTCCGATTGCCATTTGGAGTCAGGAAGGAATTTTTCCCTCCTCTTTACTGGGTTTTTTCGCCTTCCTCTGGATCAACTGTAAGGCAGGAAATGTTGGTATTGCTGAGAAGGTTGGACTTATTACAATGGAAAAATTAAATGAATGCTTGAATGTTAAATTGTATTTATGTAAATAAAATCTACCAAAATAAAACAGTGAATTTGACTGTGATTTTCCTGTTACACCAGGTAAAAAGTTTCATTATTCCCACAAAACAAACTGGACATTTCATGATACTGGTATAAAATTTATAAATACATTAATGGGCCACACAATAAAGTCTCTGGTGTATTTTTTTTTACTAATAGAAATGTAAGAGACACACAGGCTTCCCTTAAAGCTGCTATATATATGGTTTGTACATATGTAGATATGCATATATTTTTCTAAAAATATAATGGAAACAAAAAAGACAAAATAATAAACTCAGGTTGTTTCATAAGTCAGCGAGGGGATTTGAACTTGTGACTTCTTGGGCTGTGTATTCCTAAAAACACAGCATTTACATGGTGCACCATCAGCAACTCAGCAATGAGCACAGGTACATTTAGAAACTTGAGTTGTATGAGTTCTATGAGTTGTACTGGCAACATGGAAGCCTCCTTTGTTACAGGATCTATTACTTACATAGTCTAAATGCAACTTACTATAGAAGAATCTTTCAATGTTATAGGTGTTCTGGGGAGAAAAGCTTTCACATTAGGATTTTAAAAAGTTTAGTTCTCCTTTAAGTTTGGAAGGACTTTTTTAGTTTGGAAGGACTTTTCACTGTGTGAACAGTGAAAATATGGAACTGTCTTCCATTGGACAAAGTGATGGCAGGTTCATTAGATATTAAAACAAA
This sequence comes from Hymenochirus boettgeri, assembly GCA_019447015.1. Taxonomy (NCBI): domain Eukaryota; kingdom Metazoa; phylum Chordata; class Amphibia; order Anura; family Pipidae; genus Hymenochirus; species Hymenochirus boettgeri. The sequence continues at coordinate 54,514,534 of CM033473.1, read as the reverse complement.
AGCTGGATGAGTTTTTAAAAATAAGAATGTGGTTTGTTACTGTTATTGATTTATAACATTGGAGTTGATCAAGGGGTATTTCCAAGGAAGGAATTTTTCCCCCTTCATAATGGATTTACCCCCCTTCCACTGGATTATTGCTGAGTAGGTTGGACTAGATGGACATATGTTTTTATTCATCTTTAAATAATAGACTATCAGGGGCACTTCTAGGGTTTTTGCTGCCTGATCCAAACTTTTTATTTCCACCCTTTCGTGCACCGCCGCCACGTTAAAGTGGCCGTGGCTTTGTGGATGGATGTGGCTAAAGTTAACAATTTTGAACTTCCTATCACATAGGTATTTAAACAGTTCCTCAGACAGTCAATTAGGAATTATTGTAAATTACTTGAAGCACATATTACATCCCTTTCTCAAAACAACTGGTGCCACTCCCAGATTGCTCTTTCACTTATTTTAAAGCCTGTGCTACACACTGTTACAGTAATGTGAAATTCCATAATTTCTGTAGTATTAAAAGATTTTGGCCAAATATTTGTAAGCCTGCCACCACATCAAGGTAGACTCTTTCAGCAGGCACTACTAACCTAACTAGTCTAACCTTGTTCACGTCAACAACTAAAAGATAAACTTACCACTGCTGCTGTCCTGCCCGCCTTTCCTGTTCATGCAGGTTCCGCCTGAGACAAGTGTCTCACTCTTGCCTAATGGTAGATGTGGCCCTGTAGACAATATTTATCCTGTACTGGTTCCCACTGTTAGGGAAACAACCAATGGGGCCTTCAACCTGTGATTTTACAGATTAATGGATGATATTCTTGCATTTCTTAAGAGGTTTTTAAGGGCTTTTTGCCCACAAAACAATTTATAATACTGATTCACAAAACCATAGACCTGGAGACTGAAGCCCAGAAAACAATATAAAACACATAAAAACCTAAAGAACATACAATGCAGTACTAAATATAACTCATATAAGTGTAAATAGTAATGGACCCTCTATTATGTAGTAATAATTTTCACAGGATGTTCCGCCCCATATCTAAAATTTGATATAAGCAGAGGATCCACTAACCTGGAAACCACAAATCTTACCCTTACCCAGATGCTCCTAAACTACCTATACAATATGCCCACAGGCTGAAGCGGCCGTATCTCTGCTGGCTTTGGCAAGCTCATTACAACTACAAAAGGGTCAGAAAAGGTGAACATGCCCTTTCTACTTCTATTCCTTTTTCTAAATTGTTCCTGTTTTCCATTTACCTTCTCCCATTCTCCAGATTTGAGATGTTTAGCTTTTCATGTCAATTTGCTTTCTCCAGCTGAGCCCTAAAGTGAACGTATACTGAAAAATGATTTTGCGTTATCTTATAAATAAGTATGTGTGAGTAGCACTTAATCTGAGGGTGTGTATTGCTGCATGCCTTCAATAAAGTACTTTTTTGCTCAGCTCTGACACACTGACGTGACTATTTCCCCCCTACCAACTGTCAATACTGCATAGGTATACAGGACACCCACTGTCAAACCATTCCAGCTACAAGCAAAACCACTTACAGAAACGCGGAAATGTAAGATAGTTCAAATTGGATATTTAAGAGTAGGGGGCAGATCAACAAAAAAAAATGATACCAGTGATAGTTGGGATGAATTATAGTTTCCAGTAATGGGCAATTTAAAAAAACAAATTTGCCAGTATCATACCCTTTAACCCACTACATCAGGAGCCCACTTGCTATGCTGTTTTAACAACGTTCTTTGTTCTCGTTCACCATCTCGCATTTTATTCAGTTGGGATTTAAGATCTTCAATTTCTGCTACGGAATTCTATATAACCCAAAGACACACAAATTAGTTTGTTATTAGTTCTAGTTATAAGGAACAATTAATAAATAATAACAAATAACAAACAGATACTTTAAAGATTATGTTTTCGCAACTGAAATCTCAATATTTGCAGATTTGTATAATCCCCCGGTTTCTTCTACTGCATAATCTCTGCTTTTTGGGAAAGTTTTCTGAAGCTAGAGGGTTCTGGAATGTCACTTCACATAATAATTCGAATTGAGTGGTAATTTTGTAGAGAGCGCTTGACTGGCATCAGAGAACATGGGGAGGAAGCACCTCCTCCAGTACTCATTAGGGCCCACGTTCAAACAATGTCTCACATGGAGAGAGAAATGCAGGGCTCTATATACAGTATAAGATATAACAAGTTCTACACAAAATGGCAGAGTAATCCTGTCCAAATTTATTCCACCTTAAAGCAACTGCGGGTCTCAAAACAATTTAGGTTTATGAAGCTCTGGCTGGATCCTGTGGAAATACATGTGGGGGAATGTTCAATCTTCCGGCTTCCAGTAGGTTGAGTGAAATCACCTGACCACTGCCATGCCTCTCTGCCCCAGGGGAGAAGCAGCTCAGTAAGCTTAATGCTGGGGAAAACAGGAAGTACCTATGGAAAAAATTGGCAGTTAGAAAGGGGAGCCCTATTAATGCAGCAGAGGCTGGTTACATAACTACAAGCTGGTCACATTGCTGAAAACACAAAGTGTTCAAACAGGAAGTAATATGGCTGAACCTTCTCAGCATAATTCTCACAAATTTTACTAGAGATGTGATTTAGGTTTTATTTTGAAAGGTGTGAGGAAGATTTTATATAATTCTTACTATTTTTGGAAAATTTGAGACCACAGTTCCCTTTAAATAAAATATAGGGTTCCTTTCAGTTTGTTTAAACTAAACCCATTTTTCCCCTGTACTTTTGTCTTTCAGTACTGATTATGTATCATGTGGTTCCTTGGAATCAATTTTAAGAAATAGAAAGCACTGAAAGTGTTAATATTGATTGTACACATTATATCAGTCGTTTACCGATACAGGTTAGTGGTTGTCTCAAATACTATCTTAAAGTTGAGCCAACGAAAAAACTCAATCCAATTTTATAGACCATGAAGAATAATTGGTCACTTGTCATGAGGTCATGGTTTCTGAAATATTTGCAGAAACGCTGGGTTTGTTTCATGCCCACCCTTAAGATTAAAAGAAAGAAAGTTTACTTTTACTTTTTTTTGCCCCTAACCCAACTGCTATTGCCCATGTTTCTCCCCATTCTGGCAGAGGTTGCCATCTCCTCCCCTGCTCAATGAGCGTTAGAAGCTTGCCCACCTGCAGAGAAGGGGGCAGGGGAAAGAGCAGTCCATCATTGGCTGTGCTGTCAGCATTTACAACACTTGATTGTCTCCATAGAAGGAGGAGCTGGATTTGACTGCATAGAAAGAAGAGCTGTCTTTCTCTGCCAGAATGGGGACAATAATTACCTTAAATATCGGGTTAGTTCCCTCTAACGCATCAATAATGTGATGGAATTGGAGCAGAAAACCGACCAGTTTTTTTGCCCACTGGACCAGCCGTTATTTGCTAGTGCCTTTTCGCAGTGAAACCACATTCCAAAGCCATGTAACTGGCACCCTGGTAGGTGAGCTGTACCGATTTGAGGATTATATGTTGATTTACGTGTTTTATTTCACCATTTCTGTCTCAGCAATGACCCTCAGGCTGGGTAACACACCAACATATTTTCGATCGACCCTACTACGTGTGTCCTTTGGCCAGAATTGTCACATGGTGTGCTCAGCTGTGACCGACTCGATTGGATGTACGTACCTCACTATTTCTGTGACCTACCGTCATCTGTCCTGAACACGCGCTCGTGTAGCGAACGCTTGGTCGGGACAAAAACTCCCTTCTGTGTAGGTAAAGTAGTAACATCCCTTCATCGGCTATGAGACCTATGTGAAGACATAAGCATGTCTTCCAATTGTCCAATCCTAGGCTAAAAGAGGGGGCAAGTGGCTTTGGGCGTCTACAAAGTGAGTACGGTGGATAAAAGATTGCGTAATCTTTTTATTTGCGAGTTGTAGAATACTAGGGCTAAACAGAACAGGACATGTGTAGTCAGTACTGCTTGCACATGATTAAATAGGCCACTAATGGGCATTGTTTGAGTAAAAATATAACTTGAATTTGTTGGAAAAGTCCCTTTGTATAGGGGCATATTTATAAAGTTTCGTTAACTTTCGCGCCGTTTTCCGCGGACATTAACGCTAAATCCGTGTACGCGATTTATAAATGTCCGAAAACATTTATAAATTGTAAGGGCCTTTGCGGCACTGATAAGTGCCTTTTGGGGCTTAATGCCCGCAGCTCGAACCGGGACCCCCTCCCCGGCCCTATCTGGCCTTTGCGGCACTTTTACAAGTGCCCTTGCGGCTCGAAAGAGCCTTTGGGGCTTAGGGGTCCCGGCTCGAACCGGGACCCCTTCCCCTGCCCTTGTAGGCCGCGCACTTATAAGTGCCCTGCGGCTCTAACAAGAGCCTTTGGGGCTTAGGGGTCCGCAGCTCGAACCGGACCCCCTTCCCCTGCCCTTGTAGGGCCCTTGCAGCACTGACAAGTGCCTTTGGGCGTGGTCCCGCAGCTCGAACCGGGACCCCCAGTGTGCGGCTCTTAAAGACCCTTGGGCGATGTCTTCGACTGGCCGACACCAACCCCACTCAGGTCGCCGATGCCAGGCAGACTCACTGCGGCCGCCAGTGGAGCCCCGCTGCACACCGCCGGCCTCAGCGGAGCATGTTGCCAGCCGCTTCTTTCTTCTTTCTTCACCATCTACTGCGATGGCATCTGAGTTCCGCAGCGGAAAGCTCCTCTTTATATAGTTTGCAGAAATCCATAATCCGTTTCTGATTGGTCAATTTTTTAATGCTTGGTTTACATGCTTACATAACCAATCAATTTCTGGAAAGTTCTGCCTGCATCGGCGACCTGAGTGGGGTTGGTGTCGCCATCCAGAAGACGTCGCGGCCGCGATACATATCGCGGGAATGGCGCTTCTACCTGCCATTTGGTTTGGGTGCAGTGTGCAATAGCACTAATAGTGTTCAGCTTTCCCTGCTAGTACATATTAAGAGGATCTTAGCAATAAAGCTCACTACTTATAAACATTAAAACGTGATGTATTACATTTGATCAAACATTTCTAGCGTGGTTGTATATTACAAACTTTTGCTTGGTGACTTTTTTTTTTTTTTTTTACATCCTTTGAATTTTTCCCTCTTTCTAATGTTAGAAGATCTCTGCCAGAGAACACTTCTAACTCCATATAAAAAAAAACGGACGTTCTTTGTCATTCGGAACCATTCAGGCTCATCTATTCCCGTTATCGGCACAAGTAAGTGTTGTTGTAGCATTTGGGAAACTTGGTCGTTTTTTATTTATTATATTATGACACATTGCCAGCTAAGTTAATGTTGAAGAGGTTATAGAGAAAGCAGCTGGGACAGTTTAGCTTGCCAGCCATAGAGGCAGTACAGGACAGGCATTTCTTTTCTCTGTCAGCAGTTGGGGGACCCAGTATATAATTGGTTACCACTGGAAGAAGAATCTTCACTTTCTTGCTTAAAGGATAACTTACTCTAAACATGTTACTTGGGAAGTACTGAGACAGGGAGGTAGGATTGGTATTCCTACCTCAACAATATTGTTTTGTTGAGGAGCTACATACCCGCACAGTTTCATTTGTCAGGTTAGTCCTTAACTATACCTGTATTAAAGATAGTGCAGAATCCGTTCCCTTTGGCTGCTGCTCCTCACTGAAACAATAACGAGGTAGAATTGCCAGTCCTGTATCCCCGTCTTGAGACTTTTTTATTAAGTGTTTTTTAAAAAAACAAAAAAACTATACACACTATAGTTCTCCTTGTAGATATTAAAGGTATCTCCACTGAGGAAAAACATTTTTTTTGTTTTGTCTATTAAAGTACACCCATCCCCCTACCTCCCCCCCTGATTACCCTTCGTTACTTGCAGCAGATAAGAAAGTTGTGGTAGCTCCTGGGGTGTGTCTCCCTGTGCTGGGGTGCTGTCACTCAGTGTGCATCATCATGGTAGCAGACACACCCCACGTATTGGCTGCTGTAAAGAAATCCTTTCTCCGACACTCTAAGTTATTTTCCAGCTGATCATGCGAGAGACAGGAGAAGAAGTTACCCTTTTCCCACACTACTGTAACAAAGGCAGGGGGAATAAAGATTTTTTTGTGTCTATCCCTGGAGGGGTGGTTGAAAACTGATATAACATTATTTCATAAGGGATGCTGGAATTTGAGGCAATCTGGTATGGAGGGGGTGTGGAGAGATAAAAAAGTACCTGATTCTCCTTCATAATTATGATGTCCACAGTTGCTGTGATGGTCATGTGATTATTCCTCCATTAATCTTGAACTCAGTGTTCAGTGGTGTGTGTGATCGACCGACCAGTCGGATCACACAGACAGCAGTCCTGACGGCTCCTCACACGTTCTGTGCTTGCACTAAAGAACACGCGCGTCGACATTTCCCAGGCTTCACTGAAAGTGGGCGGACCTGCCACATCCACAGCGTTCAGGGAGAAAGTCATTGGATTTTCTTTAACTACTGCTCAAAGACTCAGGTACTGCAGGTGCATTTCCACCTTACCATACTATCCTTACAACCCAGGTGACTATTATCAGTGAGATACCCTTAAAGTATTGTGATCATTTTTTCTATCTTACAGTTTATTTAGTTGACAAGCTTATTTAGCTTTTAAATAAATTGTTAGTCTGTTGAAAAGTATCCCGGGACACCTACAGGGAGATTCAATAAAAGTTCTTATTGTTTAAACTGGTGCAATTTTGCCCCAACCAATCAGATCTTATTTAACACTTGAAAGCTAAACTCTGATTGGTTGGGGCAAAATTAGCACCATTTTAAACTATAAGAACTTTTATTGAATAACCCTGTTATTTTTTTTATATCTATATATTGGACTAATACGGCACTACAATCAATCCGACCCTTGTTGGACTAAATGTAGTTCACCGGATTCTCTCACCACCTAATCTTCTCAGACAACAGCAACCAGAATGGACTGACTAGTCTTAGCCCCAAAAGTGCAACCGCTAAAAGGACCCATCCACCTTGTTCCAAAGTCTCCAAAGAAGTAAGATACTGAGTTGGTTTGTATATAGTAGCTGCTTGCTTATAAGTATTGTATTGTATGTTGATCCCTTTACACCCCATTATGAGATTTACATCCATTACTAAAAACAAGAGAACAGTCCTATTGTTTATATTACGATTAGTGAAGCATGAACCAGAGATTCCTGCTTATTCCCTTGCCAAGCGAGTTATTAAATCTTGGGAAATATGGATTACACACAGGTCAATGTTTGGATTGGAGGAATTGCTAATTAATACTGGAGAGGAATATGGGGTCAATATTCCCAATACAATGTACATCCTACATTATATGGAGTTCTGCCTAATGAGGGGGAATAAGCTTTTGGCTAGTCATAATCTGGACATTCCTAGACACTCCCCACCTCATGAGGAGGGGTAGTACATCAAAGGGTTTAAAATCATTGTAGCCCCTATAACTTGTTTCAGACTTGGGGACATCAAACCGTGTGTATGGACCCAATGTTTTCCTTCCGCCCCAGGCCACAGGACTTCTTCTAGTGAGTAGGGTCTGTGAATATTTTTTATCATTTTTATTTTATATAACTGTTGTACCTATATTGTCATTTTAATTATACACCATTTCTTTTATTTTCTGTATTATGTGCACTGTCACCTTTTGGAATATTAATCTAAAATGAAATAGTTTTTTCTTTTATGCTCTAAAAGACACAGTTAGCCTCTAAGTTTATATGTGGATTGAGTGTTGGCAGTGGAAATGCTAATTAACTCCTGTGACTGCTTGTGAAGGACTGATGCTATTAACCAGTTATTTCTGGAGTGAATGGTGTAGTATTAACCATGTAGCTGCCAGGACAGTGGTGTGCATAGTCAGTGAGAGTCAAGAGTGTTTTTGGGGCATCTTTAAGGCCGTAACTTAAGTGGGGGCACGAGTACCGATTAATTGGTCAGATCACGTGCCCAGCGAACTGGCGTTCGTGACAGTAACATACTTCATTTCAGTGGGTCTATTTTGCATATAAATTAAATCGCTGAATCCCTTTGCTAGCATGACTTTTAACAGTTTATATTAGAATATTGCTTTTTCATGACATTGTATGCCAGCCTAAAGTTGTAAACTCAAAACGTAACACCAAGAGCTCAACTCGATATTACATACTCATTGTTCTGCATGGGAAGCATTACAGCTCTGTGTAGCATAGAATCCTAGGGGCACATTTACATTTTAGTACCAATGTTTCTGTATCACTGCTTAAAGCCTGTTCCTTAGCGTATAATTGATTGCTTTAATTTATCCCAACAATACAATGGGAATATAGCATGTAACAACCTTGAATTGAACTGGATGTGAACTAGGATTTGTGTGATTTTATGTATGAATTGTTGACTATTTGTTGGATTACAAGTCCCTTTTATTTTCTATACTTGAACCAACTTCAATAGATATGCAGTGAACCAATCATTTTGTTTTTCTGTATTTCCAGTTGCTTGATTCTCAGACCTGCATTTGTAGAACCACAGTTTCAACAGGGAAGGAAAAGGCCAGAGTGCGGTAAGCAGTAAACAGATAAAACATTGCAGTGTGGCAATCCTTATAATACACAAGGAATATATTTTTAACAAAAACCCCGGCTACTGCGGAGAGGTTTTTAAGAAGAATGTAATCACTGTTGTTTCCCATGGATGTTGCCATTCATTAAAATTTGATGTATGAATTAAGAGATTTAAATGATTGGTTTGCATGCACAGATTCTTTCCCTTCACTTGTGTTTATTTTTGGGGGGTGGGAGTGGTTACGGTTTTTATACAAATTACATAAGATATGGTTTATTTGTGTTTTCTTTCAATATTTTCTATGGTAGAGACTTCCCAGCAAGAACTGCCAGATTCGTCGTCTCCTGCACCAACAATAATATCCGTGTCTTTAAAAATTCATCCGGCTACGTTAATCGATAACTACAGTGGAACTTCGTTATAGGGTCATCCAATGATGTACATACTGTGGTTCAGCTCTTTAACACGTGCTGTATATTCTGTGGGTAACTCAAATGTGTACGGCCAAAGTTCACAAGATTTTAGATCATTTTAGCCTTTGCCCTTTTTTTGTTTCTCTTTGTATATTCTGTTTATTAAAAAAAAAAAAAAAAAAAGGAAAATATAAAGTCATATTTTTTTGTGTAAATATGTCTGTCTTTTTGCATCACTTTATTTCAAAAATATTTTTTAATGCACAAAAAATTGTGTATATTTTGTTGTAAACAGGACAAGTTTGAACACATTTCTCTGCTCCGCGTTCCCTATTTTGTTAATACTGTAATGTCTTTATTTCTGCCTTTCGCCTAATGTATCTGCTCTGATGAGGTCTTATTGGCTAATTTGAAATCTCATAGGACATTTTTTTTTTCTCCTTATTAAGAAATAAACTGTCTCCTGTGGAGGCTTATAAAGTGCAACATCTGGGGTATCTTAGGGATTCCTGCACAGGAAACATTTGCCAGTAAACATTTATCTTATCATTAACGGGGAGAGTGTATGAAACCAGTATGGGGTAAAATGGAGTTCAGCCCAGGCTTCCCGTTGGGTTTAACCAATTTTTCCATTTTGTAATAATGGCACAGGCACCCAATGTGATACCACCTAGCATTTTGCACTACATAGTGCATAAACTAACACCTTTTTAATTGTCGTAAACTCCCCCGCTAAACGCATGTCCACCCCCAAAACGTCACCCCAAAACTATATCCCCCCCAAACTACTGCCCCACCATGTAGTGTAGTTTAATCCTTCCTCACATCCCAGCTCCATAGGGTTTCTCCTGTAGTCCCCCCCACATTCCCACAACTGCCCACCAGAGGATAGCAGAGTCCATATAGGACTCTGCCTCCTACCTGGCCTCCGGGCGAAGTTTGCATGCGTACTGCAGCCCTCTCCCCCTCCCTCTCCCTCCCTCTCCCGTTTCCCTCCCCGAGCGTATAACCCTTAATGTATAAGATTCCCCCTGTCTCCCAGCCCAAACCGCTTATTTATATGGTTTAGAAACTCCCCAAACTTTACTTACCTCTCCTCTTTCCTCCGCGGAGGGAGCTGCCGGCAGCCGCTTCCGTGATTGACTGCGCTCAGCCAATCACAGACCGGGCTGCCGATCCGCCCCTCTGCTTGCATTTTCTCGCAAGCAGAGGGCCGGGAAGCGTGGGCGGAGGAAAAGGGGAGGTAAGTAGGTTTGGGGAGCTTTCTAACATAAATATAGCGGTGTGCTGGGAGACCAGGGGAATCTTATATGAAAAAATTTTTTTTAGGGTGGGACATACCCTTTAAACTGCTAGTAAATCATGTGAATAATGTATCAAAAGAACCCAGATGAGAGCGCTGCATAGTATTATTGCCTCACCCTGTTTTCAGTTCTAATTACAAATAATAAAGGGTAACGTTCCTGAATATTTGTAATCTGCACATTATAATGTATTCTATATATTTCGTTCTTGTTCTATTTTACTTTTATTACTGTTCTTTCTATTCTTTCTTCAGTTTTATTCTTCCGCTTTTTTGGACTGTATCTCCTCCCACAGTTTTGAGCTAGGACATGAAATTCGGTAAAGACGTGCGGGGCATATAGGAGAAGTGTCCTATTACCTTGCAAGGAATATGCGGAAGCGTTACAGGGTTATCGGCCAATTTCAGGACTTTTTTTTTCCCTTGGACTATAATGGTAACAATCTGTGCTGCTGTACATTATATAGTTATGCATTATATACAGGGTAATACATAATATACAAAGTCATACACAGGTTAATACATATATAATCCACCCCTTTGTTTGACGCACTGGAGTCCATCTGTAAATAAACCTTATAATCTGCGCTCTACTATGTAGTAGCACGCCAATTTAAACTTTCCAGAAGTGGTTTCCCCCTCTTCTACCCCTGGGTCACTTTCCCCACCTCCGTCCCCTCTTTAGTTTTCACCATCCTTGCAATTTTCTTCCCACTCCATTCTGCGTCTGCCGCACCACTGTGGTGCCACATCTTTCTATTTTACTCCTGTAACGGAGCCTGCTCAAATGTGAAAGTGACTTCCGAATCACTATGGCAAAAGTTAGGATATCTGAACAAAGCTCACTAACCCTAAACAATCTTTAAGTATTTAATAGTAAGAAGATGTAGACTGAAGTGTGGCACCTTAATTAATAGGATAAGTTTAGTTACAGAGAATGCCAATAAAGCATTGTCTTGACAATTTTTCCCTCTGTATACACTATAGAAATCCAAGTACAGATAGCAGAGAGTATATCAGATATTTCCGATTGCCACTTGGAGTCAGAAGGGAATTTTTTCCCCCTTCATAATTCTGTGGGGTGGGTCACTTCCTCTGGATCAACAGTTAGCAGGAATGTGGGTATTGCTGGTAGGTTGAACTGATGGACGATGTCTTTATTCAACCTCAATACTATACTATACAATAAAGAAATACATTATAGTTTTGTATGTGTATATAAATCCTTATGGACTATGAATTGATTGCACCTGGTGCATTATTGAAGATTTGGGACCAATATTATAACCTTCCATTCATACTTTATTTTGCACTGTAAAAGTGTGGATTACATATCCTTTAATGGACATTATTAACACAGAGATAATCTTGGAATTTAGAGTTTTTATATTTTTTATTGCCTATATATTACACTTGTATAACTAGATTTCTATAATAATATGCTGTTACAGGATCATAAATATTCACTATTGATTAGGACAGCAGAGAGTTGTGTAGGTACTGGGCTATTCTATCTATCATATGATACTACAAATCCTATTACACATTTAGGGCTGGGCCACGATCACGATCCATCCCATTTTAAAAGTGCACACTATGTGCCCCACAAGTGATGTTATATACACTTAAGCTAGGCCACACTAACGCGTTTCTCAAACACTTCCTTTAGCACCTGAAAACACGTGGCAGTGTATTTACATGTGGGTGTTGCTTTCCATTTTCGGAGCGCATTTGTTCCATTTCGGAAAATATGGGCAAATCAAAGTGCAACAACGACAAACGCATAAGAAAGCTTGGGACTGATGCAATTAAAGTGGCAAACGTTTGCCTGTGCTATAATCTGCACAACCAATCGATGTCAGCATCCCACCTCTCCCTGAAGTCCAGGGAGTCTCCCTTTTTAATGGCAGCTCCCAGACTCTCCCTGAAATGTGTTGTTATGAATTAAGAGTGAGGGAGCACAGGTGTCCAGTCTTTTACCTTAACCATGACAAAAACACTTAATATGTGTCTAAACTGTTTTCATGATTGTGTTGTCTGTTTGAGATGCATGTGTTTGTGTTCAAAATGGTCTGACTGTAAATGTGTGGGTCTGTATGCCTGGATTAATCTTTTAGCTTGGGGTGGGGCTTTAGGGGTGGATACCCTCCTGAAATGAGTTTGGCAGGGTGGGATGTCTGAGATTTACTAACCCACTATAAAGCGAACATTTTGGTTGTTTGCAAATGAATTGCATAGGCCATCTTCTGCATCTCTTATTGCATCAGTCCATTAGGTTGCTAACCATTGTAATTTTTTTGAGTCAGTTAGTTTATATAAGATCACCAAAGATCTGAAAACTACACCTCCCAGCATTCCTTGGTTGACTTTTGATATTGTAGTGCTGGGAGTAATATCTTTCAAACATGTAGCCTACAGATAGAGATCCCTTGTTGATCTGTGACAGGGATAGGTAACCAGTAGTTATCCAGCATTTACTCTATAGCCAAGGAATGCTGGGGTTTTACAGTTTTCAAACATCTGGTGATTACTGGTACCCAATCCGTGATTTCAAACTATTTCCTGCATACATTTTAATCTCTCCAGCACTGTGTAAACTTGCATTATGGAGACAATAAAGTTCAATGAGCATGTACCATCAAAGGATTATGGGTAGGGAGCAGGTGGCGCTGCATTGAAATATCTACACCTTTTATATGGGGTGATATTTATGCTGTTTTGAAAACACAACTTCAAGCATTCCCTGTGTCTGCACTCTCTGTTGTACAATGCTTGGGAATTTTAAATGTAATCATGAGGAGGCCCACATACCTGCTGTAGTTTATACTGAACCTCATCAAGTGGTAGATTGTTATTACCCCGACTAGAATCATCCACATCCCATCGATCATTAAGGCAAGAAGGATTTACAAAGACCAATGAAATCACAGTCATCTGTTTCCATGCAGACACTTGCTCTGGTCTCATGCATAGGGTGCAGATGCATAGACGTTTGGCTACTTTGTTCATGGGAAATTGCTTCTTGGCTGACTGGATCGTGGGTTTGTAAGGATCCTTACACAGCCTGGGAGCATCTTTTCTAAATGTAATTAAAACAGAACCTAGCTTTTGAGGGTGTTTTGTCAAGGGCTAAATTTTTGTGGGATGGACTGCCCTGCCATTTTAAAGTTTCTTCTCTTTGTTTTGCTTCTTCTGTTCTCCTTTCTGAGGTTCTCTTGTGTTGCTCCTCTTATATTATCTTGATGTGTCTTCTCTTTTTTCTGGTATCTTCCGTTCTGTCTTCATTTCTCTGTTCTCTGTGTTCTGTTTTCTTCTTTGCTGTTCTCTTGTGCTTTCATCTCCTGTTCATGTGTTCTCTCAGTTCTGTTTTTTCTCTTCGGTTCTATTTTGTTTTCTTACATTCTGTTCTGTTCACCTGCTCGTTGTTTTTATTCTTCTACTCAGTTCCTTTCTGTTTTTTCTCTATTATTGTGTTCTCCTTTGTTGTCTTCAGTCATCTTGTGTCCCCTCTCTGTCTTTTCTTGTTTGGTGTTCAGAGTAGATGATAAAAGAAATAGAAGAACAATGAGAAGGGAACAAACGAACAAACAGAAGAGAGAAAAGAACCAGGAGAAGAAAACGCAACAAAGGGAACAGAATAAGGAGAGCAAGAACCTAAGAGAACAATGATAACACACAAAAGAAGAAAATAAACTGAGAGAATAGGATAAAATAGATAACCAAACAGAAGAAACAGAGGATCATAAGTGCAGTGATGAAGACCAAAGATGACAAAAAGAAAGAATAAAGAACAGGAACACCACAGAAGTCTAAACGAACAGAAGGCACAGAAAAAACATATAAAACAGTAGAAGAAGATAGAGAACAGAAGAGAGCAGAACGAAAACAATGGAAGAACAAGAGTGGCAGTTCACTATTCATTGAGCAATATTCAATGCTGTTGAACGAGACAGACACCTGTTCAGTGCAAGGGTGCCGCCTGAGACAAGTGTCTCACTCTGCCTAATGGTAGATGTGGCCCTGTAGACTATATTATACTGTACTGGTTCAGCAAGCTGTTAGGGAAGACAACCAATGGGGCCTTCAACCTGTGATAATAGTAATGGACCCTTTATTATGTAGTAATAATTTTCAAGGGCATGTCCGCCCCCATATCTAAAATTTGGATATAAGCAGAGGATCCACCTAACCTGGAAACCACAAATCTTACCCTTTACCCAGATGCTCCTAAACTTACCTATACAATATGTCCCACACTGCTGAAGCGGCCGTATCCTCTGCTGGCTTTGCAAGCTCATTACAAGCTCCAAAAGGGTCAGAAAAGGGTGAACATGCCCTTTCTACTTCTCATTCCTTTTTCTAAAATTTGTTCCTGTTTTCCATTTACCTTCTCATTCTCCAGATTTGAGATGTTTAGCTTTTCATGTCAATTTGCTTTCTCCAGCTGAGCCCTTAAAGTGAACGTATACTAAAAAAATGATTTTGCCTTATCTTATAAATAAGTATGTGTGAGTAGCACTTACTCTGAGGTGTGTGTATTGCTGCATGCCTTCAATAAAGTACTTTTTTTGCTCAGGCTCTGACCACTGACGTGACTATTTTCAAAAAAAATGATACAGTGATAGTTGGGATGAATTATAGTTTCCAGTAAGTTTAAGTTTAAAAAACAAATTTGCCAGTATTCATACCCTTTAAACCAACTACATCAGAAGCAAACTTGCTATGCTTGGTTTTAAACAACCGTTCCTGTTCTCGTTCACCATCTTGCATTTTATTCAGTTGGGATTTAAGATCTTCAATTTCTGTTACGAAGAATTCCTATAATAATCCAAAGAACACAAGATTAGTTTGTTATTAGTTCTAGTTATAAGGAGAACAATTAATAAATAAATAAACAAATAACAAACAGATACTTTAAAGATTATGTTTCGCAACTGAAATCTCGATATTTGCAGATTTGTATAATCCCCCAGTTTCTTCTACTGCATAATCTCTGCTTTTTGGGAAAGTTTATCTGAAGCTAGAGGGTTCTGATGTTAAGCTTGCACATAATAATTCGAATTGAGTGGTAATTTGTAGAGAGCGCTTGACTGGTCATCAGAGAACATGGGGAGGAAGCACCTCCTCAGTAGCTCATTAGGGCCCAAGTTCAACAATGTCATGCATGGAGAGACCGCCGATGGTGGTTCAAGTACTCCAGGGGTCCACCGGTGTGAAGTAAACCTTGGGGGGGGGGCCCCCGTAGTAAATTTAGGGCCCTGGGTATGTGCCCTGGTGTTCCCTGACAGTTGTATTCAAAAACAGATGCTGAGAACCGACCAGACGTGACAGTATTTCCAACCAGGGCGCTACCTGTGCTCCCAGCAGACACATCTTCCCCAGGTTTTATATAACGCTAAGTAGGGAATGGGGTGGAGCGAACAGTATCGCGAGGGGAAAATGAAGGTAAAAAAACCCGGGAATTATTAGGGAGGAGGAGTTGCATCTGCTGCTATAGACTCGCTTAAAGGGCAGTCCCCCCCAAAACTATAATTTCCCCCCATTACTGGCCCCACTCTGTAGTAAGTAAAATCCTTACCTTACAACTCCCAGCTCCAAAGGTTCCTCCTCTACTCCCCCCCCCCCCCCCAAAAAAAAGTGGCCCCAGAGGATAGCAGAGTCCCTATAGGACTCTGCCTCCTTGTCCCCTCCGGGAGAAGTTCGGCATGCGCACCAGCCTCCCCCGCCCTCCCTCTCCCCGTTTTGCAAGCCCTCTCCCTCCCTCCCGTTTTGCAAGCCCTCTCCCTATTGTCAAACCTTTAGTAATGTAGTGGCAATGCCTTCCCCCAGCCCCAACCACTTATAATATTATGCCCACTAGAAAGTCCCTGATACGTTACCAACCGTTCCTCTCTCTTCGCCATTCTGAACCTAGCCGGCAACCGCGTCCCGTGATTGGTTGCCTTACAGCCAATCACAACGCGGCTGCCGGTCCCATCCCCTGCTTGCAGTTTCCATGTAAGCAGTAGAGATGTCCGAGCTTTTGAAAATCCGGTCCACAGGACGGGATCCTCGTGTTTCGAAAAATTTTATCCCCCCGTTAAAATTACGAAATCCACAGCGGGACCCATTTAAACGGATTAAACAAAAGAAGTTCTCAAATCCGCATTAAAAGTGGTTCTAAATGCCTTGGTAATGTACACTTAATCACTCAGTGGACCTGGGTAATGTCCTTAGAAAACACGTACTCAAATGCCTCAATACCTAAAATACATACGCTAGAGAACGGTATTATTGTCGAAAATACGAGGATTTCCGCTAAAAACAGATTTCCGTAAAAACGAGACCTCCGTAAACCCCTCGGAGTCTCAAAAACGAGGATGTCCCGTAAAAATGTGTAATCATTAGGCTGCCTTGGGCTAAATTTGGGTCATGTGGCCTGCTACTCTAAAAATAATCCCCAAAAATTCGAATTTTTACAAGAATTTCTCGTTTTTTACGAAAAATTCTCAGTAATTATACGAGAATCCGCTGTATTACGAGGCTCTTCCGGTTTTTTTCCGTGGTCCCGAAGATCGCAATTCTCAGTACTGCGGAGATACTCCGTATTTTCGAAAATTATTCGGAAAAAAAATCCGCGGTTTCGGAAGTGGAAGGTGGAAAACCGCGAATAATCCGCCGTTCGGCGGACGGGATAAATCCGCGTCTGATCCCGGTGTCGGTCCGCGAACCGGCCATCTCTAGTAGCAAGGTGCCAGGAGTGTGGCGGCGAAGGAAAGGGTAAGGTAATAATGATCAGGAGGAATTCTGGCATATATTTAATAAGCCGTTTGGGGCTGGGAAGCATTGCCTTCACACTAACAAGATTTATGACAGGGTGGACATGCCTTTAATAAGCCCTTGCGGCTGATGCAAACATATTTTTGCAAACCTTTTGTTGAATTAGTCCACGGAGATCCTGATACTATAACACTGTAAATATTCCCTAAAATAATGTTTAAGGATCCATATAGAACAGTTCTCAAGTGTCCATCACACTGTAGCAGATCTTCCCTGCACTTTCCATATATTGGTAACACTTTCTCTTGGAAGTAACAGGCAGAAAAATTGCCTGTCATTCCACTGCTTGTCTATTCTCAGTTATGAACATTTAAATGTATTTTATTATAAAACCATAACCCCCTATTCTCTAAAGAACCTCCTCTCCGCAGTTATCTCCCCCTAACCCCATCCCCACCCGCAGCATCTGTCAAACTGTGGTTAACTATAATATAATGTAAACCTATTATAACTCCTATTGTGCAATCCTTGAAGTAACGGTGCTAACACCCACCCCAACCCCAATTGTTTTATATGTGCCTCTCTATATATCATCTACTTACAAAGACCTTTTAACTATTGCTTTCAAACGATCACTAAAACGACATTAATTTCGATTGTTTTACCATCGGTTAAACGACCGCAATCTTTTGGAACAATCGTAAATCTATGACCCCGATCATAGATTTACGATCCCCAAGATTTACCAATTGCGTAGTTTTAGCATCACTACGACCAAACATTCTGTGGTAAATCTACTTTGGTGGCCGTATGTTTACACTCCCACCCAGTGTAAATCACTTTTATGCGTTAAGGTGACATGCCCTTAGTTCTTCTCTATGGCGAATTGAGTGACTATTAATGTATTCTCTCTATTTACAGATAAGTGTGAGCGATTATGATAATTGGAAGGATGCAAAATCCCAGGCCCAGGTATAATCTAAATGTATTTTCAGTATCATGATCCCTCACATGACCCATCTATGTGGTCCTGTTTCTCATACATGGGGCTGGGTAAACACGATACCATATTTGCATTTCGGCCGAGCCGTCCAACCAATTGCGAAATTACCATGATCTCCTGTGATAGATGCCGTGTCCATCGCCCTGTTTCATCCACTGGTCTCGCCCCCCTACAAACACCAGCATTTTTTCAGTGCGGGCCGGCACCGGCCTAATATCAATAGTTTTTCAGACCCTGGCAGAACCCATCTTCTTATTGGGTCTGAATTTAACGTTAATACTCAGGTATTGTATTCGAGTTTTGAAAAATTAAGGGGGTTATCGTCAAGTACTACTTACGTGAACTAACATTACCTTGTTTGTAACGTACGATCAAACTTATGATCGCGGTTATACAATTAAAATTGTACCATCGCCCATATAATACATTTCCAATAGTCGACTACTGCATAGTATTGAACAACATTCCTAAATGTTCCCCCCTGTGGCTGTTTATTTACAGCGCAATCGTCTTTTACAGAACAGCAGTATCGGAAGTTATTAATATGGTCCAAACTGACAGATTTCCCAGGTTACATTTATGGACTTTTCATTGTTACTTTTCCTGACAGCTAGTGATGATCCATTCAGTGAAGGCCGTGCAGAACATCTGGCACTGAAGCAATCACCCCTGGCATTGTACCTACAGTAAAACCACCCCCTCTTACCACGGACAGCTTCAATATGCTGCGTGTTTAGGAACAGGGGGCTTTGGAAAGTAAGTGATGATTTGTAATCTAAAACTCTGCTTATTATTTATTTAAAAGGAAAGTATCAGTATGAGGTATTGGAATATTAAACAGAACTAATAAATAGACCACCACATACTGAACTAACATTTTTATAATAATATCCTTGGCAATAAAATAAATATTGTATTGGTTGTTCAATAATTGTCTATCATGTGACCACAGGTTCTGTTGGCAAAAGTAAAGGCAATCTGAACTTGTGGCTTTAAAAGTGATAGAGAAAACGAATAATAAAGCACGGGAAGCTCAAAGCTATGACAGAGAAGATTCTCTCCATCGCATGGAGTGTCCATTTCTAACCCATGATTGCTGCTTTTCAAAATAGGTAAAATATAAACAAATCATATCAACCATGTTAAAAAAAAGTTTCATGTTAAAATGGTCAATACCTCTCTAAAGCTACCATAAACAGAAGATATTTTTCAGATTGGAAGAACAGTTAAAGTTCCCCACTTTGTGCCGCTGATTTTTTTCACTGACTTCCCCTTAAAATCCGTGGAAGATGGGATTTAAAGATGGGGGTCAGCGAAAGATTTGCAACCTTGTCCGATCTTTGTTTCTATGATAACCTGTCAACATTGAACAATAGTTTGAGTCTATTCAATAGAATTTGCTGATCACTGAAAAATCCATCCCAGCTTAAGGCAGCATTGCAGTTTACCATATAAACGCCTCTCTCCCATGATAAGAACAGGCTAATTACAATTATAAGGTTATATAGCTGCCATCAATCAAACCAACATTAAAAGGATTGGAATGTAACAACATTGTTTAGAATAAAGAAGAAAGAAATAAAGGATTAAGATATTCCTAGTCAAGGGAACCAGTGAAATGTCTGACATCAGTGAGCATCCCCCATTAATATTCATAGTTATTTCAATGAAATGGTAGTTCGTAATTTCTTCAGTTGCTTTTTATATTTACATATCTTTCTTTAATAATGCTAATAATTCAGTACATTGGTGAAAGTAACGTTAAACAAAACCTTGTGCATTACTTATGATGTTCTTTCTTAGAACATCTATTTTATGTGATTGAATATTGAGTGGAGGAGACCTGTTCGACCTCCTCATCTACAAAGCAAGAAATTAGCATTGCTGAAGCAACGTGAGTATTGTAGTAGAGCTGGAATAGAAATACTCCAGGTGTAGAATGTGTCTGATTATAAAATAGTGACAGGTCAATTACTATTTTACTGGCTGAAGATTCCTATCGATATACGTACATTTCTATAAACTGATCATTAAGAAAGAAATTATTATAAAAATTTACAATACATTTAATCTAGGGATTCCTGGATATGAAAAATTGCATAAGGGTTCTGCAAGGTTATTAATATTAAATGTAGACTGTCATTTCTATAATATAATCTCAATATCTCTGTTTATTCCCTACGATTTTATGCAGCTGAGATAGTAGCTGGGATTCAGTTCCTACACAAAAAAGGGAAATCACACAGGTAAGAAATGCCCATTACAGGAAGACGCCTACCTTACATTACACGCATATTATAATATTTATAGAGCTGGTTCATACTATACAATGTCTATTTTCTATAACAGAACCTTAACTTGAAATACTGCTTGATATATGAAGGACATGCTAAAATAGCAAACTTTGGCTTGTGTGGGAAGACATGTTCAGAAAGAGAAGGTCAACAAACACTGTGGAACATTGGATTATATGCTCCAGGTAAGATTTTTTACACATCAAGGCTTTACATTATACTGGGAGTATTTTACCCATTTAAATAAAAAGTTTAATTGAAGTGATTTTAAATACGTACTAAACAGCTAACAAAACCCCTTGGTATCAGTATCAGTTATAAATGAGAGTTTGCTGAATACAGAATTGCTTTTATATATAAATTTCCTTTCTCCAGATATTGCTTCAACTGGATATGCATTTGAAGTTGACGGGTGGCTCTTGGGGTGATACTCTATACGATGCTTGCTGGATACACACCCTTCTATTCAGATAATGATGATAGCGACATATATGAAGATGATGATGCTGAAGAAAAATGACAATAGAGAGAACAAAATAGATTCCATCTTGTTTGCACCGTTCTGTTCCAAAACACTTTACAGAAGACACAAAGACATTATGGCAAGGTAAAATAGAAGTGAGTGTATCCGTCACACAAGAGACACAATGATATGATGGCCCTCCTATATCTAAAGGTTCTTACACACGCTCAATGTGCATTCCGCCACGACCCCACGGCTACACGTGATGACATCCGTTTCGGCCGAGTATCATCCATGTGTATGTGTTCGGTCAGGGCCGTTTGTTAATATGCTGGGCGATCAACAAACAACCCCACCGAAGCATACACACTAAACGCCGTTAATCACATGTAGCCATCAGTGTCGGGTCTTGGCTCGGGACGCACCTTGTGGGTGTGTACGAGCCTTAAGTCCCAGTCCAAAACCTATTTAAAATGTGTTTTTTACATTACAGTAGAGAACTTATCAGTTTCTGTGTTATTTCTATTGTTTCCTTCTCAGGGATCCGCCTGCAGGTTGAACAAAAAAGAAATACAGGCATTCATTCTTCAAGTCCATAGATTGGGAAAAATGCTGAAGAAAAGGCATACTGAGCCGCCCTACAAGCCTTGTTTGGTGAGTTTACAATAAGTTTACTAGATATGACTGAACAGAAGTCTATCTCTAAGACAATAATATTAGGTTAGTGACTAAAATCACATAAAATTGCTTATGAAATCGGTAAGACTCTTTCACAAGGTCGACCTACATGTAGAGTTATTTTGTGGTATCCTAATGTACAAATTATTTTCAATATACATGTATGTCTGCAATGCAAAAGGAAAACATGCTTTAAACAATTACTAGAAAATGTGTTTGTATTAAATAATCTACACTGGTTCTTACTGTGACAGTGAAATGTATAATTTAGCATTTTATCACAGACAGAAGAAAAATTGAACATAAAACACCATGGATAGCTCATCCAGCTTTTTATATGAACCTGACAGAGGAAATTCCTTGGAGACTTCTCCTCAACAAGTCCCTTGTTGATGTAAATCAGTGGAGACAGATAATTAGAACAGATTATTACAACATGGATCCCATTCGGTACACCTGTTAGGTCAACTGGACCAGAAATGTAAGTATATTACATGGTCTTCAACAGCCACTGGATCCTTTGCATTAAAATATTGTCAGCTGCCTTTTATTCTCATCTGAACAAGTACCAATCTGTTTATTGATCATGTGTCTGGCTGGAACATAATACCAGGTCACAATTGACCCCCGTGTGCCAGCCCTAAGAGGTATCATCTCTTTGTTGCCTGTAGGATATTGGTTTTTTATATTAAAGAAGCTATATGACAACTATAAACTCATGTACTACTCCTGCTCTTAATCTAATCCTTTTATCTGATGTCATTTTTTTCTACACCATATAGAGTGTAAACTGAAGGATTAAACCTTATGTGAGAAGTGAACAACAACTGAGAGTCAGTTATCGTTACCAACAACAAAGAGCATTGTGGTCTCAGTAGATTTCCCCATTTGACTGATGAGGGAATCTGACTACCAACTACGAACTTCCAACTAATGTGACAGTCAAGTCAACAGGAAAATTTGTCACATCCCTATGAAATTAAGGCACCAACAATGTAACTTGTAATTGTGAGTGTTTACTGTTATTGATACATAAAGTTGGAGTTGATCCGGGATAATTTCCGATTGCCATTTGGAGTCAGGAAGGAATTTTTCCCTCCTCTTTACTGGTTTTTTTTCTTCCTCTGGATCAAGGTAAGGCAAAATGTTGGTATTGCTGAGAAGGTTGGACTTATTACAATGGAAAATTAAATGAATGCTTGAATGTTAAATTGTATTTTGTAAATAAAATCTACCAAAATAAACAGTGATTTGACTGTGATTTTCCTGTTACACCAGGTAAAAATTTTCATTATCCCACCAAACAAACTGGACATTTCATGATACTGTATAACATTTATAAATACATTAATGGGCCACACAATAAAGTCTCTGTGTTATTTTTTTTACTAATAACTGTAAGAGACACACAGGCTTCCCTTAAAGCTGCTATATATATATGGTTTGTACATATGTATATGCATAATTTTTCTAAAAATATAATGGAAACAAAACAAATAATAAACTCAGGTTGTTCATAAGTCAGCGGGGATTTGAACTTGTGACTTCTTGGCTTGTATTCCTACAAAAACACAGCATTTACATGGTGCACCATCAGCACTCAGCATGAGCACCGGTACATTTAGAAACTTGGTTGTAATGAGTTCTATGAGTTGTACTGGCAACATGGAAGCCTCCTTTGTTACAGGATCTATTACTTACATAGTCTAAATGCAACTTACTATAGAAGAATCTTTCAATGTTATAGGTGTTCTGGGAGAAAAGCTTTCACATTAGGTTTTAAAAAGTTTAGTTCTCCTTTAAGTTTGGAAGGAATTTTTTAGTTTTGTCTTCCATTGGACAAGTATGGCAGGTTCATTAGATATTAAAACAAAAGCTGGATGAGTTTTTAAATAAGAATGTGGTTTTGTATCTGTTATTGATACATAACATTGGAGTGAGTCAGGGGTATTTCCAAGGAAGGAATTTTTCCCCCTCATAATGATTTACCCCCCTTCCACTGATTATTGCTGAGTAGGGTTGGACAGATGGACATATGTTTTTATTCATCTTTAAATAATAGACTATCAGGGCGCACTTCTAGGGTTTTGCTGCCTGATCCCAAAACTTTTTATTTCCACCTCTTTCGGCACCGCCCGCCACGTTAAAGTGGGCCGTGGCTTGTGGATGAGGTGGCTAAGGTTAACATTTGAACTTCCTATCACATAGGTATTTAAACAGTTCCTCAGAGACATGTCAATTAGGAATTATTGTAATTACTTGAAGCACATATACATCCCTTTCTCAAACAACTTGGGTTGCCACTCCCAATTGCTCCTTTCAACTTATTTTAAAGCCTGTGCACACAACTGTTACAGTAATGTGAATGTCCATAATTCTGTAGTATAAAAGATTTTGGCCAAATATTTGTAAACCTGCCACCACATCAAGGTAGACTCTTTCAGCAGGCACTACTAACCTAACTAGTCTAACCTTGTTCACAACAACAACTAAAGATAAACTTACCACTGCTGCTGTCTGCCCGCCTTTCCTGTTTCAGTGCAAGGTCCGCCTGAGACAAGTGTCTCACTCTGCCTAATGGTAGATGTGGCCCTGTAGACATATTTACTGTACTGGTTCCCAATCTGTTAGGGAAACACCAAGGGGCCTTCAACCTGTGATCTTTACAGATTAATGGATGATATTCTTGCATTTCTTAAGAGGTTTTAAGGGCTTTTTGCCCACAAAACAATTTATAATACTGATCACAAAACTAGACCTGGAGACTGAGCCCAGAAACAATATAAAACACATAAAAACCTAAAGAACAGTACAATGCAGTACTAAATATAACTCATATAAGTGTAAATAGTAATGGACCCTCTATTATGTAGTAATAATTTTTCAAGGGCAGTGTTCCGCCCCATATCTAAAATTTGATATAAGCAGAGGATCCACTAACCTGGAAACCACAAATCTTACCCTTACCCAGATGCTCCTAAACTTACCTATACAATATGCCCACAGGCTGAAGCGGCCGTATCTCTGCTGGCTTTGCAAGCTCATTACAACTACAAAAGGGTCAGAAAAGGTGAACATGCCCTTTCTACTTCCTCATTCCTTTTTCTAAATTGTTCCTGTTTTCCATTTACCTTCTCTCATTCTCCAGATTTGAGATGTTTAGCTTTTCATGTCAATTTGCTTTCTCCAGCTGAGCCCTAAAAGTGAACGTATACTGAAAAATGATTTTGCGTTATCTTATAAATAAGTATGTGTGAGTAGCACTTAATCTGAGGTGTGTGTATTGGCTGCATGCCGTCAATAAAGTACTTTTTGCTCAGCTCTGACGACCACTGACGTGACTATTTCCCCCCTACCAACTGTCAATACTGCATAGGTATACAGACACCCACTGTCAAACCATTCCAGCTACAGCAAAACCACTTACAGAAACGCGGAAATGTAAGATAGTTCAAATTGGATATTTAAGAGTAGGGGGCAGATCAACAAAAAAAAATGATACCAGTGATAGTTGGGATGAATTATAGTTTCCAGTAATGGGCAATTTAAAAAAACAAATTTGCCAGTATCATACCCTTTAACCCACTACATCAGGAGCCCACTTGCTATGCTGTTTTAACAACGTTCTTTGTTCTCGTTCACCATCTCGCATTTTATTCAGTTGGGATTTAAGATCTTCAATTTCTGCTACGGAATTCTATATAACCCAAAGACACACAAATTAGTTTGTTATTAGTTCTGTTATAAGGAACAATTAATAAATAATAACAAATAACAAACAGATACTTTAAAGATTATGTTTTCGCAACTGAAATCTCAATATTTGCAGATTTGTATAATCCCCCGGTTTCTTCTACTGCATAATCTCTGCTTTTTGGGAAAGTTTTCTGAAGCTAGAGGGTTCTGGAATGTCACTTCACATAATAATTCGAATTGAGTGGTAATTTTGTAGAGAGCGCTTGACTGGCATCAGAGAACATGGGGAGGAAGCACCTCCTCCAGTACTCATTAGGGCCCACGTTCAAGCAATGTCTCACATGGAGAGAGAAATGCAGGGCTCTATATACAGTATAAGATATAACAAGTTCTACACAAAATGGCAGAGTAATCCTGTCCAAATTTATTCCACCTTAAAGCAACTGCGGGTCTCAAAACAATTTAGGTTTATGAAGCTCTGGCTGGATCCTGTGGAAATACATGTGGGGGAATGTTCAATCTTCCGGCTTCCAGTAGGTTGAGTGAAATCACCTGACCACTGCCATGCCTCTCTGCCCCAGGGGAGAAGCATGCTCAGTTAAGACTTAATGCTGGGGAAAACAGGAAGTACCTATGGAAAAAATTGGCAGTTGAGAAGGGGAGCCTATTAATGCAGGTAGAGGCTGGTTACATAACTACAAGCTGGTCACATTGCTGAAAACACAAAGTGTTCAAACAGGAAGTAATATTGCTGAACCTTTCCAGCAATAACTTCTCACAAATTTTATCTAGAGATGTGATTTAGGTTTTATTTTGAAGGTGTGATGGAAGGATTTTTATATAATTCTTACTAGTTTGGAAGAATTTGAGACCACAGTTACCCTTTAAATTAAAATATAGGGTTCCTTTCAGTTGTTTAAACTCCATTTTTTCCCCTGTACTTTTGTCTTTCAGTACTGATTATGTATCAATGTGGTTCCTTGGAATCAATTTTAAGAAAATAGAAAGCACTGAAAGTGTTAATATTGATTTGACACATGATATACAGTCGTTTACCGATACAGGTTAGTGCTTGTTCTCAAATACTTATTCTTAAAGATTGGGCTCAACGAAAAAACATCAATCCAATTTATAGACCATGAAGAGATAATTGGTCACTTGTCATGAGGTATGGTTTCTGAAATATTTGCAGAAACCGCTGGGTTTGGTTTCATGCCCACCCTTAAGATTAAAAAGAAAGAAAAGTTTACTTTTTACATTTTTTGCCCCTAACCCAAACTGCTATTGCCCATGTTCTCCCCATTTCTGGCAGAGGTTGCCATCTCCTCCCCCTGCTCAATGAGCGTTTAGAAGCTTGCCCACCTGCAGAGAAGGTGGCAGGGGAAAGAGCAGTCCATCATTGGCTGTGCTGTCAGCATTTACAAACTTGATTGTCTCCATAGAAAGGAGGAGCTGGATTGACTGCATAGAAAGAAGAGCTGTCTTTCTCTGCCAGAATGGGGACAATAATTATCCTTAAATATCTGGTTAGTCTCTAACGCATCTAATAATGTGATGGAATTGGGAGCAGAAAACCGACCAGTTTTTTTGCCCACTGGACCAGCCTGTTATTTGCTAGTGCCTTTCTTCGCAGTGAAACACATTCCAAAGTCATGTAACTGGCACCCTGGTAGGTGAGCTGGTACCGATTTGAGGATTATAGTGTGATTTACGTGTTTTATTTACCATTTCTGGTCTAGCAATGACCCTCAGGCTGGGTACACACCATACAATATTTTCGATCGACTCATATTACTGTGTGTCCTTTGGCCAGAATTGTCACATGGTGTGGCTCAGCTGTGACCGGACTCGATTGGATGTACGTACCTCACTATTTCTGTGACCTACCGTCATCTGTCCCGAACACGCGCTCGCTAGTAGCGAACGCTTGGTCGGGACAAAAACTCCCTTCGTGTGTAGGTAAAGTAGTAACATCCCTTCATCGGCTATGAGACCTATGTGAAGACAATAAGCATGTCTTCCAATTGTCCAGATCCTAGGCTAAAGAAGGGGCAGAAGTGGGCTTTGGGCGTCTACAAAGTGAGTACCGGTGGATAAAAAGATTGCGTAATCTGTTTATTTGCGAGTTGTAGAATACATAGGGCTACACAGAACAGGGACATGTGTAGTCAGTACTGACTTGCACATGATATATAATAGGCCACTAGATGGCATTGTTTGAGTAAAAATATAACTTGAATTTGTTGGAAAAGTCCCTTTGTATAGGGGCATATTTATAAAGGTTCGTTAACTTTTCGCGGCCGTTTTCGCGGACATTAACGCATAAATCGCGTTTAACGCGATTTATAAATGTCCGAAAACATTTATAAATTGTAAGGGCCTTTGCGGCACTGATAAGTGCCTTTTGGGGCTTAAGGGTCCCGCAGCTCGAACCGGGACCCCCTCCCCGGCCCTATCAGGGCCTTTGCGGCACTTACAAGTGCCCTTGCATGGTGGGGCCAGTAGTTGGGGGGATTATAGTTTTGGGGGTGGACATGCCCTTTAAAGAGATGACAATGTTGTCATTAGCAAGAGCCTGTTTACTTCTACCTGCCATTTGGTTATGGGTGCAGTGTGCAATAGCAGAATAGGTGTTCAGCTTTCCCTGCTAGCAGGGGTGTCCCTAGGGTTTTTGGCACCTGAAAATACTTTTGAATGCCGCCCCTAGGCCGGGTGCGAGGGGCGTGGCTTAATGTGTGGGCGTGGTTTAGTCTGTGGGTGTGGCTTAGCGCATGAGCGTGACAAATTTCAAAAGTTTTTTTTGAAAATGGTTATTTATACGCTTCTCTATTTTTAGAAAACACTAAAAACATATTGCTGCAACTGGTACATTACATTAGAAAGCCCTACCAAAAGATGTTGGCCAAAAGATCTGTATGCCCTGCTACCACGTCAAGGTAGACTCTTTCAGCAGGGCCCTAACTATCATTTGTCAGGTTAGTCCTTAACTATACCTGTATTAAAGATAGTGCAGAATCCGTTTCCTTTGGGCTGCTGCTCCTCACTGAAACAATAACGAGAGGTAAGAATTGCCAGTCCTGTATCCCCGTCTTGAGTACTTTTTATTTTAAGTGTTTTTTAAAAAAAACAAAAAAACTATACACACTATAGTTCTCCTTTAGATATTAAAGGGTATCTCCACTGAGGAAAAAACATTTTTTTTGTTTTAGTCTATTTTAAAGTACACCATCCCCCTACCTCCCCCCTGAATTACCCTTTGTTTACTTGCAGCAGAATAAGAAAGTTGTGGTAGCTCCTGGGGGTGTGTCTTCCCCTGTGCTGGGGGTGCTGTCACTCAGTGTGCATCATCATGGTAGCAGACACACCCACTTGGCTGCTGTAAAGAAATCCTTTCCTCCCTGACACTCTAAGTTAATTTTTACAGCTGATCATGCAGAGAAACAAGGGAGGAAAAGTTAAAACCCTTTTCCCACACTACTGTAACAAAGGCAGGGGGAATAAAGATTTTTTTGTGTCTATCCCTGGGAGGGGTGGTTAAAAAATTGATATAACATTAATTTCATAAGGGATGCTGGGAATTTGAGGCAATCTGGTATGGGAGGGGGTGTGAGAGATAAAAAAAGTACCTGATTACTCCTTCATTAATTAGTGATGTCAGCAAGTTGCTGTGATGGTCATGTGATTATTCCTCCATTAATCAGTGAACTCAGTGTTCAGTGTGTGTGTGATCGACCGACCAGTCGGATCACACAGACAGCAGTCCTGACGGCTCCTCACACGTTCTGTGCTTGCACTAAAGGAACACGCACATTGGACATTTCCCAGGCAGTCACTGAAAGTGGGCGGACCTGCACATCCACAGCGTTCAGGGAGAAAGTCATTGGATTTCTTCTAAACTACTGCTCAAAGACTCAGGTACTGCAGGTGCATTTCCACCTTACACATATCTATCCTTACAACCCAGGTGACTATTATCAGTGGAGATACCCTTTAAAGTATTGTGATCATTTTTCTATCTTACAGTTTATTTAGTTGACAAGCTTATTTAGCTTTTAAATAAATTGTTAGTCCTTGGAAAAAGTATCCCGGGACACCTACAGGGAGATTCAATAAAAGTTCTTATTGTTTAAAATGGTGCTAATTTTGCCCCAACCAATCAGATCTTATTTAACACTTGAAAGCTAACATCTGATTGGTTGGGGAAAAATTAGCACCATTTTAAACTATAAGAACTTTTATTGAATAACCCTGTTATTTTTTTAATATCTATATATTGGACTAATACGGCACTACAATCAATCCGACCCTTGTTGGACTAAATGTAGTTCCACGGATTCTATCACCACCTAATCTTCCTCAAGGACAACAGCACCAGAATGGACTGACTAGTCTTAGCCCCAAAAGTGCAACCGCTAAAAGGACCCATCCACCTTGTTCCGAAGAGTCTCCAAAAAGAATTAAAGATACTGAGTTGGTTTGTATATAGTAGCTGCTATGCTTAATTAAGTATATGTATTGTATGTTGATCCCTTTACACCCCATTATGAGATTTACATCCATTAATAAAAACAAGAGAACAGTCCTATTGTTTATATTACGATTAGTGAAGCATGGAACCAGATTTCCATGCTTATTCCCTTGCCAAGGCGAGTTATTAATATCTTGGGAAATATGGATTACACACAGGTCATGTTTGGTATTGGAGGAATTGCTAATTAATACTGGAGAGGAATATGGGGTCAATATCCCAATACAATGTACATATCTACATTTATATGGAGTCTGCCTAACTGAGGGGGAATGAATGCTTTTGGCTAGTCATAAATCTGGACATTCCTAGACACTCCCACCTCATGAGGAGGGGGTAGTACATCAAAGGGTTTAAAAATCATTGTAGCCCCTATAACTTTGTTCATACTTAGGGGACATGCTAAAACCGTGTGTATGGACCCAATGTTTCTTCCCGCCCCGGGACACAGGACTTCTTCTAGTGAGTAGGGTCTGTGAATATTTTTATCATTTTTATTTTATATAACTGTTGTACCTATATTGTCATTTTATTATAACACCATTTTCTTTTATTTCTGTATTATGTGCACTGTCCACCTTTTGGAATATTAAATCTAAAATGAAATAAGTTTTGTCTTTGATGCTCTAAAAGAACTCAGTTAGCCTCTAAGTTTATATGTGGATTGAGTGTTTGGCAGTGGAAATGCTAATTAACT
Organism: Hymenochirus boettgeri; assembly: GCA_019447015.1. Lineage (NCBI taxonomy): Eukaryota > Metazoa > Chordata > Amphibia > Anura > Pipidae > Hymenochirus > Hymenochirus boettgeri. Next base: position 54,484,151 of record CM033473.1, on the reverse strand, counting down.
CTGTGACTGCTTGTGAAGGACTGATGCTAATTAACCAGTTAGTTGCTGGAGTGAATGGTGTAGTATTAACCATGTAGCTGCCAGGACAGTGGTGTGCATAGTCAGTGAGAGTCAAGAGTGTTTTTGGGGCATCTTTAAGGCCGTAACTTAAAGTGGTGGCAGCGAGTACTGATTAATTGGTCAGATCACGTGCCCAGCGAACTGGCGTTCGTGACAGTACAGTACTTCATTTCAGTGGGTCTATGTTGCATAATAAATAAAATCGCTGAATCCCAGTTTGCTAGCATGACTTTTAAACAGTTTATATTAGAATATTGCTTTTTCATGACATTTGTATGCCAGCCTAAAGTTGTAAAACGTACACCAAGAGCTCAACTGCGATATTACATACTCATTGTTCTGCATGGGAAGCAATTACAGCTCTGTGTAGCATAGAATCCTAGTGCACATTTACATTTTATGTATCCAATGTTTCTGTATCACTGCTTAAAAGCCTGTTCTCTACGGATAATTGATTGCTTTAATTTATCCCAACAATACAATGGGAATATAGCATGTAAACAACTTGAATTGAACTGGATGTGAACTAGGATATTGTGTGATTTTATGTATGAAATTGTTGACTATTTGTGTGGATGTACAGAGTCCCATTTTATTTTTCTATAACTTGAACCAACTTCAATAGATATGCAGTGAACCAATCATTTCATTTTTCTTGTATTTCCAGTTGCTTGGATTCTCAGAACCTGCATTTGTAGAACCACATGTTCCAACAGGGAGGGAAGAAAAGGCCAGAGTGCGGTAAGCAGTAACAGATAAAACATTGCAGTGTGCAATCCTTATAATACACAAGGAATATATTTTTACAAAAAAACCCCGGCTACGTAGCGGAGAGGTTTTTATAAGAATGTATACCACTGTTGTTTCCCATGGATGTTGCCATTCATTAAAATTTGATGTATGAATTAAGAGATTTAAATGATTGGTTTGCATGCACAGATTCTTCCCTTCACTTGTGTTTATTTTTTGGGGGGGTGGGAGTGGTTACGGTTTTTATACAAATTACATAAAGATATGGGGGTGGGAGTGGTTACGGTTTTTATACAAATTACATAAAGATATGGTTTATTATGGGTTTCTTTTCATATTTTCTATGGTAGAGACTTCCCAGCAAAGAACTGCCAGATTCGTCGTCTCCTGCACCAACAAATAATATCCGTGTCTTTAAAAATTCAATCCGGCTAACGTTAAATCGATAACTACAGTGGAACTTCAGTTATAAGGTTCATCCAATGTAATGTACATACTGTGGATTCAGCTCTTTAACACGGTGCTGTATATTCTGTGGGTAACTCAAATGTGTACGGCCAAAGTTACACAAGATTTTAGATCATTTTAGCCTTTGCCCCTTTTTTGTTTCTCTTTGTATATTCTGTATTTAAAAAAAAAAAAAAAAGGAAAAAAAGAAAAATATAAAGTCTATTTTTTGTGTAAAGATGTCTGTCTTTTTGTATCACTTTATTTCAAAAATATTTTTTAAAAATGCACCAAAAAAGTGTGTATATTTTGTTTGTAAACAGGACAAGTTTGAACACATTTCTCTGCTCCCGTTCCCTTATTTTGTTAATACTGTAATGTCTTTATTTCTGCCTTTCAGCCTAATGTATCTGCTCTGATCACTAATTTATTTTCTTTTTTGTTTAACAATGTAAATTAACCTTGCAGAAGGTCTTATTGGCTAATTTGAAATCTTCATAGGACTTTTTTTTTTTTCCTCCTTAATAAGTCTCCTGTGGAGGCTTATAAAGTGCAACATCATGGGGTATCTTTAGGGATTTCCTGCACAGGAAACATTTGCCAGTAAACATTTATCTTTATCATTAACGGGGAGATGTATGAAACACAGTATGGGGTAAAATAGGAGTTCAGCCCAGGCTTCCCGTTGGGTTTAACTCAATTTTTCCATTTTGTAATAATGGCACAGGCACCCAATGTGATACCACCTAGCATTTGCACTACATAGTGCAGAAACTAACACCTTTTAAATTGTCGTAAACTCCGCTCACCTTAAACGGCATGTCCACCCCCAAAACTATAATCCCCCCCCAAACTACTGGCCCCACCATGTAGTGTAGTTTAATCCTTACCTCACATCCCAGCTCCATATGGTTCTCCTGTAGTCCCCCCCAAAGTCCCCAAAACTGCCCACCAGGAGGATAGCAGAGTCCATATAGGACTCTGCCTCCTACCTGGCCTCCGGGCGAAGTTTGGCATGCGTACTGCAGCCCTTCTCCCCCTCCCTCTCCCTCCCTCTCCCGATTCCCTCCCCCGAGCGTATAACCCTTAATGTATAAGATTCCCCCTGGTCTCCCAGCCCCAACCGCACAAATTATATGTTTAGAAAGCTCCCCAAACTTTACTTACCTCTCCTCTTTCCTCCGCGGAAGGGAGCTGCCGGCAGCCGCGTCCGTGATTGACTGCCGCTCAGCCAATCACAGACGCGGCTGCCGATCCCGCCCCTCTGCTTGCATTTTCTCGCAAGCAGAGGGCCGGGAGCGTGGCGGAGGAAAGAGGGGAGGTAAGTAGAGTTTGGGGAGCTTTCTTAACATATAAATATAGCGGTTGGGGCTGGGAGACCAGGGGGAATCTTATATGAAAAAATTTTTTTTAGGGTGGACATACCCTTTAACTGCTAGTAAATCATGTGAATAATGTATCAAAAGAACCCCGATGGAGCGCTGCATAAGTATTGCCTCACCCTGTTTCAGTTCTAAATTACAAATAATAAAAGGGTAACGTTCCTGAATATTTGTAATCTGCACAGTTATAATGTATTCTATATATTTCGTTCTTGTTCTATTTTACTTTTATTACTGTTCTTTCTATTCTTCTTCAGTTTTATTCTTCCGCTTTTTTGGACTGTATCTCCTCCCACAGTTTTTGAGCTAGAGACATGAAATTCGGTAAAGACGTGCGGGGCATATAGGAGAAGTGTCCTATTACCTTGCTAAGGAATATGCGGAAGCGTTACAGGGTTATCGGCCAATTTCAGGACATTTTTTCCCTTGGACTATAATGGTAACAATCTGTGGTGCTGTACAATTATATAGTTATGCATTATATACAGGGTAATACATAATATACAAAGTCATACACAGGTAATACATAATATAATCCACCCCTTTGTTTGACTCCAATGGAGTCCATCTGTAAATAATAACCTTATAATCTGCGCTCTACTATGTAGTAGCACGCCAATTTAAACTTTCCAGAAGTGGGTTCCACAGATGTTACCATTATGTCCAAGGAAAAAAATGTCCTGAAATTGGCCGATAACCCTGTAACGCTTCCGCATATTCCTTGCAAGGTAATAGGACACTTCTCCTATATGCCCCGCACGTCTTTACCGAATTTCATGTCTCTAGCTCAAAACTGTGGGAGGAGATACAGTCCAAAAAAGCGGAAGAATAAAACTGAAGAAGAATAGAAAGAACAGTAATAAAAGTAAAATAGAACAAGAACGAAATATATAGAATACATTATAACTGTGCAGATTACAATATTCAGGAACGTTACCCTTTTTTATTTGTAATTTAGAACTGAAACAGGGTGAGGCAATACTTATGCAGCGCTCCTTCTGGTTCTTTTGATACATTATTCACATGATTTTAGCAGTTAAAGGGTATGTCCACCCTAAAAAAATTTTTTCATATAAGATTCCCCCTGGTCTCCCAGCCCCAACCGCTATATTTATATGTTAAGAAAGCTCCCCAAACTCTACTTACCTCCCTCTTTCCTCGCCACGCTCCCGGCCCTCTGCTTGCGAGAAAATGCAAGCAGAGGGGCGGGATCGGCAGCCGCGTCTGTGATTGGCTGAGCGGCAGTCATCACGGACGCGGCTGCCGGCAGCTCCCTTCCGCGGAGGAAGAGGAGAGTAAGTAAAGTTTGGGGAGCTTTCTAAACATATAAATATAGCGGTTGGGGCTGAGACCAGGGGGAATCTTATACATTAAGGTTATACGCTCGGGGAGGGAATCGGGAGAGGGAGGGAGAGGGAGGGGGAGAAGGGCTGCAGTACGCATGCCAAACTTCTCCCGGAGGCCAGGTAGGAGGCAGAGTCCTAATATGACTCTGCTATCTCCTGGTGGCAGTTTTGGGGACTTTGGGGGGGACTACAGGAGAACCATATGGAGCTGGATGTGAGGTAAGATTAAACTACACTACATGGTGGGGCAGTTATAGTTTTGGGTGGACATGCCGTTTAAGGTGAGCGGAGTTTACGACAATTTAAAAGGTGTTAGTTTCTGCACTATGTAGTGCAAATGCTAGTGGTATCACATTGGGTGCCTGTGATTATTACAAAATGGAAAAATTGAGTTAACACAACGGGAAGCCTGGGCTGAACTCCTATTTTACCCCATACTGTGTTTTCATACATCTCCCCGTATATGATAAAGATAAATGTTTACTGGCAAATGTTTCCTGTGCAGGAAATCCCTAAAAGACCCCATGATGTTGCACTTTATAAGCCTCCACAGGAGCAGTTTATTTCTTAATAAGGAGAAAAAAAATGTCCTATGAAGATTTCAAATTAGCCAATAAGACCTCATCAGAGCAGATACATTAGGCTGAAAGGCAGAAATAAAGACATTACAGTATTAACAAAATAAGGGAACGGGAGCAGAGAAATGTGTTCAAACTTGTCCTTTTTACAAACAAATATACACACTTTTTTGGTGCATTTTTAAAAAATATTTTGAAATAAAGTGATACAAAAGACAGACATCTTTACACAAAAATAGACTTTATATTTTTCTTTTTTTTTTTTTTTTTAAATACAGAATATACAAAGAGAAACAAAAAAGGGGCAAAGGCTAAAATTCTAAAATCTTGTGTAACTTTGGCCGTACACATTTGAGTTACCCCAGAATATACAGCACCGTGTTAAAGAGCTGAATCCACAGTATGTACATTACATTGGATGAACCTTATAACTGAAGTTCCACTGTAGTTATCGATTTAACGTTAGCGGATTGAATTTTAAAGACACGGATATTATTTGTTGGTGCAGGAGAGACGAATCTGGCAGTTCTTGCTGGGAAGTCTCTACCATAGAAAATATGAAAAGAAAACATAATAACCATATCTTTATGTAATTTGTATAAAAACCGTACCACTCCCACCCCCCCAAAAATAAACACAAGTGAAGGGAAGAATCTGTGCATGCAAACCAATCATTTAAATCTCTTAATTCATACATCAAATTTTAATGAATGGCAACATCCATGGGAAACAACAGTGGTATACATTCTTATAAAAACCTCTCCGCTACGTAGCCGGGTTTTTTTGTAAAAATATATTCCTTGTGTATTATAAGGATCACACTGCATGTTTTATCTGTTACTGCTTACCGCACTCTGGCCTTTTCCTTCCCCTGTTGGAACATGTGGTTCTACAATGCAGGTTCTGGAATCCAAGCAACTGGAAATACAAAAAAAAATGAAATTGGTTCACTGCATATCTATTGAAGTTGGTTCAAGTTATAGAAAAATAAAATGGGACTCTGTACATCCACACAAATAGTCAACAATTTCATACATAAAATCACACAATATCCTAGTTCACATCCAGTTCAATTCAAGTTGTTTACATGCTATATTCCCATTGTATTGTTGGGATAAATTAAAGCAATCAATTATCCGTAGAGAACAGGCTTTTAAGCAGTGATACAGAAACATTGGATACATAAAATGTAAATGTGCACTAGGATTCTATGCTACACAGAGCTGTAATTGCTTCCCATGCAGACACAATGAGTATGTAATATCGCAGTTGTAGCTCTTGGTGTTACGTTTTGGGAGTTTACAACTTTAGGCTGGCATACAAATGTCATGAAAAAGCAATATTCTAATATAAACTGTTTAAAAGTCATGCTAGCAAACTGGGATTCAGCGATTTTATTTATTATGCAACATAGACCCACTGAAATGAAGTACTGTACTGTCACGAACGCCAGTCGCTGGGCACGTGATCTGACCAATTAATCGGTACTCGCTGCCACCACTTTAAGTTACGGCCTTAAAGATGCCCCAAAAACACTCTGACTCTCACTGACTATGCACACCACTGTCCTGGCAGCTACATGGTTAATACTACACCATTCACTCCAGCAACTAACTGGTTAATTAGCATCAGTCCTTCACAAGCAGTCACAGATAATTAGCATTTCCACTGCCAAACACCAATCCACAATAAACTTCAGAGGCTAACTGAGTTCTTTTAGAGCATCAAAGACAAACTTATTTTCATTGATTTAATATTCCAAAAGGTGGACAGTGCACATAATACAGAAATAAAAGAAAATGGTGTTTATAATAAAATGACAATAAGTACAACAGTTATATAATAAAAATGATAAAAATATTCACAGACCCTACTCACTAGAAGAAGTCCGTGTTCCTGGGCGGGAAGAAACATTGGGTCCATACACACGGTTTTAGCATGTCCCCTAAGTATGAACAAAGTTATAGGGGCTACAATGATTTTTAAACCCTTTGATGTACTACCCACCCCTCCTCATGAGGTGGGAGTGTCTAGGAATGTCCAGATTTATGACTAGCCAAAAGCATTCATTCCCCCTCATTTAGGCAGACTCCTATAAATGTAGATATGTACATTGTATTGGGATATTGATCACATATTCCTCTCCAGTATTAATTATCAATTCCTCCAATACCAAACATGACCTGTGTGTAATCCATATTTCCCAAGATATTAATAACTCGCCTTGGCAAGGGAATAAGCATGGAAATCTGGTTCCATGCTTCACTAATCGTAATATAAACAATAGGACTGTTCTCTTGTTTTTATTAATGGATGTAAATCTCATAATGGGGTGTAAAGGGATAACACTACAATACATATACTTATTAAGCATAGCAGCTACTATATACAAACCAACTCAGTATCTTTAATTCTTTTTGGAGACTCTTCGGAACAAGGTGGATGGGTCCTTTTAGCGGTTGCACTTTTGGGCTAAGACTAGTCAGTCCTTTCTGGTGCTGTTGTCCTTGAGGAAGATTAGGTGGTGATAGAATCCGTGGAACTTTAGTCCAACAAGGGTCGGATTGATTGTAGTGCCGTATTAGTCCAATATATAGATATTAAAAAATAACAGGGTTATTCAATAAAAGTTCTTATAGTTTAAAATGGTGCTAATTTTTCCCCAACCAATCAGATGTTAGCTTTCAATGTTAAATAAGATCTGATTGGTTGGGCAAAATTAGCACCATTTTAAACAATAAGAACTTTTATTGAATCTCCCTGTAGGTGTCCCGGGATACTTTTTCCAAGGACTAACAATTTATTTAAAAGCTAAATAAGCTTGTCAACTAAATAAACTGTAAGATAAAAAATGATCACATACTTTAAGGTATCTCCACTGATAATAGTCACCTGGGTTGTAAGGATAGATATGTGTAAGGTGGAAATGCACCTGCAGTACCTTGTCTTTGAGCAGTAGTTTAGAAAAATCCAATGACTTTCTCCCTGAACGCTGTGGATGTGCAGGTCCGCCACTTTCAGTGACTGCCTGGAAATGTCGACCTGCGTGTTCCTTTAGTGCAAGCACAGAACGTGTGAGGAGCCGTCAGGACTGCTGTCTGTGTATCCGACTGGTCGGGTGCTGTACAATTATATAGTTATGCATTATATACAGGGTAATACATAATATACAAAGTCATACACAGGTAATACATAATATAATCCACCCCTTTGTTTGACTCCAATGGAGTCCATCTGTAAATAATAACCTTATAATCTGCGCTCTACTATGTAGTAGCACGCCAATTTAAACTTTCCAGAAGTGGGTTCCCCTCTCTTCTACCCCTGGTTCACTTCCCCCACCTCCGTCCCCTCTTTAGGTTCACCATCCTTGCAATTCTTCCCACTCCATTCTGCGTCTGCCGCACCACTGTGGTTGCCACATCTTCAACTTTTACATCCTGTACGGAGCCTGCTCAAATGTGAAAGTGACTTCCGAATCACTAGCGCAAAAGTTAGGATATCTGAACAAAGCATCACTAACCCTAAACAATCTTTAAAGTATATTAATAGTAAGAAGATGAAGACTGAAAGTGTGGCACCATTAATTAATAGGGATAAGTTAGTTACAGAGAATGCCAATAAAGCATATGTCTTGAACAATTTTTTCCCTCTGTATACACTATAGAAAATCCAAGTACAGATAGCAGAGAGTATATCAGATATTTCCGATTGCCACTTGGAGTCAGAAGGGAATTTTTTCCCCCTTCATAATTCTGGTGGGGGCGGGTCACCTTCCTCTGGATCAACAGTTAGGCAGGAAATGTGGGTATTGCTGAGTAGGTTGAACTGGATGGACGTATGTCTTTATTCAACCTCAAATACTATACTATACTAAATAAAGAAATACAATTATAGTTTTAGTATGTGTGATATAAATCCATTATGGACTAATAAAATTGATTGCACCTGGTGCATTATTGAAGATTTGGGACCAATATTATAACCTTCCATTCATACTTATTTTTGCACTGTAATGTTTGTACTTTATAAATCACACAATTGACTATTACACTGGTGCACTTTGGACTTGGATTTTAATGAATGGAAGTGTGGATTACATATACTTTAATGGACATTATTAACACAGAGATAATCTTGGAATTTAGAGTTTTTATATTTTTTATTGCCTTATATTATTACACTGTATAACTAGATTTCTATAATAATATGCTGGTTACAGGGATCATGAATATTCACTAATTGATTAGGACAGCAGAGAGTTGTGTAGGTACTGGGATATTCTATCTATCATATTGATACTAGCAAATCCTATTACACATTTAGGGCTGGGTCACGATCACGATCCAATCTCATTTTTAAAAGTGCACACTAGTGTGCCCCACAAGTGATGTTATATACACTTAAGGCTAGGCCACACTAACGCGTTTCTCAAACACTTCCTTTAGCACCTGAAAACACGTGGCAGTGTCTTTCAATGTGGGTGTTGCTTTCCATTTTCGGAGCGCATTTGTTCCAATTTCGGAAAATATTGGGCAAATCAAAGTGCAAACAGACGACAACGCATAAGAAAGCTTTTGGGACTGATGCAATTAAAGGTGCAAACGTTTGCCTGTGCTATTAATCTGCAGCAACCAATCAGATGGCAGGCATCCCACCTCTCCCTGAAGTCCAGGGAGTCTCCTTGATTTTAATGGCAGCTCCCAGACTCTCCCTGAAATGTGTTGTTATGAATTAGAGTGAGGGAGCACAATGGTGTCAGAGTCTTTTAGCGATTAACACATGACAAAAACACTTAATATGTGTCTGTTTTCATGAGTGTGTGTCTGTTGAGATGCATGTGTTTGTGTGCAAAAGTGTCTGACTGTATACATGTGTGGGTCTGTATGCATGGATTAATCTTTTATCTTGGGGTGGGGCTTTAGGGGGTGAGTACCCTCTCTGAAATGAGTTTTGGCAGGGTGGGATGTCTGAGATGTTAACTAACCCACTATAAAGCTAACATCTTTGGTTGTTGCAAATGAATTGCATAGGCCATCTTCTGCATCTCTTATTGCATCAGTCCATTAGTTGCTAACCATTGTAATTTTTTTGAGTCAGTTAATGTTTATATAAGATCACCAAAGATCTGAAAACTACACCTCCCAGCATTCCTTGGTTGACTTTTGATATTGTGAGTGCTGGGAGTAATATCTTTCAAACAAATGTAGGCCTACAGATAAGAGATCCCCTTGTTGATCTGTGACAGGGATAGGTAACCAGTAGTTATCCAGCATTTACTCTATAGCCAAGGAATGCTGGGAGTTACAGTTTTCAAACATCTGGTGATCTACTGGTAACCAATCCGTGATTTCAAACTATGTCCTGCATACATTTTAATCTCCAGCAACTGTGTAAACTTGCATTATGGGAGACAATAAAAGTTACAATGAGCAGGTACCATAACAGAGGATTATGGGTAGGGAGCAGGTGGCGCTGCATTGAAATATCTATAAACAAATACTAAAGATGCAAAAAAAGAACATATAGGCTGCAACACTCTAAATTCAATATCAAAACTAAAAGTCCTTTATTTCAGAAGGGATAAGTTAAAATCAATTAAAAACACATATACAGGGCTCTCACTTAATACTGTCCATAAGAAATCACATATACATCGAAACATACAGAATCGATAAGTATAGATCAGTTCGATATTAACCAATGATTAAAAGATTTTCAAAAATCTATAAGAAAAGCAGTCTCTTGCTAACAAAGAATATCGAACTGATCTATACTTATCGATTCTGTATGTTTAGGACTTTATTGGCCCCATAAAATCTATGGAGCCAATTTATTCCCTAGATCTGAATTTGTACATATGTCTTATGCTTTATACTTATTTTATCAATCATATCTCTTTATTGAACTGTACTCATATACGGTATGGGTCTACCCGAAATATCATAGCTGCATAAATGAGAATTTGTCTCAATGAAATAACATAAATTTGGGCAGCTTAAGTTATCCTCGGGGTACACCCACACAGAAATGAATGTTATACAAAGATGTGAATAAGCATTGCACTTTAGAACTATATATACTTAATTGCTCTTTTGATACTGTGTCTCTTATTGAAGAATGACTATGTCTTACACTCTGGGCGTTCCTATAACACCTCTTAGCCACTATCTAATCACGCCCTTAACACCTGGCTGTGATATGCTAATTGGGATTTTCCAGGGTACATAATTGCCACAGATTCTTGTACAAGTCATTCTGAATTGAGAAAGCCAGTCGGATGACTAGCGAAACGTCTTCAAGAACTACATTTCAAGTCCAGTTGATCTAATTGAATACAACAGATATACTATGTTAGGATGTTCCCTTGCAACCCCACAACCGCCATCTCTCAAATCCTCACCTCTGGTGTGCTACTAAGCGGATGTGGAGGAAGTCTTGTACACAAGCTGACTTTCTCCATTACAAGTTTGGTAGCTCCGACCCGAGTTAGGGGGGCGGAGCGTCTGACCTGAGGCGCCGCTCCCGCGAGGATGCTGGGAGTTGTAGTGCAGCGTCTTAGCTCCGCCTGCCCCTGTGCTCTGTGCTGGGTACGGGCGCGTGACGTCATTACGCCGCGACGCGCTCGCGGATTGGCCGCCGGGCGCGTGACGTCATTACGCCGCGACGCGCTCGCGGATTGGCCGCGACTGGTCTCGTGAGAGCCGGGAGGATGACGCGAGCGGTGACGTCAGTGAGACACGAGGTAGCAGGCGCCATTTTGTAGAATTGCTAACAGGAGGAGAATCTCCCCACCCTCCCTCCCTATTATTTTGAGAAGTTATGTTTTATGGTTTTTGGAAGAATAAAAACATTTTTTGTTGGAGTCACAGCGGCGGGGGCATCCTTGCAGAGTTTATGTTGAGCCGTTACATGCCCTCTGGGGATCCAGAGGCTTGGCACTCAGCAATGGCTACGGCTAGTTAGGGTTTTATATCTAATTAATATGCCTCCCTATTATTTTGAGAAGTTATGTTTTATGGTTTTTGGAAGAATAAAAACATTTTTTGTTGGAGTCACAGCAGCGGGGGCATCCTTGCAGAGTTTATGTTGAGCCGTTACATGCCCTCTGGGGATCCAGAGGCTTGGCATTTAGCAATGGCTACGGCTAGTTGGGGTTTTTACATCTAATTAATATGCAAGGATGCAAATTTATAATTTGGCTAATTAATTGATCACATGATTGTTACAATGTGTCAATAAAGCTGTGGCCATTTAATTCACCCAAAAGGATTGTGTGTCTGCCTGTTCATTTCCGCCATTTAATTCACCCAAAAGGATTGTGTGTCTGCCTGTTCATTTCCATACAAAATTAATTTATAAGGGGTTTAAGTCTGTTTTAGGCAACCGAGGTATCAGCAGCAGGTCTAGGCTACAATGTCTCAACACCGCACTTTAGGTAACAAAACCAAAATACTTAGAAATAATAACAAATCAAACCCACGCCGCCGAAACCCTGGGTAAATCACTGTGTGGGGCCCCTTTTTAACTTCCACCTGTTTAAACCTTTGGGGTGGGGCCCTCCGGTCCACGCGAGGATCCGTGGATTTTCGAAAAAATCCGTAAATTCGAAAATCCGCGAGCGGACCCGTTAAAACGTATTAAAATGAAAGTTCGGCAAAATCCGCATTAAAAGCAGTCTAAATAGCCTTGGTAATGTACACTTAATCACTCAGGGACCTGGGTAATGTCCTTAGAAACACGTATCAATGCCTACAATACCTAAAAATTACAGTCCGCTAGCGAGAACGATATTTTTCGAAAATACGAGGATTTCCGTAAAAACGAGGACCTCCATAAACCCGCGGATCTCCGAAAAACGAGGATTCCCGTAAAAACGTGTAATCATGTTAGCTGCCATTGGCTAATTTGGGTCATGTGGCTTGCTACGTCTTGAAAATAATTCCCAAAAATTCGAATTTACAAGAATTTCTCGTTTTTATGAAAATTCTCGTAATTACGAGAATCCGCGTAATTACGAGGATCTTCGGTTTTTCCGGGTCCCGGAGATACTCGTATTTTCGAAAATTTTCGTAAAAAAAAAAATCCGAAAAAAAAAAAAAAAGAGCCTAACATCCCTAAGAAGTTCCGTATCACCATTCTACCGGCCAGATAAAGGAAAGATGCACAGTCTGGTACTCAACACCCAGGACTACCATGATAAGGGTGGCCATGCTCCTGGCGATAACAAACAATATGAGGCTGTTTAACAAGGGATCCCCACCAGCCGTTACAAGAAAGGAGTCATAGGACTACTACAACAGCTTTCAAAAGATAAGCCCCATTGACCGAGCAATGTATCATCGGCCTCTACCCTGGTGCGGCACATCCTGAATATGGACTCCCAAAGCTACATAAGGAAGGTGCCCACTAAGACCATAGTCAGCAGCATTCAACTCGTAACATACAAGGTGGCAAAAGATCTAGCTAACATCTTAGGCCATTGGTGGAAGTTCTAAGCTCACATCAGAACTCTCAGGATTTCACCAACAAGATTGAAGATATAGTACCGGTGTAGAAGAAACTATGGTGTCCTATTGATGTGACATCTCTTCAATTGTATACCCACCAAGGAGGCATGTTGGACATGGTGAGAAAACGGGCTGGGCCAAGACAGAACTCTACCAGCAGAACTGACTCAACCCAGAACAGGTGTGTTCCGTGTTGGACTTGTGCCTGAATACCAACTAGTTCAAATACAGGGATAAGTTAGATAAGCAAAAACATGGATGTGCTATGGGATCTCCAGATTAAACCTATTGCTGGCCAAACCTTTAAACATGCGGAGGTAGAAACACAGGCGCTTAATAACTTAAGGGCATAGCACCCCAGCACTGGTTCAGATATGTGATGAAAAGGGGTTAAAATCCACCAGCCAAGGAAGTTACAAGCTTCAACGAACAAATTAATGCGGTGACCAAAACATTTAAATTCACAGGGAAGAGGTACAAAAACCAACAAAACTGGCTGTCTTGGGAATGCTGGTTAGAAGTGAGGAAAAAGGTTAAATGGAAGTAGAGGTTTACAGAAACAACACACACAGATCAGTATGTGTGTTGACTCCCACCACCCTTAGATCACAAAGCTGGGTGTCATCAGAACCGCTGAAACACAGAGCACGGAGAAAAATCCCCACTAGCACAGAGGCGAGGAAAGAAAGAAAAATATCAGAGGAGCCCTTAAAACTTGTGGATATTCCCAGGACTGGCCTTTGTCAAAAGAGTAGAAGGAAAGAAAGAACACGAAATACCAACAGAAGGGGAAAAGCAAGGGGACAGGAGGAAGGAACATGGTATCCCATAGTTAGCAGGGGGTCTCCGAGAAATTAAGAAGAATTTTTCAAAAAAACATCGTACCTGTCCTGCTTTAAACCGAAAAACAACACCACTGAGGCAGCAATTTGGGACGATCCGAAAGAACCAATACCTAAACACAAGAAAAGGACATCATATATGCAGTGAAGTGCAGTTAAGAATGCTCTGATTGGTATGTGGGGAGAGACAAAAAGCAACTGCTCAACGTATGGCCCAGCACAGAAGAGCCAATTCCTCGGGTCAGGGACTTCAGAGTTTATCTTGCATCTAAGGATAAAGGACATACCTTTGAAATTTAATGTAAATACTGGCGAAAGAAAACGTGATGTTCAAGAGAGGTGTTAAGGAGGCCATTGTGAAAAATAAAGAAACCAAGTCTCAAATAGAGGTGGGGGGGTTTCGGACACCAAACTGTATGCCATGTACATGCTGTTTTAACACCGTACTCTGGGCGTCCATAAACCCCTCTTAGCAACATTAATCACACCCTTAACACCTGGCTGGATAGCTAATGGGATTTTCCAGGTGACATAATTGCCACAGATTCTTGTACAAGTCATTCTGAATTGAGAAAGCCAGTCGGATGATAGCGAAAGTCGCAAGAATACATTCACGTCAGTGATCTAATGAATACAACAGCTATATGATGTTAGGATGTTTCCCTTGCAACCCCACAAACCGCCATCTCTCAAAATCCTCACCTCTGTGTTTACTAGCGGATGGGAGGAACCCGTCTTGTAACAAGTGACTTTCTCCATTACAAGTTTGGTAGCTGACCCCGAGTTAGGGGCCGGAGCGTCGACTGAGGTGCGCTCCCGCGAGGATGCTGGGAGTTGTAGTGCGGCGTTCTTAGCTCAGCTCCCCTGTGCTCTGTGATGGGGCCGGGCGCGTGACGTCATTACGCCGCGACGCGCTCGGTATTGGACCGCGGACTGGTTCGTGAGAAGCGGGAGGATGGGACGTGAGCGGGAGGTCAGTGAGACACGAGGTATAGCAGGCGCCATTTTGTAGAATGCTAACAGGGAGAGAATCTGCCCCACCCTCCCGCCACTATTATTTTGAGACGTTATGTTTTATGGTTTTGGAAGACTAAAAAACATTTTTTTGTTGGAAGTCACGCAGCGGGGAATCCTTGCGAGTGTATGTTGAGGACGTGACATGCCTCTGGGGATCCAGAGGCTGGGCATTTAGACAAGGCTACGGCTAGTTGGGGTTTTACATTCTGAATTAATATGCAGGATGCAAATTTATAATTTGGTAATATTGATACATGATTGTTTGACAATGATTGTCAATAAAGGCTGGTCGCCATTTAATTAACCAAAAGGATTGTGTGTCTGCTGTTTCATTTCAATACAAAATAATTATAAGGGTTTTAAGTTTTGTTTTAGGCAACCGAGGTATCAGCAGCAGGTCTTGAGGCTACAATGTTCAACACCGCACTTTAGGTAGCAAAACCAAAATACTTAGGAAATAATACAAAAATCAAACCAACCGTAGCCTGCTTCTGTAATCTTAAACTCACCGTCCTAGTCCCCCAGCCCATGATTCTCTTCTATCTCCACACTCTCCCCAAGACTTTTTGATTTACTCCATAAATAAAATAAGTCCATCATACGCAGATTCCTAACCCTAACCATAGCTCTCAGATTCTTTTACCTACACCTCCTTCGCTGCTCTGAATCTTTATATAAATTGTATATGTGATTTTATTAATATTCAGATGCCTGTATATGTATATAAATGTATATGGGTTTTTATTATATATTCAGATGCCTGTAGCTGTCTGATAAAGTATATGTGTTTTTATTATATTTCAGAGGCCGTATATGTACTAAAATGTATATGTGTGTTATTATATTATTCAGCTGATGTATATGTATTATCAATGTTATGTGTTTTTATTATATTTTCAGATTGGCCTGTATTGTATTAAATGTAATATGTTTTTATTATTATTCAGCTGCCTGTATATGTATATAAATATATATGTTTTATATAATATTTTTATATATATTCAGACGCCTTTAATTAAATGAGACAAGTAGAATCTTCACTCGGTTCCTTGTTTTTTTATTCATATGGACAAAATAAGTGTGTTATACTAATACAGATTCCAGGGTTCAACCAAACTGGTGGGGATAATGCAAACAAGGGGGAATGGCCAGGTTTTATTCTCTTGTTCTAGTAATATTTTGTAGTCAGAAGCAAAAAACTGTTAAACAATAAAATGAGGTTCTCATTTTGCAGGTTCAATCTGGCCAAGCCCATACGGAAAAGCAAAAATAATCACAAAAAAGGATTATCTGTATAATTACATAGAATCAACAGTAAAAAAGTCAAGACCTTTTTTTCCATAATATCAATGTTGCTAATAAATATTCTGAGAATATTTTGTTGCCTAGTTACGGATTACCCAAAAACAATTACGTTTCTTTACTGGTTTTTGTTAGAGGAAGGGACATTTTTTGGCATTGGTGATATTTTGTGATTTTTGTGAGATTTTTGAGATTTTTGGTGATTTTTTTCCGAGAAAGAGTTTACAATGAACGAAAACGCAGCGGAAAGGCCGAGAGCAGAGAAGTAAGAAAACAAAATGGAGCCAGTGTGAGAAACTGGCATTTAAACGGAAATGAGAAAGTGAAGAGGAAGATGCGCAATGAAACGGAAACGGAGGAAAGCGACGAGAGCGAAGATGTTAAGAACTCTAAATGGAGCCATGTGAGAAACAGAGAGTAAACGGAAATAGAAAGTGAAAGAGGAAGCGTTAAAGAGAGTAAAATGGCGAGATTAGAGGACCGAGGTAATAATGATACAGATAGAGAGGAAGGGTGGGCTATTTATAGAGATACATAATATCGGGCCTGGGCGGACACGTTCTCATTTAATAGACATGTATTTGTTATATGAACACTTCTGCTTTTAATATACTGGTTACAATGACAGGCTTATCAGGGCCAAAGCAGGGTCGGTGGGAAACCCTGGGTAAACACTGTGTGGGGCCCCTTTTAACTTCCACCATTTCAAAACCTTTGGGTGGGGCCCCCTTAGTAGTTTAGGGCCATGGGTATTTGCCCTGGTGTCCTGACAGTAGATCCAGGACAGATGTGATAAACCGGACCATACGGTGCAGTTATTTCCAAACCAGGCAGCTAACTGTGCTTCAGCAGAGCACATCTGCCCAGGTTTTATCGCTAATAGGAGGGAAGGGGTGGAAGCTGACAGACCAGGAGGGAAAATGAGGTAAAAAACCCGGGGATTATAGGGAAGGAGGTTGCTTGTGGCTATAGAGCTCCTTAAAGGCATGTCCACCCCCAAAACAAATATAATTACCCCAATTACTGGCCCCACTCTGTAGGAAGTAAAATCATTACGTAATCCCAGTCCAAATGGTTCTCCTCGGAATCCCCCCCCCCCCGAAAAAAGTGGCCACCAGGAGATCGCAGAGTCCTATAGGACTCTGCATCCTGTCTCCCATCCGGGAGAAGTTCTGACTGCGCACAGGCCTCCCCCTCCATATCCCTCCCAGTTTTGCAAGCCCATCTCCTCTGTTTTGCAAGCACTCTACCTATTGTAAAAAACTTTTAGTATGTGATAAGGCAATGCTTCCCCCAGCCCAACCACCCGTAATATTAATGCCAGAAAGTTCCACGATGACTTTACCTTCCCTACTCCTTTTTGCCAGTTGAACTGCGGCAGCCGCGTCGTGATTGGGCTGCCTTACAGCCAATCACAGACGCGGCTGCCGGATCCCATCCCTGCTTGCAGTCATGTAGCAGTAGAGATGTCCGAACTTAGAACAAAATCGGTCCACGCGGAGGATCCGGGGATTTTCGAAAAAATCCGTAAATTCGAAATCCGCGAGCGGGACGTTAAAACGTATAAAATGAAAGTTCGGCAAAATCCGCCTTAAAAGCCGTCTAATAGCCTGGTAATGTACCATTAATCACTCAGGGGACCTGGGTGGATGTCATAGACAACACGTATCAATGCCTACAATACCTAAAAAATTAAGTCCGCTAGCGAGAACGAATTTTCGAAAATACGAGGATTTCCGTAAAAACGAGGACCTCCATAAACCCGCGGTCTCCGAAAAAACGGGGATTTCCGTAAAAAACGTGTAATCATGTAGCTTGCCAATTGGCTACCTAATTTGGGTTTGTGGTTGTACGTCTTGAAAAGAATTCCCAACAATTGAATTACAAGAATTTCTCGTTTGTTTTATACGAAAATTCTCGTAATTACGAGAATCCGCGTAATTACGAGGATCTTCGGTTTTTCCGGGTCCCGGAGATACTCGTATTTTCGAAAATTTTCGTAAAAAAAAAAATCCGCGGTTCGGAAGTTCGGAAGGCGGAAATTCAGGAAAAATCCACCGTTCGCGGACGGGATAAATCCGTGGCGGATCCCGGTTAGGGTCCGCGAACCGGCCATCTCTAGTAAGCAGAGGGCCAGGAGTGTGCGGCGAAGGAAAGAGGTAAAAAAAAAAAAAAAGAGCCTAACATCCCTAAGAAGTTCCGTATCACCATTCTACCGGCCAGATAAAGGAAAGATGCACAGTCTGGTACTCAACACCCAGGACTACCATGATAAGGGTGGCCATGCTCCTGGCGATAACAAACAATATGAGGCTGTTTAACAAGGGATCCCCACCAGCCGTTACAAGAAAGGAGTCATAGGACTACTACAACAGCTTTCAAAAGATAAGCCCCATTGACCGAGCAATGTATCATCGGCCTCTACCCTGGTGCGGCACATCCTGAATATGGACTCCCAAAGCTACATAAGGAAGGTGCCCACTAAGACCATAGTCAGCAGCATTCAACTCGTAACATACAAGGTGGCAAAAGATCTAGCTAACATCTTAGGCCATTGGTGGAAGTTCTAAGCTCACATCAGAACTCTCAGGATTTCACCAACAAGATTGAAGATATAGTACCGGTGTAGAAGAAACTATGGTGTCCTATTGATGTGACATCTCTTCAATTGTATACCCACCAAGGAGGCATGTTGGACATGGTGAGAAAACGGGCTGGGCCAAGACAGAACTCTACCAGCAGAACTGACTCAACCCAGAACAGGTGTGTTCCGTGTTGGACTTGTGCCTGAATACCAACTAGTTCAAATACAGGGATAAGTTAGATAAGCAAAAACATGGATGTGCTATGGGATCTCCAGATTAAACCTATTGCTGGCCAAACCTTTAAACATGCGGAGGTAGAAACACAGGCGCTTAATAACTTAAGGGCATAGCACCCCAGCACTGGTTCAGATATGTGATGAAAAGGGGTTAAAATCCACCAGCCAAGGAAGTTACAAGCTTCAACGAACAAATTAATGCGGTGACCAAAACATTTAAATTCACAGGGAAGAGGTACAAAAACCAACAAAACTGGCTGTCTTGGGAATGCTGGTTAGAAGTGAGGAAAAAGGTTAAATGGAAGTAGAGGTTTACAGAAACAACACACACAGATCAGTATGTGTGTTGACTCCCACCACCCTTAGATCACAAAGCTGGGTGTCATCAGAACCGCTGAAACACAGAGCACGGAGAAAAATCCCCACTAGCACAGAGGCGAGGAAAGAAAGAAAAATATCAGAGGAGCCCTTAAAACTTGTGGATATTCCCAGGACTGGCCTTTGTCAAAAGAGTAGAAGGAAAGAAAGAACACGAAATACCAACAGAAGGGGAAAAGCAAGGGGACAGGAGGAAGGAACATGGTATCCCATAGTTAGCAGGGGGTCTCCGAGAAATTAAGAAGAATTTTTCAAAAAAACATCGTACCTGTCCTGCTTTAAACCGAAAAACAACACCACTGAGGCAGCAATTTGGGACGATCCGAAAGAACCAATACCTAAACACAAGAAAAGGACATCATATATGCAGTGAAGTGCAGTTAAGAATGCTCTGATTGGTATGTGGGGAGAGACAAAAAGCAACTGCTCAACGTATGGCCCAGCACAGAAGAGCCAATTCCTCGGGTCAGGGACTTCAGAGTTTATCTTGCATCTAAGGATAAAGGACATACCTTTGAAATTTAATGTAAATACTGGCGAAAGAAAACGTGATGTTCAAGAGAGGTGTTAAGGAGGCCATTGTGAAAAATAAAGAAACCAAGTCTCAAATAGAGGTGGGGGGGTTTCGGACACCAAACTGTATGCCATGTACATGCTGTTTTAACACCGTACTCTGGGCGTCCATAAACCCCTCTTAGCAACATTAATCACACCCTTAACACCTGGCTGGATAGCTAATGGGATTTTCCAGGTGACATAATTGCCACAGATTCTTGTACAAGTCATTCTGAATTGAGAAAGCCAGTCGGATGATAGCGAAAGTCGCAAGAATACATTCACGTCAGTGATCTAATGAATACAACAGCTATATGATGTTAGGATGTTTCCCTTGCAACCCCACAAACCGCCATCTCTCAAAATCCTCACCTCTGTGTTTACTAGCGGATGGGAGGAACCCGTCTTGTAACAAGTGACTTTCTCCATTACAAGTTTGGTAGCTGACCCCGAGTTAGGGGCCGGAGCGTCGACTGAGGTGCGCTCCCGCGAGGATGCTGGGAGTTGTAGTGCGGCGTTCTTAGCTCAGCTCCCCTGTGCTCTGTGATGGGGCCGGGCGCGTGACGTCATTACGCCGCGACGCGCTCGGTATTGGACCGCGGACTGGTTCGTGAGAAGCGGGAGGATGGGACGTGAGCGGGAGGTCAGTGAGACACGAGGTATAGCAGGCGCCATTTTGTAGAATGCTAACAGGGAGAGAATCTGCCCCACCCTCCCGCCACTATTATTTTGAGACGTTATGTTTTATGGTTTTGGAAGACTAAAAAACATTTTTTTGTTGGAAGTCACGCAGCGGGGAATCCTTGCGAGTGTATGTTGAGGACGTGACATGCCTCTGGGGATCCAGAGGCTGGGCATTTAGACAAGGCTACGGCTAGTTGGGGTTTTACATTCTGAATTAATATGCAGGATGCAAATTTATAATTTGGTAATATTGATACATGATTGTTTGACAATGATTGTCAATAAAGGCTGGTCGCCATTTAATTAACCAAAAGGATTGTGTGTCTGCTGTTTCATTTCAATACAAAATAATTATAAGGGTTTTAAGTTTTGTTTTAGGCAACCGAGGTATCAGCAGCAGGTCTTGAGGCTACAATGTTCAACACCGCACTTTAGGTAGCAAAACCAAAATACTTAGGAAATAATACAAAAATCAAACCAACCGTAGCCTGCTTCTGTAATCTTAAACTCACCGTCCTAGTCCCCCAGCCCATGATTCTCTTCTATCTCCACACTCTCCCCAAGACTTTTTGATTTACTCCATAAATAAAATAAGTCCATCATACGCAGATTCCTAACCCTAACCATAGCTCTCAGATTCTTTTACCTACACCTCCTTCGCTGCTCTGAATCTTTATATAAATTGTATATGTGATTTTATTAATATTCAGATGCCTGTATATGTATATAAATGTATATGGGTTTTTATTATATATTCAGATGCCTGTAGCTGTCTGATAAAGTATATGTGTTTTTATTATATTTCAGAGGCCGTATATGTACTAAAATGTATATGTGTGTTATTATATTATTCAGCTGATGTATATGTATTATCAATGTTATGTGTTTTTATTATATTTTCAGATTGGCCTGTATTGTATTAAATGTAATATGTTTTTATTATTATTCAGCTGCCTGTATATGTATATAAATATATATGTTTTATATAATATTTTTATATATATTCAGACGCCTTTAATTAAATGAGACAAGTAGAATCTTCACTCGGTTCCTTGTTTTTTTATTCATATGGACAAAATAAGTGTGTTATACTAATACAGATTCCAGGGTTCAACCAAACTGGTGGGGATAATGCAAACAAGGGGGAATGGCCAGGTTTTATTCTCTTGTTCTAGTAATATTTTGTAGTCAGAAGCAAAAAACTGTTAAACAATAAAATGAGGTTCTCATTTTGCAGGTTCAATCTGGCCAAGCCCATACGGAAAAGCAAAAATAATCACAAAAAAGGATTATCTGTATAATTACATAGAATCAACAGTAAAAAAGTCAAGACCTTTTTTTCCATAATATCAATGTTGCTAATAAATATTCTGAGAATATTTTGTTGCCTAGTTACGGATTACCCAAAAACAATTACGTTTCTTTACTGGTTTTTGTTAGAGGAAGGGACATTTTTTGGCATTGGTGATATTTTGTGATTTTTGTGAGATTTTTGAGATTTTTGGTGATTTTTTTCCGAGAAAGAGTTTACAATGAACGAAAACGCAGCGGAAAGGCCGAGAGCAGAGAAGTAAGAAAACAAAATGGAGCCAGTGTGAGAAACTGGCATTTAAACGGAAATGAGAAAGTGAAGAGGAAGATGCGCAATGAAACGGAAACGGAGGAAAGCGACGAGAGCGAAGATGTTAAGAACTCTAAATGGAGCCATGTGAGAAACAGAGAGTAAACGGAAATAGAAAGTGAAAGAGGAAGCGTTAAAGAGAGTAAAATGGCGAGATTAGAGGACCGAGGTAATAATGATACAGATAGAGAGGAAGGGTGGGCTATTTATAGAGATACATAATATCGGGCCTGGGCGGACACGTTCTCATTTAATAGACATGTATTTGTTATATGAACACTTCTGCTTTTAATATACTGGTTACAATGACAGGCTTATCAGGGCCAAAGCAGGGTCGGTGGGAAACCCTGGGTAAACACTGTGTGGGGCCCCTTTTAACTTCCACCATTTCAAAACCTTTGGGTGGGGCCCCCTTAGTAGTTTAGGGCCATGGGTATTTGCCCTGGTGTCCTGACAGTAGATCCAGGACAGATGTGATAAACCGGACCATACGGTGCAGTTATTTCCAAACCAGGCAGCTAACTGTGCTTCAGCAGAGCACATCTGCCCAGGTTTTATCGCTAATAGGAGGGAAGGGGTGGAAGCTGACAGACCAGGAGGGAAAATGAGGTAAAAAACCCGGGGATTATAGGGAAGGAGGTTGCTTGTGGCTATAGAGCTCCTTAAAGGCATGTCCACCCCCAAAACAAATATAATTACCCCAATTACTGGCCCCACTCTGTAGGAAGTAAAATCATTACGTAATCCCAGTCCAAATGGTTCTCCTCGGAATCCCCCCCCCCCCGAAAAAAGTGGCCACCAGGAGATCGCAGAGTCCTATAGGACTCTGCATCCTGTCTCCCATCCGGGAGAAGTTCTGACTGCGCACAGGCCTCCCCCTCCATATCCCTCCCAGTTTTGCAAGCCCATCTCCTCTGTTTTGCAAGCACTCTACCTATTGTAAAAAACTTTTAGTATGTGATAAGGCAATGCTTCCCCCAGCCCAACCACCCGTAATATTAATGCCAGAAAGTTCCACGATGACTTTACCTTCCCTACTCCTTTTTGCCAGTTGAACTGCGGCAGCCGCGTCGTGATTGGGCTGCCTTACAGCCAATCACAGACGCGGCTGCCGGATCCCATCCCTGCTTGCAGTCATGTAGCAGTAGAGATGTCCGAACTTAGAACAAAATCGGTCCACGCGGAGGATCCGGGGATTTTCGAAAAAATCCGTAAATTCGAAATCCGCGAGCGGGACGTTAAAACGTATAAAATGAAAGTTCGGCAAAATCCGCCTTAAAAGCCGTCTAATAGCCTGGTAATGTACCATTAATCACTCAGGGGACCTGGGTGGATGTCATAGACAACACGTATCAATGCCTACAATACCTAAAAAATTAAGTCCGCTAGCGAGAACGAATTTTCGAAAATACGAGGATTTCCGTAAAAACGAGGACCTCCATAAACCCGCGGTCTCCGAAAAAACGGGGATTTCCGTAAAAAACGTGTAATCATGTAGCTTGCCAATTGGCTACCTAATTTGGGTTTGTGGTTGTACGTCTTGAAAAGAATTCCCAACAATTGAATTACAAGAATTTCTCGTTTGTTTTATGAAAATTCTCGTAATTACGAGACCGTTAATCGAGAATGCAGTAATACGAGGGTCTTCGGTTTTTCCGGTTTCCGGAAGATACTCGTATTTTCGAAACATTTCAGAAAAAAAAAACCGCCCGGTCGGAAGTTTTCGGAAGGGGAATACTGGAATAAATCGCGAGTTCGCGGACGGGATAAGCCGCGGAGGATTGGATATTGTACGCAGGCGGAAGTCAGCGGCGGATTCTA